>VWZO01007050.1:1124915-1179576 GCA_013396975.1 Bucco capensis
CTTTTCAGTCATCAGTGCTTGTAAAAAGCTCTTGTGAAGAGCATGGATGGAGCCCTCCCTGGAGCTTCGTTTGTTTAGCCTGGCCATGATGATTTAAGAGGTATTTTTAGGTAATGGCATAATATAATAGAGGAAAATATTTCTATTAATATATAGACTGTGACACATATAGAAAAAGTGAAAACAAGTTTCTCAGATCTCAAAATCTGGTTTAGAAAGCTTCTCTTAAAAGTCAGCTAGAACAGAAAGAGCAAGTGAGGCTGTGCCTCTTGGTGATGGAATAGCTTGAGGGGGCTGGAAGAGTGGGTGGGTGGTGGTAGTGGTGTAGCTGAAGAAAGGTGGTTTGTCTTGAAGGGATTTACAAGGATTCAAACTGAGCACTGACTAACCTGGCAGCCTTGAATAACTGGAGAAGAGGAGCCAAGTCAGAAAAAGAAACCCAGGGGAACTTCAGCACATTTTCACCTGGTTCAGCAGTAACCCAAAGAGGAAAGATTATTGCCCTGAGTCTTCATCTTAATGTCTTTGATCTGCCATGTAATCCCTTGCTGTTTCTGTCAAAAAGGCTCTGTTTAAAAAAGATTTAGTGATTAAAAAAGATTTACTGATTAACCAATCTGAATCAGCGAATCAGTTTAGGAAGCACTTACTCAAAGAGTTTCCCCAACTTATCTGCTGGGGATCCTGAAGTATGGAGGAAGGAGGTGTTAATGAGTAGTCTGCTTTCTAATCTCTTCATGCTGATTAGGTGCAGGAGAGAGAAGGATGTGTTGGTGAGGAAGAGCCCATGGAGATTTGGGAAGGGGTTTTCAGCAGCTAGTCGAGGTGATAAGCTTGCTAGATGAGAGAGGGTCAGGGCAATGAGGAGATGCAATAGCAAGAAGCCTAGAGTGCAGTGTTAGTGTCCCTGCTCTTGCTGCTCACTGTATGGTGCTAGTTTTGGGGTCTTGAGAGACCACCTTCATTCCACTCCAAAAGCAAATTGTCTGCAAGGATGTATCTTACCACAAAATCATTGCTGTGCAGATACAGCCCTTAACTTGCTTCTAGGCAGAGTGTATTCATTTCAAGGTTAATTTTAGAAGGTTTTGAATTTTATAGATGTTTCAAAGTTTGTACTTGCACAACTTGGTGTAAATTCTTTTCTCAACCTCATAAGATCTTCCTGAAGTGGCACTGCTGATTATGGCCTTAAAAACCAACAAACTATTGCAGGGGCAGTTTTATTCATTCTTGCAATCCATGTGAAAGGGGATGGGGAAATGCCCAAACATTTCCTACCCTTCTGTTCTGTGTATACCAAAGCCCATAGCAAATCCCTCCTGGTTGCTGCAGGCTTCCTCCCAGCAATAGTAGCATGTAGTTGCTGACAAGTGCTTCAGTTCAGCCATCTCCCAAGGTCACAGGAATGTTTTCCATCCTTCTGTGTTCTTCATCAAAGCTGTTTGGGGTCTGAGTCTTCTGAACATTGTTTTTTGCAGTGTTTGAAAACCAACCAGCTAAAACACTCAGTTTCTGCCTTGATACCTTTGTGCAGTATAAAGGAGGCATAATACCTAAACACTGTGGCTTGTTCCTGAAGGAATCAATTCATGCTTTTGCTTTCTATCTTACAAGTGAAGGAAAAAATAGAAGATGTCGTTGAGAGAACTCAGGTGAATTTCAAGATAACTTTTGAGAATTTTATGTCCAATTTTTCCTATTAAAATATGATATCACTGTGAACAGACTGCTTGTGCCCTTTAGAAATCAACAAAGGAAAAGAAATTCTAAAGCAAAGCTATAAAACTGTTTGAATTCAAAGAATACAACTTATACCTTTTTGGAAACTCAGGTTGTGCTCAAATATGTTTTCTGCTTTTTCTTTTTTCTTTCCTCCCAGTTATTTCTTTTTTTTTTTTATGGTAGCTCCCATGCTGTGTGTTCACTGGAGGTAGAATTGTCAAGATTGTTTTTAAGATCATGTGATTGAAATGTTTTAATTTAACTTGCCTGTGGCAAAAGTTTATGTAGCTTTTTCTTAAACTGTTGTCAAAATAATTGAATAGCTGAGTGTGTCATTGCTAAGTTTGTAAATAAAATGCCAACCAAACAAACAAAAAAAAAAACCCAAACCCTGTTCAAAATCTTCTAATATATCTGGCCTAGTATTCCTGCTTCTGTACTTACTTGTGGGTTTCATGCAATCACTGAGAAAAAAGATGCTTCAGCTCAAGTGATGTGGAATAAATTCACCAAACCTGCATGCTTGTTACCTTTTGATAACTCACCTGCTCACTAGTGTCACACAATGGCATGCATTTTCCTGTGTAGAGTGGTAACTTCACATATCCGCATACTGCTCCTTTCTGAAATGAGTGTGTTTTATTGTTCTTTCAGAAGGGATTATCTTTGGCAACTAACTGCTGTCACTAACCCCATTAGCAAAACAATTCTGCTTCTGGCAGAGAAGTGGAACAGGAAGGTATTGGCCTGGCTGGGGCCAGTGTTTGTAACAGAGCCATTCTGCTCATGGGTGGTGTGGTCTGCAGCTGAAATAGGAGAGCTGAGAGAGAAGTTGTTTTTAGTTTTAGGTGCTAAGAAGTAGGGCAGCTCTGCAAATGTATTTCAAGGGAGAAAGATGCTCTTCAGTGATATTGCAATTCCTGTTGGATGAACAGAGGATGGAGACCCAAACTTGTTCATTGCCATGCTGCACTGTTTTGTTTCTAAGGGTTACATTGAAGTGTCTTTAAATATTTCAGTGAGCACCTCCTCAGCTCACACTGACTTCTGATACTGTCTGAGGCAGCTTCAGGGAAACATCAACACCAGATGGGGAACTGGGAGGACAAAAAAAGGACTCTAAGGTGTTGCCAACCTATGTTTAATGTAAAAATGGTCTTAAACTGGCTCTGCTTTAGTGCATCCTGATTGTCTCACAAAGCTGCATTATATAGTGACCTGTGTTCTTGCTTCCAGAACCTTCATTCCAATAAATCCCAGTGTGGTAATTTGTTCAGACTGGTTTGTCTGCTGTCTTTCCTATCCCAGCACAAAGCCCACTTTTAGAGACAAACAGGACCTCTTCCAGGAGACCAAGATCAGCACCTGATTGGTTTCTCTGTATTTTGTATTCCTGTGTGGTCCTCTCATTTTCCTGCTTCCCCATCTTTACTAGCTGTACAGTTGCAGTTCACAGAGAAGAAGTGGAATTTCCTTATCTTGTTTTGCATTTTTCATCTCGCTGTGTGGGTGGAACTTGCAGAACCAGTGTTCTAGATCTCCCTGCATCACAGCAAGTGCTGTTAGCCAGGATTGCAGATTGGGCACTTTGAAGAAACACAACCCATTACTGGAAGAAGATTGAAGAAGTGAAGCTGACAAAGGTAAGCCAGCTGCTTAGAACCTGGTTTTGAGACTTAAATGTCAAAAGACTTCCCCAGATGAGTTTAGTTGTGCTTAAGGCACTGCAGAAGTAGATTTGTTGCTTCTTTGCTTACACTCTGCCTGGTCCAGCATGTGCCAGAATGAGAATAGTGCTCATAACCCATGAATAATGATTAAAGGGGATTTTCTTTTCTGTGATTATACCACACATGACAATTTCATCTTGACAGCAAGATGAATTTATTCCAGTGTTTACATTTACCTCAGAAGTAAACCAGTACTTTTCTCCTAACTGCACTTACCACAAGAGCACACAATCTGTGTATAGAATACATTAAGTATCTCACTGGTTGCTCTTGCTCATTTCAGAAACAGTTCATTAAAAAAACCCAGAACTGAAGATAACACCACGAAGCACAGCAGAAATCTGCAAAGCACCACAGCTTTATTACTGGTGGTTGGATGCTGTTGGCAGTCCTTAGACAGTTAGCCCCCTCCCCTGTATGAATCCTCTCCACTGATTAGATGCTAGTGGAGACAAGTGCTGATGCTAGCAAAAGGAGAGTGCTGCAGTCAAGCTTTTGGCACATTATTTTTCTGTTCATTTATGACCCACATGTTGCAATGCTGACTGTTCCAGTTAAATATTGCCAGGCTTTGTTAATGGGGAGGGAATAGGTGTGGTAGACACAAGCCTTTTCCATTCTTAGTATTTTATTACCCAGAATGCTGTACAGGCTTTAATTTTTACCTTCCTTTCTTTCCAAGAAAACTCATTTTTTCCTCCCCTATAAAAGTTAAGCCCAAAAGGATGTGTTGTTCTGAGCTCTGTCAGCTCTTTAGGTTACATACATCAAATTTTGATGTTTTCCAAGATGCTGTAATTAATTGTGCAGTATCTTAGCTGTAGTTCAGTGCATCATACCTGTTTCATTTCAAACATAAGTTTAAGAGACAGCAGAGCAGCTGCAGTCATTGCTCCCTCAAGGATAAGGTTGATATATGCTCCTTTGTGTTTATTTCCCTTTTCAGCCAAGTAAGTTCTCATGTTTTGCTACATTCCCCATTTTCTGACTTTTATTAGGGTTTGGGGTATTCACATTTCAGCCTTCTCTGTTTTGCAGGTTACTTTGTCTTGGTTCAGTCAAGTGAAGTCCTAGCCTGTGAAGCACTCCATGTAGCCCCATGAAATACTGACACCAAAAGACAAAGCCAGCACAGTAAATCAAGAGAGACTTCTGAGTTTGATGCCTGTAACTAGGCTTCTGGTGGCAACCTTGAGGAAGATTTGATTCTTGTGGTCACAGGGAAAGAAGGTCCAGCCCACAGGCATGTAATAAATGATGCTTAATAAATGATTCCAAAAAGCTGTCTTAATGTGTTTTGCTTTTCCTTGTGCTTTCTCAGTTAGGATAGAGTGAGTCTCTAGATGGGACTCCTGGTTTTCAGCTAGTCTCCTGCACTGTGCAGGCTGTCTTTGTATTCTGGCACTAAGCAGAATGACTGAGTCTTCCAGGAAGAAATAGGGAGAGACTCTTCTACTCCTCAGAATCCCCTGGTGCATCACAGGCACATCCAGGGAGCATTACAGCTCCTGTTTGCACACTCTGCCTTTTAAATAACACCAGTGAGTTTTAGGTGGACAATTCAGGGGAGAGTGGTAGGCAAGAGATACTGACAAAACATTTCTCCACCTACACAGCATGAACACCTTTCTGTTATGATCTTAGAGGTCTCTTCTGACCTTAATGATTCTGTGGTGGAATCACTATCCATGGAAGTGTTCAAAGAAGGTGTAGATTTGGTGCTTGGGGACATGGTTTAGTGGTGAGCGTGGCAGTATTGGGTGGGTGCTTGGATTCAATGATCTCAGAGCTCTTTTCCAACCATAATGATTTAATGATTGTAGAGATATATAGAGTGGGGACTGAAATAGGAGAGTACAAAGGTGAAGCATCACACCATATTTCAAGCTGCTACAACAAATTAACTCTTTAACACTTTGCTAATGTTGTGCATACACTCGTCATCTCTCAGCATGAAAATAAAGCAAAGAATTGCAGTAATGTTTCTGCCCAGTAGAAGTTACTATAATATAAAGAGGAAATTTGTCCTGTACTGTGAGTAAACAAAAGCAACAAGAAGCTGTTGGGAGAAGGATGGTGTTGCATTTTCAAGAGCTCAGTGTCCATCGCCTACAGCTCAATGTGCAGTTCAAGCTGATCTAGTGCTGTTTCTCTCTGGTAACATAGCAACTGGACTACATCTCCTCCTGCTAAAAGATGCTAAAGAGCCCTTGGAGCACTATCTGGTGTACTGCAAGGGAACTGCACCAGTTTTAATTACCACAGCTTTGCCAGTTGATACTCTCTTCTTTTCTTAACCACCCCATGGAATGGCAAGGAAATGCTTTGTTTGCGCTCAAGTAATCCTGTTTTTTCCTTCCCTGTTTGTGTAGTAATCCCATGTATTTTGCAGAAGAGGACTATGTTCACTTTAATAACAGAATTGTATCTATCAGTGCATTTTGTCTTGTTTCAAAGTAAGTTTTTTGATTGAAAAGAAGCATTCTTGTCCACTTGATTCTCTTCTCATTTAGCACTCCTGTATGGTGGTATTATGTTAACATTTTGGAAGAATACTCCAGGATTTGAGCATGTTTTTCTTCTCACTTAGACTTTGCAAATGACTGAAAAGCTTTCCCCACTCCTAACCTCTCTTCTGTTGTGCAACAAAAGAGCTTTCCTTTAAGCATCTTGGTTTCCAAGCACAAGAAATCGTCTCTGGGCATTACTGAACGTTTGACTTAAGGTGTGATGAATCCTCTTATGCCAAGTTGATTGTTTGGGTTTTTTTATGTATACTGTAGGTTAATGTTTAACTTAGCTAAGACAACTGTGAAACTAGTAATGAGTTTCTCTTTTAAGGTTGTTTTGTTTTGATCTCAGGCTTTGTACCAAAAAAAAAAAGGATATGCCAAGTCTGCATTGGATGTCACAGCCTGACTGTTCTGTCAGGGCTGTGTTTCCTTTGCCTGTGGTAGAAAGATGATTGTTGCATTGTAACAGTACAAAACCCTTATTCTGGCTTTGTGAGCTGCATGAGAGAGAGCCTTTTAAACTATCTGAAAACTTACTTATAGATTTATTTAACTGTATTGGTTTCTTACTGTAGTGACTTAGTTGTCACTGTGCTTTGGTATCAGCTTGGGGAGGGACATGTCTTGGTGATGTATGGCAAAACAGCCATTTCAAAATAATGCTCTTGGTGTTGCTGTACTTGGAGGCTTCCTTCTGAGGAAAAATCCTAGTGTAGTTCAGAAAGCTTCTGACTCGAGTACATCAAAATCAATAGCCTCCCTAAAACAATAGAAACTCCTGTCCTCAGAGCTGTGCACATACAGCAAATCTGGGGCAACAGTGGGAAAACTAGATAAAAAAATGCAAATGGACTATTTTGTTAACTTGATAATGCTTATGCATCCCCTTCTCTCTTGCTAGGTCTACGAGGGCTAATCAATCTTGGGAACACATGTTTTATGAACTGTATTGTCCAGGCACTTACCCACACTCCACTGCTGCGAGATTTCTTCCTCTCCGACAGGCACAAATGTGAAATGCAAAGCCCCAGCTCATGTCTGGTCTGTGAAATGTCTACGCTTTTTCAGGAGGTGAGTGCTCCTTGCCCCACTAGCATTGCCTCTTTCTTACCCAGAAAGACATTGTGTTCCTTTTGCAAATAGAAAGGGATTGCAAATTATGGTTTTCCCCTCAAGCTGTGGCAAAAGAGAGCAGTAAAGATTGAGTGTGACCTCACTGTCTGAAAAAGGAAACTATTGGCCTTTTAAGTTCTGTTCTTAAGTCACCTGTGTTTAAGCAAAGGTGGTATTGGATATAATTACAGTGCTGCCTGCTCTTCTGAGATTAATCTGCAAGGCTTTAGCCTTAAAGCTGAATGTATGCTTTAATTAAAGGTGCAAGTTGTAACTGGAAAATATGTCACGGGCTCTCTGGGTGATAATGGGAGTGAGAATAATGCAATAGTATATAGCCTTGTGGTTTAAGGCACTGGGTTATGTAGGTCTGTAGAAATCTAGTTTGAAGATCTCAATTCAGTGCTTTCTAAGTGGGTGAAATATTTGCTATCACCTCTTACATGGAAAACCCATTAATGGCCAGAAGGATGTGAATGTGTTGGTGCAGTTTTTACCTTCTATGTATAAGCTACTGCTCTTTCCCTTTCTCACTCAGGTGTCTGGCTTTGCAATGTGCCTTTCTCTGTAGTGTAGCCTGTGCTTTCTGAGTCAGGCACAGTGTTTTCCTTAAGAAGTAGTCAAAGAGCTTTATTAACTATCTTAATTCCACATCAGTAATGTAAAGACTATGGCTAGACATGGGCTTCTACTTTTAAGATGAGTCTTTAAAAACAAAGAAACAAAACAATAGAAGTTCTGTGCCTTTCCCTTAGTGATAAATCTGCTTTCTTGATAACTGAAAAGAAAAATAACCCAACCAAAAAAAAAACCAGCCCCAAAACCCTCTATAGTAAGTACATGCTGTGACAGAGCATTTAAGATAGCTGGAGCTGTCTGTGTGCAGAGCCTGTCTTCTGTGTATATGCTGTCATGAAATTTCATTCAAACTGAGACCAACCTAAAATAGCTTTACCTTTATCTTGTGATTTTCAATTTGATTTTACTTCCCTGCCTTTTTCACCAGAGATGATTCTTTTTGGTCATTGCAGGCAAGTTAAACATATATATGGAAGGTAAAATCCCCATTAGCCATTCCTGTACAAAGTTGTTTTCTGCTCATACTCAACACTCAGGGAGATTTGCAACCTTTCATAGTGCTTATGAGTTATTAGTTGTGTTTTCTGCTTCTTATTGTTCTGATTTATTTCACAATTTTTCCTGTGTCTGTCAGGAAAAGAGGTAAAAACAAAAGGCATGCATACCAATAGGTAGCAGCTGCAGGAATATTGAAACCAGATGTGCAGTTAAATGGGAAAATACTACTCTGCCTAGTCAAGAAAAAACAGTCATGGTATAGAAACACCAATTTCTGTACACTGTTAATCTAGAAACCTATTGACTTATTTAAAGGGTACTATTATAATCTTGATGTCCTCTCATTAAACTGTGGTATAATCTCATTCTGATGAATATCACCACATTCTGTTTTATATGTGCATTGAAAGGAAAAATATCCCATGGGAAAGGGACAGTGGGGATTCCATTAGAGATTGAGGGGCTGGAGGAAAGATCAAGACTGTCTAGGTAATGATTTTTATATCCATTTTTGTCTGTTGATGGCCTAGGATGCCTTTTTTTTTGCTAGACTAGGTTACAAGCATGTAACAAAGAACAGGCTGCTAGCCAAAATGGAGCTCAAATGCAGCATTCACTTTAGTTTCAATTGTAATCAGGTTTCATTTCACACACAGTTTGGGGAATCTCAGCCTTCAATTTCCCCAGTTTCTGACAATTAATGCTGTGTGCCATGAGGGTATATGAAAAAGGGAAGAGGCATATCTGTGATACCAGGCTGTGAAGATAGCACTCCACTAGTCTCTGTCCTAATTTCATGTTGAAATACTGCAGCTACATGCTGGGGGAGGGCAACAAAAAGTCACTTAACCACCTTGAAGTGAAACTAGAGCTTAGTCTTCCACAAACAAAACTCTAGTGTCTGGAATCAGCTCAGTTATATTTTAACTTGCAAGCAATAAATACCATGTTATATTTATAGCTCTGTCAGCACTCATTGTAAAAATTGTGATTCCCAGTGAGTTTTAATTTCTCTGCGTTCAGAATTAAAACCAAAATCTTGCATTTTTGGAGCAGACTGCTTCTTTTCCACATCCCAACTATCTGCAGTGGTTTTGATGAAGATTCTTGTGCTGTTATTGCAGAGATAAGGTCTAAATGAAGGAAAGCTAACCAGTGGAGATTTCAGAGCTATGGTTAAGAATTCTTTAGTAATTGAATTACTGGGGAGACTTTGGTTCAGGTTCTGTCTTGTTTTTACACAGCTTTCCCACCAGGATTAAGTGATGGAGTTATCCCAAGGCATTTTACCCAGTAACAAATGATCAGGGCAAGGGTTAACTTCATCTCCCTTCCACCCTTCTTTTCTGGAGGTGTGATCTTAGGCAAATGGAATGCCAGGAGATCTGGTGAATGCATGCCAGTAAGAACTCTCCAGGAGGAAAAGAGCCTGTGTTGAAAATGAAATGAAACTTACTGTACATAAATAAGCAAGTTTTGGTTTTTTGCTTCTTAAACAAAAAACACTTGTCCTTTATTTTTTTTTTTAGATCATTTAGTTCTGTAGCTTGTGTGATTTCTCTGTGATAAATAGGAAGCTACCAAGTTCTTCCACCTTGAAGTAGGTTGGTGGTGATTAATGAGAATCAGATGGTTCTCAGAATTAAGATGGTTGTTGGGTTGTTGGTTTTTTTTACCTTGCAAATATGCCAAGCATTGATCTCTGTGTGTTTTAAAAATATCTGCCTGCATCAATTAACTTTCTGATTTGTGCTGCTTGAAACCTATTTCTCAATAGAGTCATGGCATGAATTACACTGCATAAGAAAAAAAAGGAATGCACAGGATTTGGGAGTAACAGATAGTGGTGAAACTGGATGGAGAGGGAAGATAGAACACACAGAATCCATTCATTGAGCCTTTTTGGCTGCAAGGGTTTGTGCACGACTTTTTTACTGGTATTTGTATTTTAGTTTTCCTTCACCAATGAAAATTCATTTCAAGCTGGTCCACACCCTAAGGTTTCTCTAAATCCTCTACAGAATGACTGTTCAGGGTGCTAGGATTATTATCTTGGGTGTACTCTGTGGCTGGAATAGCTGGGAATGGAGCAGGATGCAGTGCATCCACTCAGATGTAAAAAAACCAAAGCTTGCTTTATTCCCATCATTACTCATCCTCATGAGCCTATCAAAGTGCACAGCACAACTAAGTGGAGAGTTGAGAAGTGAGGACAAAAAAGAAAATTGATTTATGGCTTTGATACCTTGGGATGGTCCAGTGTTGGCATGGCTTCTGTGTAAAACAAGTTACAACAAAGGTACAAGGGTGAAAAAGTAGTTAAGGCTCTTTACACAGACAGACAGCATGCATTTTGTCATGGAAAAGACAAGAGTTTGTGCCAATTTAGCCCAAATCTTTTCCCTAAAATAAGTATAGATCATACAGAGTATATCCAAACAGAATAGTTGTTGTGACTCCTTGAAGCATTGCTCTTTGTTGGGAAGGCTCCAGTAGCTCTTCTTTTATTCCAGAAGGCACATACATTACCCACTCCCTTTATCCCCTGTACATTTTCAGAACCTTTTGAAGTCTTAACTGACAACCAATTTCTAAGAGGAGGTTTTAGCTTCTCAAATTGGACTGGAGCCTGGTACAGGATTATTTATGCCTATAAAATCTTGATTACAGAGCTGTTTAGTTGATACATATGCAGGGTTAGATCTAATGGATCTGGCTGCTCACATAATTGGGAGACTTCTGTGCATGTGTTCTTGGCAGGAGGAGGATAAAGAAGGTCAGATGTGTGTGCTGATGGAGTTTGTTGTTTGTTGGTTGGTTTTATTTGGGCTTTTTTTTTAAACCTGAGTGGTATCTCTATATAGTTTTGGTAACAACAATGCAAAATACAAAGCCTAATATCCTCTAAATCCCCTCTAGATCATTCCTTTTAGAATGGAAGAGCAAGTGCAAAGAAAAGGAAAGTTACTGTTACTTGGGTTGTGTGTAAGAATGGAGACTTTGAGTCGTGGTTTGTTTTCCTTTTTTGCCTGGAACAGCAATTAAACAGTTTATTATGAAGCATTTTCAAATTACTTGAACTAGTTCTCTCCAATCTAAACAACTGACCCTGCGGAATTGAAAACAAATCTAAACAAAAGTTGTTTTAAATTTATGTTTGGAAGAATTGTGCCATTGAAGAGTTTTAAAGGTGACTTGCAAATACCTCATTACTTATATTTTATATTACTTAATGAAAACATTTGTGTAATAGTGATTAAGACTTGTAATGAACTTTTTTTTTCCTTTCTGTGGATTGGACCAGCTCTGATGGGCTGCAAGGAGATGACAAAGATGGGATGGATGTTTTATATGTTCCAGTTAAAACAGAATGCATAACATAAAATACTGTCATAATAATAGCACTTGAAATAGTGTTATTTAATGTGCTCTGATTCTTTTGTTTCCTTTTCTGATTTATTAGAACAGTGAACTGTTTCCCCCCACCTCTGCATATATTCAACAACATTTTTAACTAGGTGTATTCCTAGTTTCTGTGTGATAATAGCTACTAATTTGATAAAGCTTCTTCTTAGATTCTTCTAATCCTAATGAAGCACTAGAGAATGTAAAAATCTGCTGGCAGCTCTAGTGTCTGCAGTGGAGTAATTATGGAGAGTGCTGTTGGTTCAAATGACCCAGAGAGCTCTGGGACTAATTGTAAGGAGTGACAGAAGAGAGAAGTTTTATTGCTGCAGTTCCCTGAATGATGTTGAGCAGCAGCAGCTGCATCAGCACATTTCAATTACCATAGCACTGCTCCACTCCCTTGCTGTCATTCTTGTTGGCATCAGAGTTTAACTATTGATCTGTTTATTTATGGAAGCATTTTGTGAGGTTGGACTGCAGAGATACCAGAGCTTGCATTAAAAAAATATTCTTTGCAAGGAAATATATTAAACCCATATAGAAAACTCTAAAATATGAGGAGTAGATGTAAGGATTGTAATCCCTTTTGCCTAGCTGTCCCTTAAAATACAGTGTGTTTGTGGCACAATGTCTGTGCTTGTAGTGATATAAAGTGCTCAGAGACTGGCCAGGGAGAACCACCTCTCCAGTAAGAGTGAGAAAGCATGTACTGCTGGGATTTTAAATCTTATTTTTGCTCTGGGTGTTTGCTGCTTGCTGTCTTCTGTTGGGGAAGAGGAACTGAAAATAAACTGCCATTGATGTGATTGGATCTTGGCAGAATATAACTGTGGTGTTGCAGGCACCCTTTACTGGCAAACACCTTATCCCAAAGGTTAAGGATGGCAAAATGACTTACAAATTTTCACTTGCTAAAAATAAAACATTACTCTATTCAATCCAACCTGAAGGCCAAGTGAATAAACTCTTGTGGGTCTTTTCTGGCTCCCTGCAGGGTAACCACAAGCATCTCTGCTTTGCTTTTGGAGCTGGTATCAGGATGCAGGGGTTTTTGAAGAGGTACGACAGTCAGCAGCTTGCTCAAGTGTTAGCTTTAGTTGCAAACTCTGGGTGCCATAACTGGCAGCAGCAGAAGTGAGGAGCCAGGAAGATGAAAGTAGAAGAGCTGCAGCAGTAGGATTTGGAGAGAAATGGAGATGGTAAAGGAAGGAGCTCAATCTCCACCCAGGGAAATGCAGAGCTTCAGTATGGAGGTTTTTTTGTTATCTATCTTTCTTTGGTTTGTTTGTTTGTTAAGTGGGACTTGACTATTTTCTATTTAAAAAAAAAGACCTGAATTTCTGTCAGCAGTTATCTGTCTTCTCCTTCTGTGCTGATTTACCTCCCCAGCTGTGTGTCACTGCTCAGCAGTGGTGGCTCACATCACTGTTTTGCTGACTGAATGATTTGTCTGTGCTCTCTCTAATATGCTTCTGGCAAAATTACCTGGAGTAATTTCAGTCCCTACTGTAGCCAGCTCATTAGATTCTGACTGAAGCAGATTAAGAAGCAGATGCAGGAGCTGGTCCAGGACCAAATCTCCAGGCAGTGACACCCTGCAGGAGCTGTAACAAGCAGCTGACTTTGGGGATGGGGAAATGAAGTGGTACCTTCAGTTCTTCAAGCAACTGTGCTGAATAAAGTTGTTTCCATAAACCTTCTGCTGTTATAACTATACAGTGAAAGGCCAACACTGGCATGAAGCTCCTGTCCTGCTTGTAAACTTGACCATAAGATAGAATTGTGCAGATTGAGACTTAACCATAGCCTGGTTCAGGGGCTGGCTGACAGCTGGCATCTAATATTCTCATTCAGCGTTTGTCCTTGTTTTAGGAGACATGTAATTTGTGAATGAAATTGCTGATCTCTTGCAAATTGTAGGCATTTTTTGCCCCCCTGCAGGGTACTTTAATAAAAGCCAATGGTGTTGTAAGGAATTTTTGAGCATTGTTTGCCCCCTCCACCTTTAATTTAATCCACCATGACGTGAGTGAATTTCAAGGGGAAAAAAACCTGAGGTACTCAGTTCTGAGCTCCCTCCTTCAGCAATCTGTGCTAAAAAGCTCTCTCTAGCTAGCAGAGTTAAATGGTTTACATTTTTTTTGACTAATTGAGCTCCTTTTAAGTATTTTTTTTTTAATACTTGAAGGCCCTGAAGCTGTGTAACTTGTTAACAGTCATGTCCTTCTCTTTGCTTTGAGCAGTTTTACTCTGGGCACCGATCTCCTCACATTCCATATAGGTTATTGCACCTGGTATGGACTCACGCACGGCATTTAGCAGGGTACGAGCAACAAGATGCACACGAGTTCCTCATTGCTGCATTAGATGTGCTACACAGACACTGCAAAGGTAAGGCTTGCACTAGACTCTTCCTCCAGCAACAAGGAATATTGGGTCAAAAGGAGGTAGAACAATCTCTTCTTAAATCCAGGGTAGTGTCTTGGAGTAGAACGGTCTGAGCAAACTCCTTGCGAAATGGTTGGGAGGCTTCAAGGAAAAGATTTGGAAGTAAATAGAAAGCTCGTTGGGATTCATAGAATCATAGAATCATAGAACAGTTACAGCTGGAAGAGAGCTTGAAGATCACCGAGTCCAGCCTTTCTCCTAGCCCTATCACCCCACCAAATGATGCTCCCCAACACAACATCCAGCCGTCTCTTAAACACCTCCAGGGACAGCGACTCAAGCACCTCCCTGGGCAGCCTGTTCCAATGGCTGACAACCCTTGCAGTAAAGAAATTCCTCCCAACATCCAACCTGAACCTCCCCTGGCACAGCTTCAATCCATTTCCCCCTGTCCCATCACTCTCCACCAGGGAGAACAGAGCAATTCCTGCCTCCCCACAACCTCCCCCCAGGTAGTTATAGAGAGCAATGAGGTCTCCCCTCAGTCTCCTCTCTTCCAGACTAAACAGGCCCGGATCCCTCAGTCTTTCCTCATAAGGCTTATGCTCTAACCCCCTTACCAGCTTGGTAGCCTCTGTATTCTCTCCAGCACTTCAATGTCCCTCTTGTAGTGAGGGGCCCAAAACTGGACACAGTACTCAAGGTGAGGCCTCACCAGAGCTGAGTAGAGGGGCAATATACAAATATACAATTGATTAACAAGAGTCTAAAAATGAAGAAGAAATTCCCAGATTTTGAAATTAAGCAGCCAAACAATAGTTAGACACATAGATTACTGGTGATAGAAGTTGTTGCATAGCCAGATCTGTCCATGAAATACATGTGTGTATGCTAGAAGTTAGGCTAGGCTATGTATGACCCATTCAAAAAAGTTTTACAGTGATAGTGTACTTCATAGACTGTGAGAAAACTTGTGTTTTGTTTGGGGTTTTTCTTGTGTACCATTTTCACCACTGGTGCACTGCAGATGTGTAAGTAATAATCAGGAGCTGTAGGACCTTCACTCTACAAATTGATGCCTGGAGCATAAATGGACACATCTCTCCTGGAAAAAGATGAGATTCTTCAGGCTGGAGAAGAGAAGACTTCAAGGAGACCTTATTGTGGCCCTCCACTATCTGCAGGGGGCCTACAAGAAAGCTGGTGAGGGACTTTTTAGGATGTCAGGCAGCGATAGGACTAGCGGAATGGACATAAGCTAGAGGAGGGTAGAGTTAGATTAGATGTTAGGAAGAAGCTCTTCCCCAGGAGGGTGGGGAGACACTGGCACAGGTTGCCCAGAGAGGTAATGGAAGGCCTATCCCTGGCAGTTTTGCAGGCCAGGCTGGCTGGGGCTGGGAGCTGATCTAATAGGACGTGTCCCTGCCCATAGCAGGGGAGTTGGAACTAGATGATCTTTAAGGTCCCTTCCAACCATAACAATTCTATGATTCTGTGAAAGAAACCATTGCCACTGTCAAAAATTACTTAGGAGAAGGCAAGGTTTGTACAGTGATTTGAATCACCATCATGTTCTCTTACTTACTGTGAGTCACTGTCTTTTCTTTTTAAATTGCCATTTTAATTCTATTTATACTTGAGGTAGTTAGAACTCTTACTCAGTGTGTCATGGGACTGATGAAAATAACATAGGGGAGGCTATGGCTGTTCTGCTTAAATATTATTCTCCTGTATTCATGATGTCCAAATGCTTACAGAAATGTGGATAAGAATAAAACCCTAGTCTTTGCTTTTGGTATCTTTATTAGCCTGCATATAAAAAGACATAATTAAGCAATACAGTAAAAATGCTCAGTGACATGCTACCTAAGGCTTGAATTGATTGTGTAATATTGTATGAAATTATGTATTTGATGTTAGTTAACCCAACTAGATCTGAACTGAAAACTTCCTAATCTGCTGATGTTTGATCTAGCTTGATTTACTTAAAGCACAAATTATGGTGTTTATTCTTCTTGTAAAGGAAAAATAGTAGGGTTGATTTTAGCAAAACAACCCCAAAATCCATAATCACTAAAAATAAACTTTAAAGCACTCAACATTCCCTAGTGCTCTTAGAAAAGGCACTTAGAGGGTAGGTTTTTGGCTTACCAGAGAACTATCAAAGGGAATGCTGCTTTGAAATATTTTGCAGGCTTGCTTTTATCTTTGAGCTAGTAGATGTGCTGCTTGTGATTCAGAAGAGCTGTCCTCCAAAAGAGTCTTCTCCAAAAGGAGAGCTTCCAGGGACAGGAGTACACAGAATACTTCTTTTGTAATTATATCATTTGACAATCACTCCCTGAAATTCCATAAGTCTCATGAAACTAGTGTTAGAGTACTGTGAGGAATCAACTCTATCCAAATACTGACCTCTCACTTCTTCACACTGAATAAACTCACCTGTAGACAGAAATAAACACTTCATGCTTCCTGCAAAGTTTCTGATCCACTGAGCTAACAAATCTTGATGCTTTTTCATCATCTTTTGATAGGAAATGATGTTTGGATTTCTTTTGTACTTCTCTCCTTCACAAAGGAGAAATATTTTCTTTTCAGAATTGTAAAGAAAAACCTGCAGCAGTAAAGGTGCCTGCACTCTTTTCAACATTGTAAAGAGTCTGAAAAGACTTTTTCAAGTGTGGCTTGATTTTGAATGAAGAATCTGATCTATCTTTTGCAATTACCAACAAACTCAAACTTTCTCTCAACAGTTTATTGTTGGTTCTCTGTGGCCTCTTTGGCCTGAAGGAAAATGAAGCTGTGATCTGTCCTAAAACTGATAAAAATTCTCTGTTGGACATGGTTTGATAAAAGCATGAGCATGTGCATGGATTCTTTTACTCCTGCTTGACTATTACAGATGTGTTGAAGAAGACACTTGACTCCTGAACTGATATTGTTTCATAATCATTTCAGTCAGCTTGAATTGACTTAGGAGTTTTGCACCTTTTCACTAAGCTGTTCTGACTTGTGGCAGAGGGTCCCCTTTCCATTCAATACAAGGACTCAAATTCAGTTATTTCAGAGATATCCTTAAGCTGGAGCTACTTGCAGGGACATAACCAAGCTGTGGGAAGGTAGCAGTGCTAGATCCTTGACATCTGTGCATCCAGAAGAAGAAATGAACTTGATTATTATAAACTACAGTAAATAATCTGTACCACATCAAGGTAATTTAAAAGAAGTGGTTGAGCAGTTGTGTGGGAACCAACCCAGTTCATGTAAATGAGAATTTCAAGTATGCTCATGATCAAACTACTTTTGGAATGAACTAGTTGGCTATGTAATGAGAAAGTTGGGCTTTTTTTCCCTTATGTATACACCCAGACACACATGTGAAGTATACATAAGTAAGAGTATTATTACTAATAGTGAGAATATGGCCTAAAGCTACAATAAGCAACTAATGCCTCTCTTGCCACTATGAAATATTTATTTTACTGAGTCAGAAAAGCTTTTAAAGCTTCCAGTCAATAGTAATCAACTTCTACAATTAACACACAGTGAAGTAAAATAGTCACAGGGAAAACTTTGTCCCAAAGCATTAGCTTTTGGACACTGTTCCTGATTACCAAGGCTTCAAGCAGCAAGTGCAATGGAAGTGTTCCAGAGCCTAAGAACTATACAAACATCCAGTGAGATTTGTTTGGCTGACACTGGTCACTTATCCCTTTTCCATTCCATTTTACTCAGTTTTCCAGGGAGTGTCCTAATGCAAGTCAGAGAAAACTGAGAAGGTTCCTCATTGATATCTCATTGGCTAAATTAGGAAAAATACCCAATTTGGATGTGCATTTGAAGCTAGCTTTTACAATAGTGCATCCTACAAATGCTCTAACTAGCCCAGGTAGTTGTTTGGTTTAGAAGTTTTTTGGTTTAGAAGTTTTTTTTTTGTTTAGAAGTAAGGGCTTTTTTGGTTTAGAAGTAAGGGGCTTTTTTGGTTTAGAAGTAAGGGGCTTTTTTGGTTTAGAAGTAAGGGGCTTTTTTGGTTTAGAAGTAAGGGGCTTTTTTGGTTTAGAAGTAAGGGGCTTTTTTGGTTTAGAAGTAAGGGGCTTTTTTGGTTTAGAAGTAAGGGGCTTTTTGGTGTGGGGAGGATTTTTTTGTGTGTGTGTTGGTTTGGTTTTCTTTGTTTTTATTTTGTTGTAATGCTGGTTGAATGTATACTTTATTTTACTGGCATCTGTGAAGTTTTGGAAGCCCAGGATACATGTGTGAATCGTGCCTCATTCTGCTAGCAGTGTTGTGTGGAGCTGTGGCATCTGTGCAGGGCATATTCTGAACACTTAGCAGGGCTCCTCTACACTGCTGGAGTAATAGAAAATATCTCTGAATAGAAGGTAGCTAGTCTGTCATCACAGAATCACACAATATCAGGGGTTGGAAGGGAACTAGAAAGATCATCTAGTGCAACCCCCCTGCCAGAGCAGGATCACCTAGAGCAGCTCACACAGCAATGTGTCCAGGCAGCTCTGCAATGGCTCCAGACAAGGAGACTCCACAGGCTCCTGGGCAGCCTGGGCCAGTGCTCCATCACCCTTACTGGAAAGAAGCTAGTATCTGATGTAGAGTAAGTGGTGAACCTCATCTGGAAGCTTTTGTAGCATTTGAGATCCTCCTCACCAATGTACAATGACATTGCATAACTCTGAGCACTACCTAGCCAGCAATAAATCACAGATAACTTTAAATGTCATTTATAGCAGCAGTGTTGAAAAAAGACTCCAGATTCAAGGACTCTCTTGCTTTTTTAGTTGGAGTATGCATTTAAGGATAGACCTTGTGCACACTTTGGGTGAATGGCAGGGAAAGAAAACTCATTAATAGCTTAGCAATTACTTTTTCCTCACCAAAATACTACTTTCAGTTGTTGGAATGAAAAAGTAGTGATGCATAATAAGCATAATAAGGATGCCCATGAGGCAGCAATGTGGCCAAGAGGCCAATGGCATCCTAGGATGCATTAAGAGGAGCTTGGCCAGCAGAGCCAGAGAGGTTCTTCTCCCCTCTCCTGTGCCCTGGGGAGGCCTCCCCTGGAATGCTGTGTCCAGTTGTGGGCCCCTCAGCTCCAGAAGGATAGGGAGCTGCTGGAGAGAGTCCAGCCCAGGGCCAGCAAGATCCTGAAAGGAGTGGAGCATGTGCCCTAGGAGGACAGGCTGAGAGAGCTGGGTCTCTTCAGCCTGGACAAGAGGAGACTGAGAGGAGACCTCAGGAATGCTTAGAAATATGGGAAGGGTGAGTGTGAGGAGGAGAGAGCCAGGCTCTGCTCCATAGCATCCAATGGTAGGACAAGAGGGAATGGGAGCAAGTTGGAGCACAGGAGGTTTAGTCTCTCTTGTTTTGATAGATGCCCCCTTTAAAAATCTGGCCATTTTTAATTTCCTTTTGCTCATTTGAAATCCCTCATGGAAGTTGGAGGCAAAGCTGCTTTATTTCAGAAGCAAAAGCAATGTTAAAAAGTAATCTGTAGCTGTTCTTACAGTTCTGTATGGTTTGTCTTTAGTAGTATATTAAATGCCTATATATTTGAACACAAATTACTACTGCATCTGTGCAATAACTAAGCATATTCACTTCTATCTCTTTTTTCTAAGAGTTGCATTTACTTTCTTTCCATTTTGTGCCATTCTCATAATTACATTAATATATAGATTGATGTATTTTCAAGTTTACTTCTAGTCTTCTGACCAATCTCTTAGAAGAAGCTGCTGTTTTCCCTAGTGGGAACTGTGACCAGCTTTAAAAACAAAAACCTGTGAAACTAAACCCTACTTTGTAAGCCAGAAACACTGAAGGGAACCTTAACTTGAGCCCAACAATCTAGCAGCTTGTAGTTCTCAGCTGCATAATATACCTCCTCTCAGCATCTGCTACATATTGACAAGTGTGAGTAGGTGGGAATCTTACTCTTTTTTTTTTCCCTTTCCTCCTCTCCAACCAAATGTCATGGGAAATAATGTTGAGTGGGTAATGCCCTTCTGTTTGGCTGGGAACAAGCTCCCAGGATATTCTTTTGAGACTCTCTCATCCCTGATCCTAATTGACTTGCCTAATTGAAGTTGGTTCTCTCCTGTAGGTGGAAATGACTGTTAGAGGTATCCAGGAGAGATGTTACCTGTGGTCCAAGGAAAATCTTTTAGACATGTTTCTGTCCCCTTGAAACAAAATAGAGGGAGATAACATTTGAAATGGTGTTTCTTTAAAAAGGGAAAAGTGCAGTTTTCATAACAAGGCTAAAACCCATTAAAGTCTGTCTTTTTTTTTTAAATCCACATGTAATCTTTCAAGCTTTTTAGTGATCTTTTTGGAAAGGTGAAGAGAATCTTGTAGAGGCTCCATGCTGGATGCTCTCTTCATTAGCTTAGCATCTTTGAGACCTTAGGAATATCTTCAGTTCAGTAAGACTTTGCTGCAATTCCCATCAAGAAATGCCTGAGCCTGGCTCTGATAACCCCCAACTTGAACCTCAGACATTCAAAAATCTTAATTTTTAGAGCTTTTTGTTCAAGAGCCATTTTAAGGAAACAATTTGACAATTCCAGCAGAAGTTTCTAAGCATGTAGCTGAGGGAGAGCTTTGCTGAGGCATTTCAGACCCAATGAACTCAAGTGGCCCATTGCAGCTTGGTAGGTATCACCTATATCTGCTTTTCCACACTTAGGATCATGTAAAACCTTTGTGAACTCATATAATATATTTCAACAAACTTCTAAAGCTTCACTGGAAAAAAATCTTACTCTTTCCTGCTGCTAAAAGGCTCCTTAGACACAAGAAAAATAGGAGGGTTTTGCCCTATGCTTTTAGTTTCTTCAGATGGTCTTTTTTTGGACATACCTGAGCAGAAATTAATTGGTTTTGAGTAATAGCTGTGATTTGAGGAGACAGCATCTTAGTATTTCAGGAATTAAAATACTCCCTGTTAAGTGAAAGATACTAGGAAACCTGGCAAAATGTCATTCTCTCATAGAAGTTTCTCTTGTAGGAGATTGGAAAACATCTTCAGATACAAAACAACTTGCTACTGCTGTCAAATAGTTTGTGTGTGCTCCTCTGTTTGCAAAGCAAACCCCTTTGCATCTCTCCTACCCAAGGAAAATAAGCAAAATAAAGTTTATATCACTCTTAGTCCACTTATGGGCAATGGAAGGAGTATGCTTCAAAGGGGAGGACTGTGCCAGGAAAATGTTTGATTATTTAATGCTCTGCTTAATCTAAAAAAGCTGGATTGGCCTAATCTCAGCACTTGGATCATAAAAAAAGGAATTGCTGGGCTCCTGAGACCTTCAGTGGCAGTTTATAATGCCTAGAAGAGGGGACTGTGTTCATTGTGCCCCTCAGGAGCTTAGAGGCTTGCCATGCCTCTGAAGAAGCTGGAGGAAGGCACAGCACTTATCTTCCCTCTTCAGATAAGGACATCTTTCATTTGCTCACTGCTGAAGACTTAAATGGAAAGTACCCCACTGCTGTTGGATGGACAGGCTGCAGGTTAATGGCTCTTAACAAACCTCCTCCCCTCCCTGTGCTCTCAGAGATTGACTGGGATAGAGTTAAAAAAGTGGCATTTGCTGCTGTTTCTCCTCTCTGTCCATGTTAGGAGAATAATGTGCTGTAGAATCCTCTGCCTAAGCAGAATCTAGTGCTGCTGTGGTAAAGAGTTGGCCATTGGTTCAGATCCAAATTTTGCATGGTTGTGATCAAGGTGAAGGTTAAATATTCATTTCCATGAACCACCTTGGCAAGTGCTTTGTCTTAGGAACTGATTTTTATACTAGAGTGCACAAGCAAATCTCTGTAAAGGGTGATAGGGCTGAAAAGGGGTTGGCTGATATGGCTTAAAGCTTCACCTCTCCAGGATTTAGCTGCAATTAGTCTCCCCCTGATTGTCTTTTATATTGTTCTAGGAGTTCTCTTCTTCTTTCCTTGTTTTATCTTCAAAGCACAACATTTTCAGGGTTGTATATTATCTATGTTTATAAGTTTGCATCATAGAGTTAGTGGAGACACAGTCCAAGACAAAACACTGTTCTCTTGTGGGGTTTTTGACTTCTGTGTCTGTGTTTGCATTCCTCCAGGTGATGATAATGGGAAGAAGGCCAACAACCCCAACCACTGTAACTGCATCATAGACCAAATCTTCACAGGTGGACTGCAGTCTGATGTTACCTGTCAAGTCTGCCAGTAAGTACATTTATCTTTCTGATCCTGCACTCTTGATTTGACTCTGTGCACCCTTCAGTGCAAGAGTGGACTGAACCTTTTCTTTCTTGAATACCAAGAAAATGCTCTCAAAATGCCAGCAAGGTGAGAACTGTTTCAATACAGCACCAGTTAAAGGTAATTAATTACCAGTTAGCTGTTAATGTATTAAGACACACCAAAAATGTTACCTGGAAAGTAACACAGGCTTATGGATGGAAACTTTCTATTAGTCTGTAAAAGGTTGTTCTTTTCCAAGTTCATGAGGAAAAGACTTCAAAGATCTCTTTGGGTTTGAAAGTATGTAATTGCCACTACATTTAGAGCAAATTCTGAGGTGCAATCAGTCAGGAGCCTCATGGATCATCAGGAGAGATTTCAAAGAGGCTGATACCTAATGTCATCATCTCAGGTACCAGTAAGTAAATGTTTTACAAGAGAAAGGAAAAATATACTTGTTGTTCTACTCTCTACTGGAGCAAGCTGACTTCTCTTTCAAGATGTTTGGTGTTACCATAGTGCAGAAGTCAGAGTTCTTGTTTTTTGTTCTGTCTTGCATTCCTTATAATTACCCATGCTCTCCTGCAGCTGGACTGTTGTGCTGGGCTTGTTTGAATCTGCTTTTAGTCTCAGTTTCCTGCAGAGATTTGCAGAGGATTTACTGTAAGGAAAACATCTGAAATTTCATTCTTATGCCTGGTAAAGCCACAGAATCTTTCTATGATAATGAAAAGCTTGATGTGTTATGACATAGTATTAGCACTGATGAAACTTGAACAAAAGTTTGCTTTTGAAGGTTGACAACTTTTGCACAAATGAAGCTGGGGGAAAAAAGGCAGAATGTTGTAGGCTTATAGAATTTGCAGTGTGAAAGACACTGGTGTTAGAGGAAGAGAGAACTCAAATAAGCAGAATGAGGAGAAACAGAAAAAGCTTCCAACCTGTGAGCTTAGACCTCTGAAGTTCTGGAGTTCATGTAAAAATATAAATGCTAGAAGAAAAGATTTGAGTCAATGTAAGTGAATATTTTGAGAAGCTTTTCCCATAGTCCAGCTGTTGGCTTGTCTTCAGCTGCCATGCTTCTAAACTGGTTGGATTGCATGTAGCTCTCATCAGAGATGGTTTATACTGGTCAGTGGGATGACCAGTGCCTCTAGCTCTGTTACTTGAGTCACAGGGCTCCAGTGAGTGGAAGAATGAATTGAATGCTTAGAGTTTGCATTTAGTACATCACATACATCTCCTAAAACATACAGCTTTTACATACTCAGAAAAACTAATAATCAGTAGTGAGAAACCACTCCAGAGCAACTCTATTTTCTGTCATCTTTGAGTGCCCTCTAGAGGTGATGTAGATCCCAGAGTTCTTCCCAAAACTCCTGCGTGCACCCTCAAGTGAGAGAGAGACATTTTTCACTTTCCTTCTTTTCAAGCTGTATGGAATTGTTTTCTTTCCCACAGTGGTGTTTCCACAACGATAGACCCTTTTTGGGACATCAGTTTGGATTTGCCAGGCTCCTCCACCCCGTTCTGGCCCCTGAGTCCAGGGAGTGATGGCAGCGTGGTGAACGGGGAAAGCCACGTCTCAGGCACCACCACGCTCACAGACTGCTTGCGAAGGTAGGACATGGCACAGCTCCCATGCTGAGGGGCTGAGAAGAACTTGGCTGCCTTCTGCTCTCCAGGTGACACAAGAACAATGGCAGGAATCACAGAATCATGAAGGTTGGAAGACACCTCTAAGATCCTCAGTCCAACCATGCCATTAAACCAAGTAGCACATCTAGACATCAGGCACAGTCTGAAAATCCCTTGTGGTCTCCTGTGGTCCCTGGTGCCATAACTGTGCCCACAGCAGAGGGAGCATTAAACTCATTGCCCACGGGAAAGTGTGGGGAGTGATACCCATGTTCCTATAATCCTTGGATGGGTAGGATGAGCTCATTAGCTTTCTGGCAGTCATCCTAGGAGAAGGACAACTCTGATTCCAAACCCGGGCAGATGGAGCTCGTTTAGCCCTGGAAGGCCTTCCAGCTAAGAGGTTAAACCTCTGTCCTAAGGACTTGGCTGCCAGTGTCCAAGCTTGCTAGGCCCTGGCAGATGAACCTTAGGACTAAAGGGTGGGTCCAGCTCTGTGCATGCTGTGTCTCACCTAAAAAAAAATCCCTTGGGCAGGCTCAAGGGTGCTATCTGCTATCCTCTTTTTATCAGCGCGCTTGGAAAAGGCGAGTGAGATGAGGAGAGTGGATGGAGCCCTCCCTGGAGCTTCATTCACAAAGCCTAGCCATACATCTAGATGTTTCTTAAACCCCTCCAGGGATGGTGACTCCACCACCTCCCTGGGCAGCCTGGGCCAAGACTTAACAACCCTTTCAGGGAAGAAATTCCTCCTTATATCCAATGTAAACCTCCCCTGGTGCAATTTGAGGCCATTTCCTCTTGTCCTCTCACTGTTAACCCTGGAGAAGAGACCTACCCCCATCTCACTCCAACCTCCTTGCAGGGAGTTGGAGAGAAACAGTTGACTGAGTGCCTTTCCTCAGCCTGGTTTCACTGCTCATGTTAGAGCAGTTATGCAGTTAGGTATTTCTCTTCAATTCAGATAGCACAACAAGCTTTTGTTGAAGATAAAGGAAATGTTGACTCTGTTAAAATCTTCTTACACTTAACTCCATTTAAAATTGCAATGCATTGTGTGCTTATTCTAGGGTCTATAGACTTGGCATCCTGCAATCTTCTTTACAGAGATTTAAGGAAAGGTTTGGAAGGGCTGGTCCTTGAGAGCAATGTCCATCTTCTATATCTACACCCTATCTCACTCCAACCTCCTTCCATGGCTTTATCCCCAAACAGTATTTTGATACATACTTTATTGGAGTTTTTTTTGCATAAGAGAAAGTGAGAAGGCAAAGAAAGCTCAGAGCAACAGTAGCCCTAACAATAAGCAATCAAACCCAACTGCCATGTGATGCAAACCCAAATTTTACATTGGCTGCTGCTAGGCAATGTGGTTTTAAATGATCAAACCCACTAGTGTCTGTCTTCATGTTCTTTTGTCAACTAAGCAAGCACAATGCAAGTTCACAGTGCATTTAATATTTGTCTAAAAATTGTTGACAGCAATCGTGAATCTAATTTTACTCTTAAGCAGAGCTGAGGGTCAGCTACTGCCAGCTTAGTTGTGGGGAAGGCATTAAGAATTGAAGGAATGGAGCTTTCAGAAGGAAAAGATGATTCTGAGCAGGAAACTTGAGCATCTTGGAAGCAGGTAACTGGAGAGAATGTTCTGGCTTCATAACACAGCTAGCTTAGGTGGTTTAGTGGATCTGAAAGTCATTCTCTTGGGGCAACTGCAGATATTAGTCCAAGATATTTGTCTGAGGAGGAGGTTATCTCTAGCCTGGGGCAAAGCTAATCCTCCTCACATTTTGATTTGTTACTTTCTTGATACTTTAAAGATAATAATTTTAAGAAAACAAGGGAGTTAGTACAGATGAGAAACTGCTGAGGCAGGAATGCTTCAAAAGGCAAAACTGGTCCAATTTTGGTGATTTTCTTCAACATGGGGATTAGCAGAATCAGAGAGAGATGATGATAGGGAAGGAAAAACATCCAAGTTCAAAGATAGTCTCAAAGAGTATGGATTTTGGAAAGAAGTTGAACTCTAACAGATAAGGTTTTTAGCCTAGGTTTTTACCCCAAAGTTAGCAAGTAGTTTGAATGTTGGATTCAAACAGGGAAGCTTTGTAACTCCATGTGATCCTGTGTGGCTGTGCAACTTGAAATTGGCTTTGAAGGAGGAGGGATTGAACAGGAATGTGACAGAACCCAGAAAGATGTAGGCTCTCCTAACAACAAATAAACAGCAAATAACTACAAACTGATAAGCCTTTTTACAGAGAGAAGTAGAAATAAATTAAACCAAAGCTAAAACTAGAGGATGGTAGTAGGGTTGGACTAGATGATCTTTCTAGGTCCCTTCCAACTCCTAACATTCTGTGATTCTGTGATAGGCTAGGTAAGTAAAGGAGATTTTGTTAAATAAGAGGGGATGCCAAGAAGCTGTGCTCATCATTTAGTGCTGGAGGCTGCATTGGCCATACACAGAATGCGGCAAGGTAGGGTTAGTGATGAGCTGATAACACATTGCCCTCACATGCTCAGTGTGTGCTTTAATCTAAAATGTTGAATTATTTCACAGTATTTCATCTCCGAAATTGCAGTTGTACAGCAGCCTTTGGGGAGATGATTTGTTTGCCCCTGTGGAAGTCTAAACTTGGAGGAAAAGGCTTAGCAGTCCATCCTCATGCCTTTTCTGTGCTGACAGGTTCTGAAAAAGTGAGAGCTGTTTTGTTTCAGTCTGTTGTGAGAGCACAGAGGTAATATATTTTCTCTAAGCAGTTCCCTTTCCTGTCATGGTCTCTTGCTGGAGCTCCCTTGAGCAGTTCTCTCTGAACATTTTGAAAGAGATTTTTCTAGTTGTCAACACTTGGGTTTGCTTGGAAGAGATCTGTATTTTGAAAAGGACTTGGTGTTTACAGCCCTTTCCATCTCAGAGCTTTGATCCTAGCCCTGGAGGGCTACATACTAGAGTAGTGTCCTGCAGATAGGATGCAGCTGAGCACAGAAGTTGTGTCATCTTGCTTCAGATCTTCCATATCAGTGGGTTTGGGGTTGAAAACAAAAAACCCTTTGTTTTCTTATATCAAAATTAGCTCTCCTGTGGTAGGAAATGAACTAATATTTAGCTCCTTTCTCAGACTATTTCAGTGTTCCCAAGCAGAGCAATGGTAAATGGCAGATTTGGATATCTGAACCCCAGCACTTTACACTATTCTAGGTGTTGGGGTTTTGTCAAATGATACTTTAAAGCCATGACTTCAGTCTCTTGTGGTGCCAGTGACACCCACAAGTAAAGGTAAATGAGGTGTTTGCAGCATGTGTGGAGATTTGTCTGATGGTTTTGTGCATCCCTTTTGCTTTTTAATGTTTTTTTCAGGTTTACAAGGCCAGAACATCTAGGAAGCAGTGCCAAAATCAAATGTAGTGGTTGCCATAGCTACCAGGAATCTACCAAACAACTCACTATGAAGAAGTTACCCATTGTGGCCTGTTTTCATCTCAAAGTAAGTTCAGAGGGAAGCAGACAGAGCAGAGGATGTGTATTCCTCTTTGAGATGATGAGCTAAATTCCTGGACTATCTCCTGACTTTTGCTGACTTACTCTGTTCTGATAGAAATGAATATAAAGCACAGCTTACATGCTCAGCTAGATTTTCTATTAAGATGGTGTTATATTATCTATAATGTAGCTTTGCAGTGTGGGAACCTAACTAATCAGGATCTAGAAACAAAATGGAAGGCAAGTTCAATACTTGAACCAGCACAGAAACCAATCTCCAGTAAAACTAAGTCATCTTCTGCTGGAAGAATGCCACAAAGGAACTGTTCTGAAGGAAAAGCATGAAAAATTGATCAGCTGCAAGTTGTATCTCCCACACTGTGAGGTAGTGTTCAACCTTGCCAATCCACTTTATGTCAGCTGCAATGATGGGAGATAATGTCACAGTTGATACCCTCAGATGGCTTAGTCCTGTACAGTTTGTCTTAAATATGAAGAGTGTGAGTGTGGTGCAAAGTAGGCAGCTGTTGCAGAAGGTGAAGGTCATTCTGTGTCAAGAGGCAAAGGGTCCTTGAGAAGTGAGGCCATAGGCCACCAGAGTGATTTAACTGCATCTTTGACCTGCTTGAGCTTCTCCTAAGGTCTTGAGTGCTTCCTGAGGCAGAATGGCCAAGTCCTTTCATTGCTAGGCAGCAATTGATGATCACTGACCTCAGCTCTTCCCATGACCAGCGTTTCAAGAAGCTGCTGAGCTGAGAGCTGGAGAGGTGAGCCCAGGTGAACCTCAGGAGCTTCAACAAGACCAAGTGCAGGGTCCTGCCCCTGGGTCAGAACAATCCCCACTATCAATCCAGGCTAGGAGATGAGATGATGGAGAGCAGCCCTGCAGAAAAAGCCTTGGGGTGCTGGTGGCTGAGAAGCTGGCCATGAGCAAACAGTGCACGCTGGCAGCCCAGAAGCACAATGGCATCCTGGGCTGCAGCAAGAGAAGCGTGGCCAGCAGAGCCAGAGAGGTGATTCTGCCACTGCACTCTGCTCTGCTCACACCTCCTCTGCAATACTGGGTCCAGTTCTGGAGCCCTCAACACAGAAAGGCCATGGAGCTGATGGAGCAGGTGCAGAGGAGGCCACGAGAATGCTCAGGGGCTGGAACACCTCTGCTCTGAGGACAGGCTGAGGGAGCTGGGATTGTTCAGCCTGGACAAGAGAAGGCTTTGGGGAGACCTACTAGTGACCTTCTAGTACCTAAAGGGAACTTGCAAGCAGGCTGCAGAGGGCCTGTTTGCAAAGGCCTGCAGGGAAAGGACAAGGGACAATGATTTTAAATTGGAGAGGAGTAGATTTAAACTGGACATTAGAAAGAAGTTCCTCCCCATGAGGGTGGTGGAACACTGGCCCAGGTTGCCCAGGGAGGTGGTTGAGTTCCCATCCCTGGAGGCATTGCAGGTGAGGCTTGCCAGGGCTCTGGGCAAGCTGCTCTAGTTGGGGATGTCCCTGGCCACTGCAGGGGGGTTGGACTAGATGAGCTCCAGAGGTCCCTTCTAACCCAAACGATTCTAGGATTCTATGATGATGATGCTAATGCCACACAAGCTACACGAAGAAAAATTGCATCTTACCTATGACCATGGTGACTGGAAACAGCTTTTCAAATGGCAACCTGCATGCTGTGTGCAAATGAAGGCTTGTATTGCTTCTCTTTCCACTTGGGGCACAGTGAATTGAAGGCATACAGGCTCCAGCCTTTTGCTCTAGAGACTTCATTCAGTCATTCAATTCTTACATGGTTTCTAGGCTGTTAACTTTGGTAAAACACCTGAATAACTTCAATAATGTTGAATTACACCTTCATCTTGTAGCTATCCTGGCAAAGTGCATGCTGAGAGTTGTTCTGGTTTATTTTCTAGTCAGTGTCTAAGCTAGGTCAGAATGTTCATGCTGGAAGATTTAATAACCTGTAGTGTCATGGTCTCACTGAGCAAGCCACAGACCATATTCAAGAGATGATTGTGCTTTGGAGTTGTGAATTACCTAGCAACTCTGTATCCAGCATAGCAGTGACTTAAAATTTCATTTTCAAAGCCTGGCTTGTACAGAAGCTTGTTAATGAAATGTAGAGGTTGTGACATGAGAACAGAGTGGCAGAGGAAGGTCTGTGTTCCTGAGAGAAGATTGATTCTGCTTTCTACTGGAAAAGGTGTTACAAGTGGAAAGACTTCCCTCTATTTCCCCATATTCCCTATAATTTACAGGCATTTGCAGACCATTTGGGACAAATGATGCCTTCAGATGCTCAGCCCAGATAGCAGCAGTTCTTCAGTTGCTTCTTGAGTATGAATCAAAATGATATGCAGTGTTATATGCCAAAGGTATTAGCCTGGCTGGAAGAGGTAGTAGCACAGTTCTGTTGTTCTTTGGCTGTTTGTGGTCTCCCTGAAGAGCATTATTACATGACTGAGGCTTCAGAGGTGCTTGGCTGGCTGCTTGACTTTGGGGGACAGTTTTGGAGGTGTTTTGGCTCTTGTTTTTATTTTAGTTTCATTGTTAGCAAGATACACCTTGGTGTTTCTGCTCTTTGGTCAAGGCAATGTGAATGTGCTTAAGCCCTTTCCTAGATTCACTTCAGTATTTCTGTTATCCAGAAATTGATATGATTGAAGATTTTTTTTGGGGGGGGAGGGAAATAAATGACTTTCCATACGTGATTTTTGTTGTCCTGGCCATGCCAAATGCAAATGTCATTTCATATGTTAAAGTCAAAAAGAAACAGAAAGGTAAGAGTTACCAAAGTCTCAGCTTTTCACGTCTGGATCTGTTGCTAGGGAATTGTTATGGCACCACAATTGGGAAATAATTAACTTGAAGTGTAAATAAAGCAGAATTTCTGAGAAATGGGGAGAGAAGCTGCCTTTAAATAGAAATTCATTCATCTCTTTTTGGCATTTGTTCCTGTTTCCATTTAATCTTCAATTGAGAAGATGAGGAGAGGATGGTGGGGATTGCAGAGCTCCTTTTGGTGGAGGGACAAAGCTTTTTTATCATCATACTGCCATTTTTGCCTTAATTTGAATTGGTATTCCTGTGTAGGCTTGACTCCTGTCACTTGAGAGGATTAGATGGGTGGATTCAGTGTGTGAATCTGATGGCAAGCTCTCATTGTCACCAGTTCTGTGTGCCAGTGTAGGCAGCAGTCACAGATTTGAGTAGTGCCTAGTACAGATGAACACTGGTTTGGGTCAGGGCTATGTGTCCTCTCTCTGTTTAATATATTGTTTTCTTAATGTTAGTTGGGAATGAGTTTGAATGTATAAATGTGAAGGTAATCATCTAATTAACACTGTATTTTCCCTCCACAAGTAGTAGTTTATTTTCCTGATATATGTTAGCTTTTACAAAGAGATTCCTAGCCCAGAGAGTTGGTTGAAAAAATCCAGGGATATCCTTGAATCATAGAACAACCCAAATTGGAAGGGACCCACAAGGATCATCAAGAGAGAGAGTACATCAAGGAGAGAGTACAGAGGCTCCCAAGCTGCTAAAGGGCTTAGAGCATAAGCCTGAGGAGGAAAGCCTGAGGGATCTGGGCCTGTTTAGCCTGGAAAAGAGGAGATTGAGGGGAGAGCTCCTGGCTCTCTAGAACTACCTGAAGGGAGGTTGTAGAGAGGCAGGGACTGCTCTGTTCTCCCTAGTGGAGAGTGATAGGACAAGGGGAAATGGATGGAAATTGCACCAGGGGAGGTTCAGGCTGGACATTAGGAGGAATTTCTTTCCTGTGAGCCATTGGAACAGGCTGCCCAGAGAGGTGCTTGAGTCACTGTTCCTGGAGTTGTTTAAGAGACAGGGAGATGTTGTGTTGGGGAGCATCATTTAGTGGGGTGATAGGGCTAGGAAAAAGGCTGGGCTAGATGATCTTCAAGGTCTCTTCCAGCTGNAATAGTAGTTTATTTTCCTGATATCAGTATGTTAGCTTTTACAAAGAGATTCCTAGCCCAGAGAGTTGGTTGAAAAAATCCAGGGATATCCTTGAATCATAGAACAACCCAAATTGGAAGGGACCCACAAGGATCATCAAGAGAGAGAGTACATCAAGGAGAGAGTACAGAGGCTCCCAAGCTGCTAAAGGGCTTAGANCACTGTCCATCAAAGAGAAGAGCTCAGCCCCCACCCCTCCCTCTCTGGTGAGGAGGTTATAAACTGCAATGAGATCCCCCTCAGTCTTCTCTTCTCCAGACTGAACAGGCTGAGTGATTTCAGCCTTTCTTCCCCTCCAAGCCCCTAACCATCTTTGTTGCCCTCCTCTGGACACTCTCCAGCAACTTCATGTCTCTCCTGTATTGTGGAGGCCAGAGCTGCACACACTACTCCAGGTGAGGCCACACCAGTGCTGAGTAGAGCAGGACTAGCACTTCTCTCACTCGGCTAGTGATGGAGTGCTTGATGCATCCCAGGATATGGTTGGCTCTCTTAGCTGCTGAGGAACACTGTTTGCTCATCTTCATTTTACTCTCTATTATTACTCCCAGATCTCTCTCAGCTGTGCTGCACTCCAGACTAACATTCCCTAGGAAGTGGGTGATTTTTGGGTTACCCCTCCCCAGATGTAAAACCTGGCACTTACTTGGATAGACTGACTGCTAATATGCTTTCCTGATATTGTTCCTAAGATTAGGATGCTTCTAACAGACAACTTAGCCTTTCTATAAGGACAAAAAGCCCAACCTTCTTCTGTTGTGTCTGCAGCGGTTTGAACACTCAGCCAAACTGAGGCGGAAGATCACTACGTATGTCTCGTTTCCTCTGGAGCTGGACATGACACCATTCATGGCTTCCAGGTGTGTACCAAGTTCCAAATCCCCCCCCCCAAAAAGACCTAGACAGAACTGTTCATCAATTCATACATGTGCATCATGAAACATGGAACAGCCTAGAATCAAGGTTATAGAGCAGTAGGTCTAATGATAGTTCTGCTGTAAGCTTCTCCTTGGCATGTGCAGCTTCTCTAAACTCATTTTTAGCTAAACTGTTGAGTTCTGTGTCAGAAAAGGCTTTATATTTCAACAGTATTTTTTTTTTCTTCATGAATGTGTTCTGTTTCTGGTTGCATGTTAAATTTATACCTAGTGCTTTCAGATCTCTGCTTTGGTCCCATCACCTGAGTGCTACCCACTAGAGTCATTGAGTTTGGAAGAGACCTCTAAGATCATCAAGTCCAACCATACCTATCACTAACATGCCACTAAACCATGGCCCTAAATAGAACCTCTAATGATGTTCATCAGGCAGACTAGACTAATGCCTAATTAGTATTTCTGTAGTTATGTTCCTGCACACAAACAAATCTGGAGATTTTTATTTTGTGCCTTCAACTTCTGTTTAGAGAATGCTGCAAGAAGAAAAAAAATATAGTTCAGATTAAAGTAGGTGTTTCTAATGAGTATTCAAACAGAACCAAACTTCTCCCACCTCACAGGTTTGTGAAAGACATGGCATTTATATAAATATACCTTTATGAAAGGAATTAAATCAGCTCATGTAATGAGTATTTGTCAGGTATTCCATTCAAATGTACAAGAGCCTATTCAAACTCAATTTATATCTGAAGCAATGCAGAAAGCCCCAAATCTGGCATCTCTTCACACAGGGCCTCTCTTTGATGCAAACATTTTACTAGTAGTTTCAAGCTTTGCTTGTCCTTCCATCTTCCCCCCTGGAGATAAGTGATGCTTCTGCCAGGAGCGAAAGGAAGAGCCCTAAAGCTCTGTTAAATATTGTTTTGGTGAGAATATATGGTTTCTTCCAGTATATTCTGGAGATTTGGAGACTTCACTGTTCCTCTGTAGTGAATTCTCCCTGGGTAGAACAGGCTCTGCTGATGAAAGGTATCAAGCCTAATGGAATGCAGATGGGATAATCAGCAGGCATCACTCTCTAATCTGAATTTCATCGGCTGTGAAATCAGCACATAATCCTATTGCTGTTGTCAAAACACAAAGTGAATTTACAAGTCAGAGCCAGGGTGACTGACCCATCACAGGATAAAGGGACTGATGTAATTAGATATTTTTCCAGCTTTAAAATACAAATCTTAACCTGTTGGTTTGGGGGTTTTTTTAAGCTTTTTGGCTAGGACATTTAGATGTAAACAGATCTGTATTTGCAGTGCTGAAGCCTTGACCAAGAGGAGAAATGTAGCATTGCTACGAGGACAAATAAAGCATCTTTAGCATCCTAATCAGCAGCCTTTCTGTGCTGCTAAGCAGCATTGTGTTTTTTGCAAAGAAAAAAGGACCTGGATTCAGCAAAACAGGCTGTGTCATGTAAAACCTCTTTCCTCAGTTTGGGAAGCCACTGGCTGCTTCTTGAAATGACTGGATTTTTGTGTCTGTGTTGCAGTAAAGAGAGCAGAATGAACGGGCAGTACCAGCAGCCGACCGATAGCCTAAACAATGATAATAAGTAAGTGGCACATTCCATGACTCCTATTGTGCAAGGGGGTGGGCTTCTAGAAGGAGATACACAGGCTGCTGTATATCCTGCAGGGTGAAGTGCATTACCATATCTTGACAGCACAGTAAGTCTGAACTGTTGCAAAGTCAAGCTTCATTCCCTACCTTTCCGTGGTTTTGTGACAGCTGGCTTTCAGATCTGGAGGTGGTAACCCCAGGAATCAGTCTATCAGCAAAATGAGAAGCTCTGGTTACAGTATGAAAAAGGATGGGTGTTTCCTTTAAGTAATCCTGTTTCTGTTGCAATAGCAAAAGAAATTCTAGAGGACCAAAAGAAAGTTAATAGAACACTGACAAAATCCCAAGTAGGTGACCCCAGTAACTCTGAGATCTCTTGGCCCAGGTATTGTCTTCCAGTCAGAATAAATGACAAGCTGATGTGGGATTTGCTCAGGAATATTAAAGGAGTGTTATTGAAATGAATATCCATCACTTTATGGGACTAGAGATGGTCACACAAACCTTGTTTGTGTTTTTGTTTAATAAGGTTGTGAGTTTGGTTGCCACAGTCATGTGCTGATGTGTATTTAAATTCTTCAAGGCACTTAATTTTGGCACTAAAAGTTTCAGGAAGAAGCTGGAATCACACAACAGATAGGCTTAAAAACTAGCAAACTGGGTCTTAGTGCAGATGCCAGGCAGGTGTCATGTGTGGTCCTACAGTGACTGATTCATTAGATTGAGAGTTTGAATAGTGTTGGCAAAGGTCTGAAAGTAAACACAACTGATCCCTGTTGGGGTTTGTACATCACTTAAGCTGGAGGAGTTGTTAACACTGAAGAGAATTAGGTAGAGAGAGAGCAGAGGCTTCTGGGCTGATCTGTAAACTGGATGCCAGTAAAAATCCTCCATCTAGGATTAGAGAGTGGTGTCCATCCTAGCTGGAATAAAGGGCTCCAGTAGGAAAAGGACTTGAGACACCAGAGGCTCTGTAGACAATCATCTGAATAGGTGCCTTGTTGTGGCACCACTCAGTCAAAAGAGCTCTGTGGGTTTTGAAGACAAGTAGGACAATATCAAGTGAGATTAGAGAGATTATTTTACCATTGTGCTGCTGTGTTTGTATCCCAGTTTGAGGATAGCATGTTAAGAAAGAGTTAAAGAGAGTGGAGAACATTTGAAAAAGAGCTGCGAGTATATTTAAGACTGGAAACAAAATCTTACCTTAGAACAAAAGAGCCAAGGTCTTCAGTCTTCTCCTTTTAAAGAAAAGAAAAAGGGGGAGAAATAAAGGTAAGAGCAACTTGATTAGTCTTATCAGAATCTTTCTTTGGAACAGAGATGTGTCTGCTAGTTCTCAAGCTGGCAGACAAATGCACAGCAGCATCTGCAAGCTGGAAGTTAGGGCTGAATATGTTCAGTATTTCAAAATAGATACAAACTTGCCAGATTAAGGACAATTAGTACAATTTTCACTAGAAATACTGAAGATTACCTCTTTCCCCATCCCTCAAATGCATCTTTCTGGTTCACTAGAGTAACTAATTGAAGGCAATAAAAGGTCAGACTAGATAATCAGTGGTCCTCTTCAGGAGTACATCAGTATTGATCTCTGTTAGAAGAAAAATCTTTGGTAGCCAGCACTGGTGAAGCTGACTGCTGTCAGCAGGCTGGAGTGGTGTACTAAGAGCAAGACAGAACAAGGAAAATGTGATTTTTTCCCCCTGTTTTTCCTCTTTTGAGTCACATATTTAACTCTCTTCTGTTCCAGGTATTCCTTGTTTGCAGTAGTTAATCACCAGGGAACCTTGGAGAGTGGGCACTATACCAGCTTCATCCGGCAGCACAAGGACCAGTGGTTCAAGTGTGATGATGCCATTATCACCAAGGCTAGCATTAAGGATGTGCTAGACAGTGAAGGGTGAGTTGGGAAATGGAAGGGGGAAAGGAAGGGAAACTTGGATTTTTGTTGGGTTTTCCTTACCTTCAGTTAAAAGACTTTTATCACAGAGAAGGCAGTTTAAACAGCTGATGTCTCTCTGTGTAGCACTGCTTCAGGAGGTTGCTTTATAATCCTGGATTTGTTGAAGGAAGAAGAAAGGGGAAGGATGAGGGACATCAGCTGCCTCTGCAGTGTCTGTAACTGGGGCTTATGTCCCAACTCTTGCTTGCTAGTGGAAGGAGCACTGAAAACCAAAGTCATCATCCAGTGTAGGAGCAGTATTTATATCCATGACACAATCCAATCTTTCTGCAGAACCTTTTGGATTACTGAGTGTAAAAGATTTGAAGAAAAGCCATTAAAAAAATCCTGTGAACCAGAGCAGCAAGGCTCTGTGGTGGCACATGTAGACATGAGCTGTCTCTTAGCTTATGGCTTTAAAGTGATTTTAGATTGACATTATGGTTTCAGATATTCCCATTAGGTCTGGGGAGTGCAGAGCAGTAGTTGACAAGGGAGGCATCTTGGTGTTCCTCACCTGAAGGATATATGATGCAAAACTGCTGCCCATCCAGCTCATTAAAGGCTGCTTTGAGCTCTGATCCTGGTTCAGATAAAGGCTGACACTAAATAGGTCTGCATTGTACAAGGGAAGCTCCATAGGGTGTGAGATGGAAGGAGAATAATTGGAAAGCCTCCAAAGTGCTTTGAAGCATTTTAGGAGAGTCATGCAGTGACCCTGTCAGTGTGTGGCATGTAGAGATGAGTCCACTTCCCTCTGACAGGTAACTGCTTGAGGGGCTGGGTAGCAGTACACAGAAAGTAATTAAGGACAGGAAGAATTTGCTCCTGTTCAAACACCAGATTTCAGTACAGATTGAGACATTAGATATGGGAGTTGGATTTGAGTGAGACACATGAGTTTTCACCCACATGCCTGGTTCTTCTGTAGCAGAAGGTTTGCAGTAATTCTGAGTGTCTGATGCCTTGGTAATATGACTCTAAAAGTATTGGTTGCATCTTAAAGCATCTCTGTTGTGCTCTGTGTCATGCTGGTGTTAAATGGATGCTGCTTGTCTGGGCACCAACACAGTCCAATCTTTCAGCTTCTAAGTAAATTGTACAACAGGAAGGTTTGATTGTTTGATGGACAACTGCTCAGATTCCTGAACTGCTGGGAAAATTCTGTCAGCTGGCTTCCCTCCTCCTCATCCATGGTTACTGCAGGGAGCTGACACGTCCCTGGATTCACTTCAAACTGAAAAGCAAAACAAAATGAAGAGTCCTCTTCTTCATGATTGCATCAATGGAAATACTAATGTGCTCTGAGGTGTAGCAGAAAGCTGAACCTCTACCTCTGCTTTCTTTGCAGATATTTGCTGTTCTATCACAAACAATTCCTGGAGTATGAATAGCCTTATCCAGCAGCTTGTCACGTTCTAAACAAGGAAGAAAATAAGCAAGCCTTCTGAATCGACACACAAACCTACCTGAAATGAAAAGACCCTTGAAAACAAAAACCAACTGGCACTGAGCTGTAACAGGACCTACTTGACACTGACTCAGAGCCTCGTGGAGTAAGAAATGAACAATGTCCAAGGTGTTTGTGGTCCCACGAGGATGGCAAGAGGGCAAAATACAAAGAGGCTCCAGTCAGTCACTTCCCAGAGGAAATCAAAAATGAAAGGAATGTTCTGGGTGGGGGAAATGGGAGCAGGGGAAGTCCTGGCACTGGTACATCTCCTACGTTCCTCCAACAAAATGTGTGTGTGGGAAGGCAAAAAAGGGTTATAACCCTCATCTCCATAAAGCATCTTCTCCATTTGGTGCTTCAGCTCCCAACGACCAATCATATACCAGTTACAAGTAAAGAATCCAAGCCCATTTTTGTATGCAGATGGGTCTGAAAGCAGGAGAGTGGCAGAGGAGGGGAGGACACGACTAAAGGACTTTGCAAGTATCTTTTTATTTGTGAATTTTAGTTATTAAATAAATACAGTATGAAATTATTAGGCTCTTTTCTTTGTCAACAACCATCAAAGAAAGCCCTGGATTGTGGAACTGAAGCTGCAGTAACTCAGAGAGGTGTTTCCAAGCATGCCTGCTTTGCACAGGTAAATGGTCAATGCCATCGGACTGCTCATCAAAAGCATCAGCACCAGATTCTGTTCTGTTTGAGCCCTTTTGGTTTTGTTTTGTTTTCTATAAATAGCTATTTTCTTAATTTGTTTTCCTTTTATTCCCTTATTTTTTTTTTCACGAGAATGAAATTCATAAATGCAACCATCAGTAAAAAAAAAACAACAACCAACAATGAATGAATTGGTGTGTTTATACTGTAAGAGTGGTCTTGGTTCTTTCTTTATGGAGATCTTGTGAATAAGTTTGAATTTCTCAGAATCCTTTGTTTATTTGTTGCTGGGTTTGGTTTGGTTTTTCTCCTGCTGCCTTCCAAAGGCATATTTATATATATATATATGACACTTGAAAGAACCTCAGGATTGAAACATGTGCCATCTGTTTGAAATGGGTGCTGCTGGGGGCAGCATGGAGCCATAAGAGCTGCTGCTCTTGAGCACTTCTGCAGTGCACTCTGGTTTTAAGTAAACAACACATTTTCCTGCTATGTGCTAGGCTGGTATTGGTTCCTTGTATCCTCCCACATGGATTAACTCCTCGTGTACTCTTCTCCTTGCAGAATTACCATCTCCTTTCTGTCTGTAGCTTGCAGCACTTGGTGCACCAGCTTACTCCTGCACCTTTCCTTATGGAAGCTGTGTAGGCTGTGTGTAAGAGTTGAGCACTGTGTAAAGGGGTGTAAGAGCCACCCCAAAAAGGTCATTCAGCTCCATCTGTACCTACCCAGCCATTCTGTGACTCTGCCTATGTGGTTAAAAATATGAATGTGTCTAACCTTTTAGAGTCTGTGCTCTCGAAATGAGTTCCTGATGTCTAACCTGTCTGAGACAGCGATGGAAAGCAGTCTGATAAACCAAAGAAATAGGAGGAAAATTAGGGAAGTGAGTTTGTTTGTTTTGTAAATGAGCATCTCCCAGGAGCAGCTGAACAAAAGGATGGTGGAATCATGTTTGATTTGTACACAGACTGGAGGAATACCAGGCAGTTTCTGTACAGCAAGAGATTCCTGCGACAGGTTGCACCAAGGGAGGAAGAAGCAACAAACTCACTGAAGCACCTTGAATACCAAATCAGACCTCAAGAACATACCATGCAGTATGGGAGCAGCCAGGGCAGCCTGCCTCCTGCAGGAGCAATAATATCCTCTGCTTTTCTAACCTACCTTTTCTTATTGTCATGCTTGAAATCATTTTCAGTTGTTAATTGGGTGCTGCAAGATTTCACCTGCATCTTCTTGCTGCAAACGACAAACAGCTGGAGACTCGCAGCTGGATGCCAGAGCTGCGGGGAGGGCAACTCTCCCTCCTTCCCTAAATTGGGCACGATGTTGTGCAGATGCTCGACAGCTCTTTCAGCGACCCTTTAATAATGCAGCAAGCTTGCAGAGGAAGAGGAGACTCTCCCAGCCTCTCCTCCTTTCCCAGGGCTGCTGCAGTCGGTGTCCCCACCTCGTCCCCTGGCTGGAGGAGCAGTGCCACCGCGCGGCAGATGCCTTCCCTTGGCTTGGTGACGCCCAGCTCCGAGCCTTGGGCTGCTGGAGCCTGAACAAATGAATCCCTTTGCCGCTAGCACACGCTTGGCTACCGGAGCTAAGGCAGCCCGCTTTGTTAATCCTGTCGGAAGGAATTGTTTAGGGATGAGGGCAGCCATATCAATCACCCAAAGTGCTTCCCTCCCTCCCTGGCTGAGGCTCTGCTCCCTGTGACCGTAGCAGCACAGATGGTTTGCAGGGGGAGATTTCAGTGCCTGCAACCTTGGTTTCAAAAACAGAATTCCTGGTGTAATAAAAGCTCTTATTCTTTTCTTCCTGCTATCCCACCCTCTGTGTCCCTCCCTGAATCCTAGCAGACATGTTTCTATTTCCAGCAGCAGTAAATCTGTGCAGGTTGCTAGAGGAGGAGAGAGCATTCTCCCTCTGCCTGTGCAAAGGGAAGAGCAGCTGCTGTCATGCGAGCAGCACTACCCCTCAGCATGCTGCTTCTCAGACACAGCCTTCCCTTATCCTTCAGCTCTCCAGAAGCAGCCATGCAGCTTCTGCATGGGGTTTATTCCCTGTAGAGCCAGGAGGTTTCTCTGTGGAGCATCACCTTTAGGGACAGGCTGACCACAGAAGAGCTTGCCACGTTCACACAAAGTGCTTGAGGAAGTGATGGGCAAGGCTGCCTTCTCCACGAGTAACCACTGCACTGCTCCAGCTGCTGAGCTGCTTCATTCTGGGGAGTGGTTTGGGGTTGACTTGTTTATTTTGAGGTGTGGTTTTTATGTCTGCACAGCTTGGTCTGTTGTGAGGAAACATCTGTGGAAGTGACTGAAAGCAAAGCCTGATGTGGTGATGCAGCCTCACGTTGGGGTGTATCTTCTGTTAGCTGCCAGCAATGAATATGGTGCTAGCAGGGCACAAAAGGAGCCAAAAAGTGGCTTTAGGTGAAATATTTTCTTGTCCCTCAGCCTCTTGACTAGAGAGGAAGCTTTCCTTGATGCTGGTGCCCAATGAAAACCTGAGCAAAAGCAGGAATGTGAGAATTGGTTAGAGCCCCAGATGGATGCTCTTGCTCAAAATGAGAGCCCTTAATTTTCATGGAGTTTCACTTGTCCCAGCTCTAACTGCATGTGTCCCATACTTAGTGTCCTACTGCCTGAAGTGCTCTCTCCAGGTATGGTCTGTCAGAACTATTGCCCAGTGGCTGCAGATGTGGTACCAAATCCATTGTTTGCTCTTGTTTCTCCAGCATCTAAGGGTTGTAGCTGGGACCCTGTGTATTATTCTCACTGCTGATTTGTTCAATTCATTCCATGTCACCTTTTATTTGATATGCTGATAAAAGTAGTTACATTCCCTGGAGGAGAGGAGAGTGAGGAATCTCCCTTCTGGAGTGACTGGGGATGAAGGGAAGGACTTGCCTTCTGATGAGAGTTTTCCCTAGTTCCTGGGATACCAGGCCCACATGGTGACAGGAAGGACAGCCCCAGCCCAGCCCTCTGGATGAGTGAAGGTGAGTGGCCCCTGGACCAGCTGGAGCAGGAGCTGCTGGTTGCCAGCACCATGCAGGGTGAGCTCTGGTGTTCTAAGCATAACCACTCCTAAAAACTCTTTTGTTTGAATAATTGATGTCTCTTGATCTTCCAGAGGTCCCCTAATTGTACAACTGCTGGTGATGGCACAGGTTCAGGTATTCCTACCCTTGTTTTAAATAAGGTTCTGAAGCTCCTTGCACAAGCAGCATGGGCAATGAGTTCCCATCATGGGTTCCCATGGGTGATGAGCACCTGGCCCTGGAGGTGACACTTGAATGGCTTCTGGGAAGCACTTGGGCAGAGGAGGACATGGGGCTGGGCTGAGAATGGAGGACATAATGGTGTAAGAGGTCACAGAGGGAGCAGGACACTGAGCTGGAGAGGAGGGCAAGGAGAGGCTTTGTGAGGGTGAGCACAACCTGGAGCCTTCCAGGGAACAGGGGCAGGGCAAAGGGCTGAGGGAGGTAGGAGAGGAATGTGAGGATGAGCAGGAGCAGTGGCTGAGCAAGAATGCAAGTGGAGACTCCTTGGGAAGGCAAGAAAGATGAAGGTCCAAGCTGGAAAGGAACCCCAGAGACTAGGAGAAGCTGGTGTAGAGGTTAATCTATGCAAAGATCTAAGTCAAGGAGAAGTTGAGGCTGAGCAGGGGTTGGAAACCAAAAATGGGGTGGGAGGCCAGGGAAGAGCTGAGGCTGAGCTGATGATGCCACAGCCTTGGGGGTTATGGTGCTGGAGGTGATGGGAGCTGAGGCCATGGGGCAGGAGGCCACAGGACTGGACACCAGAGGAACTGACACCATGAGACCGGAGGCCACTGGAGGGAAATGACAGGAGGTAAGGCCATGGAAGAGGATGCTATGGAGTTGGGGTCCTGGGGGGCTGATGGCTGTGTGAGAGGAGATGGCAAGAAGGAGTGGGAGGCCAACAGATGGGCTTTTAGTCCTCACTTCAAACCACCTCTTTTATTTTGTAGTTCTAATGGGCTTCATGTGGTCCTAGTACCTTTCTGCTTTGAGACTGGTGATCACTCCTGGCACTGCTTCTGTGGTGCTCACCCCTCAGCTGGTGCCTTCTTTAGTGGTAAGAAAACATTGGCATTCAAAGAAATACATCACATGGAGGAGACAGAGTCTGTTACAGCTAACTGCTCATGCTTTCTCCAGCTATCCCAGTACCAATTTGTGCATATATTGACTCATATTTATTCTTCCAAGTTTGAAGCTCTAGTTTTGATGAAGTGGAAGGGATGAGCTCCTCCCAGGAGTAATTTCTCACCAAGCAAAATATTCTTGCACTCTCCTTTAGTGAAAATGAGAACTTGAGGTTACTTGTTGAGACTCTTATTTTCTCATAGTAGCTTCCAAAGCCAGGTCAGGTGAAAATCTTCCCTTGAAGCAGCTTCATCTCTAGCTGGTTCATCACTCTTACTAGCTACTTGGAGTAACCCAGACCAGTCTTTTAGAACGTTCTCAGCCTTTAACCCCAATTCCATCAGGGAGTTTGGTGCTTGTCCCAGCTCCTCCCATGCAGCATCATGTCCTGTCACAAGGCACAGTCCTCCTCTCCCCAGCAGTGTTGAAAGCTGGCAGTGGAACATCCCATGTTGGATCTTAACAGATACTCTGTCAAAGTCAGAAACCACTCCACTCCTGAGAGCTTGGCAGTGCATTCAGCAGTCATCATAACATCCACAAGTGACTTCTTGGGTCTGAATCCATCCTTCAGGTGCTCACAGCTCTGCTTGTAACTCATTTGTGTTCCACAGTGGAGTTTCCAGGCAGGGAAAGGTGTACTGTGCTCCCCATGGGGACTGGTGAACACCACAGCCTGAGCTGGTCTCTACAGCAACATTCTTTGCAGGGACAAAGTGGTACTAGGGGTGGAAAGTGGGATGAAAAGCCCCAATGAGGTATTAACTGCCAGTGAGTGGGATGCAGGGAAGAGCCCGTAGAGGTCAAGTTTAGATGCTGCTAGATGGGAGCTGACTTCTGTCACTGGGAATGCACAAGAGCAATGAGAATTTCATGTCCTGAGAAGAAGAAAACAGTGTCTGTAACCTCTAGTACTGTCTGTAGCTCACAGCCGTTGGGCAAAGGCTGTGCCAGGTCCACTGCTCCTAGTAGGAGCTGTTACAGTCACTGCCAATGGAGAGTGAAGCAGCTGTGTTTTGGGGGCAGAGGGAGCATCCCTCCTTTCGGATCCTGCTCAAGGACATTCCCTGTGGTCATACCATGGGTGTCTTCTCTTGTGAAGGAGAACATATGATTTTGAAGTGGCCATCATCAGGGCTGGGAACAGCCCCAGCGCTTCCTGTGCTGCAGATGCCAGTGTGAGAGGGAGCAGCTCTTTCCCATGTGTGATGGGAGGTGCTGGGGCATGATTTGGACTCTTGTACAGCAGAGCCATGTCCAGGAAAGCAGAAGCCACAGGTTTCCACTGGTTCTGGGACCCTGATGCTGGTGGATCCATCCCCAACACTGCCTGCTTCCACCAGCCGATCTGCAAATGAGCTGCACGTGTTAGCTGAAGGGGTTTGGGGAGAACCTTTTACCCAAGAGATGCTTTGCAGTGCTACACTAGAGCTTGTAAAGAGCCAGTCTTGGAATGGAGAGGACATCCACCTCCCACCACTTGGAGAACACCCATGGCTCTGTGCTTGCCCCTAGTGCTGCTACCCCAGCAGGTGAGATCCAAGGGGGAAGCTGGGAAGTGCCTGAAACAGGAAGGCTGGAGGCTGACCACTAAAGCAACTGTCAGATGGATCCTGTTGCACATGAATTGCCTTTTCATGAAGTGCTGCTTTTGTAGCATGTGCCCATGTGATGTTGCAGCAGTGAGCAAGCTGCCAGAGCTCCAGTGACTGCAGCTGTGCCAGGCTGGCTTCCCATGGGATTACAGTGGAGAATCAGGGCACAAGGGTTCAGTCCTGCTCCTCTTCCAGGCTCAAACTGAACCATTTTGCACATCTCTGGCTTTGCTTTTCCTCCTGACACCTGCTCTGCTTTCTGCCCCTGCACAAGCTCCTCATCCTCTCCCAGTCCCTCCCAGTGCAGCCAGCACTCACCTTTGGCAGAGTCCTCCCTGCAGTGGCAGGTCCCAGTGCTGGCTTGGCAGGAGACCACCTCTCCCTTCCTCCTCAGGTGGGTCCAGCCCAGGAGCAAGGAGCAGATGAGGGCACAGAGGCAGAGCCCCAGCAGCAGGTAGACCACCAGCCATGGCTCCTGCTCCATGCAGGTCTTCTGCTCCAGCCCAGCTGCTGCTGGAGGAGAGGTGGCAACCAAGGCACCTGCTGTGGGTCAGGCAGAGATGGATGTGCTCAGAAAACCCCCAGCTACCTGCTTCACACTTTGGACTTTAGCTTGGGATTTTGTGGAATCATGTGAGAGGAAGAAAAGGGAGAGGGGAGAGCAGAGGGGGAGGGAATGGGAGGATGGGCTGGTAGTTTAGGCAGCATGCATATGCAATATAGAAAGTGAAGAACTTCTGCCTCCACTCCTAGTGACATCTGCTGCAGTCAGTTTGGATAGGGAAGGTGCTAATGGCACTCCTGTCCTCTGCTTGGGAAGAGCTTGAAAGCTGTCTCTGTTCACTCCCATTTCTCTTCCATAATGGGGTAGAGAAGACCCCTTCCCAGCTCCCACCAAAGCCTCAAGCCTTTCTCCAGTGCTCATGTCTCAACCTCAGTGTGGGAATCGTGGCTCTCAAGGTAAATAACTCATCTGCTTCCCTTCTCCCAAGGGCTGGAGGCAGCTCAGCTCAGCAAGCTGAGGAGCACAACTGCAGATCCTGCCCCTGGCTGCTACAGCTGAAGGACAGGTCTGGGAAACACCGGAAAATGCACTGTAGGATGTGATGGAGCAAATGACACAGGGGCAGATGTTGCCTTTCCTTGTGCTGATCCCAGTGAAATGGCAGCACCCAACCCCCAGGACAAAGAGAGAAAGGTTTGTACCCCTTTCTTAGCAGCAGCTCCATAACCTGGCTCTCCTGCCCTCATCCCCAGCCTTACCTTCACAGGATGGGGCACATTGCTTTGGGTGCCTCCCACACACTGTGCTGCACTTGATGCATCCTTTCACCAGCTCATCGTAGTAGAAACCAGCTCTCCTGCTGCACTCCATGGACTCTGCAGGAGTCAGGAGGGAGACAAACACCGTGTCCTGAGCACATCCTCCTCCCCTGTCCTTTGAGCTCCCAAAACACTGCCCTCCCACCACCTCCAGCACCTGGGTTGGTGGGAGGAGGAGTCTGCAGCAGCTCTGAACAAGCTCACGGCTCTGATGGGCACAGGGTGAGACCTGCACACTGCTGGATGTGTTGACAACCTCTCCAGGGCTGGCAAGGTGACTGATCCATGGGATTTGGCTGGATGATGAATGCTAGGGCAAGGCAGCTGCTGGCAGCTGCACAGGGAGGGGATGGCACACAGGCAGATGTGTGCAGCCATACACACCTGTGGCAGGGAGCTGCTGATGCCCTGTGGTTTGCATGGCTTTTTGGGACACACTAAAGGGAGACTTCACTCTCTATAACTCTGAAAGGAGGTCGGAGTGAGGTGGAGATCATTCTCTGCTCCCAAAGAACAAGAGGAAATAGCCTCAAGTTGTGCCAAAGGAGGTGTAGATTGAAAATTAGGAACAATTTCTTCCCTGAAAGGGTTGTCAAGGCCTGGCCCAGGCTGCCAAGGGCAGTGGTAGAGTCACCATCCCTGGAGGGGTTTAAAAGACAAGTAGATGCTGTGTTGAGGGACATAGTTTTGTGGTGACCTGGAAGTGCTGGTTAATGGTTACACTTGATGATCTTAAAGGTCTCTTCCAACCAGAATGATTCTGTGATAACCCTGCCTGAGCACTGGCTCAGGACCCTGGGGTGGCATCTCCTATCCTCCACAGGGAGAAGTGTCACTGCATAGAGCTATGGTGCTCTAGTCCAGAGGGATTGAGCTAGATGACATTTAAAGTTCCCTTCCAGCCCAAACCAGTCTGTGATGATTGTGTGACTGATCCTGGTCCATGCTGAGCTGTCATCAGACCCAGCATTTTTGGCTCAAAGCTCTCTTAAGCTGAGCTACCTCAGAGCCTGCTCTCTGCTTCCTCCCAGGGCCTGATCCCCACTCCCAGCTTTACCCCATCACTGCCTGCTCTGTCCATGGGTAGTCCCCATGGTGGCCAGCACTCACCACAGAGAGCAGCACACCTGCCCAGGGTGGGCTGGCTGCAGAGGGTGCTGCAGGGGATGCACTGGCAGAGCAGGCTGTCCCAGTACTGCTGATCACTGCAGGGGCTGCTGGCGTCACACCCGGCGTGCATCCCAGACATGGCTGCAGAACAAGAGGCAAGTAGGGAGGAGGTGGCCACCACAGAGCTTCCCCTGCAGCCACCTCATCCCTTGGTTAGCATTGAGACCTCTCAGAGGGGACACCTGACTGTGCCCCAGCCCTGGCTGCTCCTAGGCTTGGGCAAAGAGAGCACAGAAGAAGCTGCTTCAGGCTCAGCAAGCTCTTCAGATTCTAACCCTACATGAGTGTGTCCTGTGCCAGCCCCAGGGGACAGGCAGGGAAGCCATCCTGGCCCCCAGATAGTCCTGTGCCTTGCCCTGAGGTTCTGGGGATACAGCATCTGCCTCTTCTCTGAAAATCACAGAAACACAACTAGGCTGAGCATTGGCAACCTCTTCCAAAACAGTTCTCAATTCTGGAAGCTTCTGCATCCCTCTGTGGTGTCAGAGTGGTTCAGGTCATCCTCTGTGTAATTTCTGAGCTCTCCCTTTGGTGTGCTGGCATCATAATGAAACCCAGGTTTGATGTGTGAACTTCCCTAAGCAGCAGCAGCAGGAGGGAGATGTCCCTGGGGGAACTCTGAGCACTGGTTTCACCAGCACAGCTGGTGATGGAGATGCTCTTGTCCCATGAGGAGCTGCTTGCCCCATCCTCCATGTGTCCTGTGCATGTGTGGCCACATGAGCAAGGCATGGGCAGCAGCCCTCAGCTGCACAAAACTCTAACTCTAGCAGTTTTAAGAATTAGTTTGTTAATGAGCTTTCACTTATTAGCAGCTGAAATATTTGTGCATGTCTCTTCTCTGGAGTCTCACCTGTCCCACTGCAGGGTTTGGCCTTGGAGGTAACCCAAGAAATGGTCTCAGCCCCTGGCTGTGCTGCTGCTGAGCTCCAGTAGCTCAGCAGTATGTCCCATGCCATGCCATCCTGTGTCATCCCATGTTTAGGGTCTGTGGCAAGCATGACCAAGCAACCACAGGAAGCCCTAACCCAGCATGAGTGTGGCCACAGTGGAGCCATGCTCTTTGCTGGCCAGGAGGGCTTGTGGGCAACCACAGCCCTCTGTGGAGCTGCAGCTGTTTCCTGCAGGGTGGATGATGCCAGTGCTGATGGGACCCAAAGGGTTTGACACTGCCTAGTGTCACAGCCCAGGGCTGCCTCTGTGGAGGTGACAGTGAGCCCTAGGGATGATGGTGAACCCTGGGGATGATGGTGAGCCCTGGGGATGGTGGTGAGCCCTAGGGATGGTGGTGAGCCCTGGAGATGGTGGCAAGCCTTGGGAATGGTGTTGAGCCCTAGGGGTGACGGTGAGCCCTAGGGATGGTGGTGAGCCCTAGGGGTGATGGTGAGCCCTGGGAATGGTGGTGAGCCCTAGGGATGATGGTGAGCCCTGATGATGATGGTGAGCCCTGATGATGATGGTGAGCCCTGGGGATGATGGTGAGCCCTAGGGGTGATGGTGAACCCTGGGGATGATGGTGAGCCCTGGTGATGATGGTGAGCCCTGGGGATGATGGTGAGCCCTGGGGATGGTGGTGAGCCCTAGGGATGGTGGTGAGCCTTGGGGATGATGGTGAGCCCTGGGGATGTGTGTGATGTCTGCCATCTTTGTGCTCTGATGGAGTTTCATATGAGATGACTGCATGGGGAATGGAGTTTTGGGGCTGTGTGTAAGGCAGGGTGCTGCAGCCTGGGCAGCTCCTGTAGAGGTAGGTCCAAGCTAGGTGTTTGGCCATACCTAGCAATATCCTGCCTGATGGCTGAACTCCCATCCCTGGGGAGCCCTGAAGTACACATGGTCCTCCCAGCACAGCACAGCCATACCTTCTTCAGCAGAGCTGAGAGTTTTCTCCCCCTCTACCTCTGCACCCACCAGGGACCAGCACCCCAAACTCTCCTTTGGTCCCCCTCATCCAAAGCATTCAGCATTTCATCTCCAGCCCTGTGGCACTTAAGCTGGGTAGAAGCCCTTTGTGGTGGCTTTGCTCCTCCAGCAAGATCCCAAGGAGACCCTCCTCTCCCTGCCAGCCCTCTGGCAATGTCACCATGCCCTCAAGCCCTGACACAGACAAGCCACTCACCCCCCTGTCCCCATGCAGCCCCTCCAGGAGGTCACTCACGTTTGGCTCTCCCACGGTGCCTAGTTCCCCTTGGCTCCTGCCATTGCACTGCCAGCTCCTGCCCCGAGCCTGCACGTTGCTCAGGAGGTTTATTATTAGAGAGATATTTGATTAATGCCTGGGCCATGTGTTTCCTGGGGTTTCCCCTCTATCCCTTCCATGCAAATCTACCTCACCCATTGCATTGCCTCGCCAGGCATGTCACAGGCTCAGAGACCAGGGTGGGGAGGCACTTTCAGGGGTGCTGTGTCACCAGGCTCAGGGATGGGTCTCCTGGGCTGTGTTGCAGAGGAGCTTGCTCTGCAGCACCTGCCCTTGCATTGCCTGGCAGCAGGGGGATGTTTCCTTCTGCAGAGAAGCATGTGCTGCTCTGTAGAGAGTCAGGAGACTCCTGTGGGTTGTTGCTTTCCCAGGCATTGCTGAGAAGGAGCAGCTAGGTGGGAGCAAGAGGTCATGCAGAGACAGGGAATGCCACTGCATGGAGCAAGTCTCTCTCACTGTCATGCTGTCATGGCCAGCAGGTAATGTCCCCACTGATGCCACATGGCACTGAGGACCAGCCACCCTCCTCTGCTGGAGCAGCTGCAGCTCAGGGGGACATGGGCACCCATCCTTCCCCTGGCCACAGCCCACACCACTGGCCTGGCTCCTGCTCAAGGCACACAGAGCATCGAATGACCCCCACTAAGACGTTCTAATCATGCCTTTTCTCTACTGCATCCATGTCTCAGAAGCAGGAGGTCTGAGCCACCCTGTGCTGCCCTACGTGGGCAATGGAAATCCCAAGTGGGCTCAGGGCCCAGCATTGCCCTTGCTGCTGGCACTGGAGGTGCACAGAGCATTCACAGCACAGCTTGCTTTCCCCAGAGGGAAAGAGCTACCCATGTGCTGCTGGCAGCAGATCTCATCTCACCCTGCAAGTGGAATGGGCTCCATCAGCAAAGCCATGAAGGAGCAGCCAGGCAGCACCCTCCAGGCTCACTCTGAATCCAGAGGTGGGATTCAGACAAAAGCATGGTGCTGAGGGCATCTGCCTTCACTCAGCCAGCAGAGGAGGGAGTGAGCTGTGACCACCAGCCATGGCCATAACCATCAGCTACGACTGTGACCATCATCCATGGCTGTGACCATCATCCATGGCTGTAACCATCACCCATGGCCATAACCATCATCCATGGCTGTGAGCACCATCCATGTCTGCAACCACCACTCATGGCTACCTTGGCACCTCCAACCAGCCAAACACCCCAGATGGACCTAGCACAATGGGAACATCCAGTGAAAGCAGAGCCATCCTGGTGCAGTTGCTGCTTTCTCCCTTTTCCACTGGCAGTGCAATAACTTCTGGAGGTCTCTGCCCCTTTCCCACAGAGAGGATGGGCAAGGCTGTGTCATGGCACCAGAAGAGGCTGAGGGGAGCATGGTGGGACAGTGACTCAGCTCAGCCCAGTGGGACCTTTCTGCAGAAGCAGCTGAGGGGGGAAGGAAGGAAGAAGCACTCCCTGTGACTTCCTTCAGTGGGGCAGTGACAAGGTTTTTTTTCATTGGGGTTAAAAACTCCTCGTGGTGATCTGCAACTGGGAGAGAAACCTAAAGACTCCTTGCAGGGTGCAACCTTCTGTGTCCATTGCAAGGACTTTGGAGGCTGAACCTACTCCCAGGGAGCAAAACCCAAAGTAGAGATACCCAGCACCACGGGGCTGCTCAGCCCTGCAGAGGATAGTTGTGATCCATTGTGTCCCAGCTCTTGTGGGAGGGAAGGAACCAGGATTGGCATCCTCTCATGGAGCACAGGGCTTGGAGGGAGAACTGGGAGCAGAATTACATCATGGCCATGAGGATACTGCAGCAGCAGTGCTGTGCATGGCCATCTGATGTAAAGGATGAGCTCACTGCTGGGCTTGAGTGTCCCACTGGGAAGACCTGCAGAAGGTCCCAGGAGGGAGCAGGAAGGCAGAGGCATGGCTGGAAGAGGCAGTTGCATGCTGCAAGAGTTTGAGGGGCGGGAAATGCACCTTTGACTGCATGTAGCTAGTGGCCATCCATGCATAGCTTCATCCTACTGGTGCTGTGCCCTGGGCAGGTGGCAGAGCCCACTTCTCCTGCAGTGCTAAAGCCAGTGGCAAAGGAAACCATGAGTTTGGCATTGGCTGGGCTGCTGGAGCAGGACCCTGGAGCCATGGTCCCAGCCCTGCCCTCTGGCTCTTGGGGTTTTGCAGGGGAAACCTGCCCCCAGAAATAGCAGCAGGAGACTTGCAGTTTCCACCCTGGTGTGGCCTCAAGAGGGAAGTGAGAAGCACTTGGGGATGGTTTGTCTCTCCTGGCCGAGCAGAGTGATTTTGGCTTTGAGATTCTGGGTGCATGCCATAGCTGGAGCCCCAGCTCCTCAGCCATGTGCTCCAGCTGCCTGACCCTCTGTGCCCTCCTAGGATGCTGTGTGGCCCTTAAGCACCTTCAAACATCATCCCCTGTCAGCTGCCATCCCCCAGCCAAGGAGGAGGCTGATGGTCTGCCCCTCCTGGGATCATCCCTGTGCTCTGGGACACTCTGGCAGCTACCAGGACCCTGCTGGGTGCCACTGGTGGGGCAGCATCCATCAGCAGCTCCCCATGCAGCTTTCCAGTGTGGTGCTTCCCTCTGCAATGGCTTTCCATCCCTCAGCATCCCCTCCACATCATTTTGCATCCTTCAGCACTCATCTGCACATGGCTCCAGAGATGCCACAGCATGTTTGGGGTGATAAAACCCTGTTTTGTTCCTCTGGGCTCTTGCCCCAATGGCATTGCTACAAGGAGAACTGAAGGCAAGAATCAGACAGGGTGGACAATGTTTGGCTCTGATAATCTTTGGAGATGCCTTGTGTTCCCTTTGGGCAGCTTTCCTGGGATGTTTTCCTCCCAGTCTGTCCTCAGCCTATCCACCTTCTGCAGCCCCTGTGCTTAGGCAAGGCTGGGCCATGGCCAAGGCTTTTGCTAACACATATGCTCCCTTGGGGACCTGAAAAAAAAGGAGCTGGGGGAGGGGGGAAGGGGAAGAGGAGTCATTTTGGGTCGAAACCAGCAACTGTGAGGCCAGGCTGAGGTGGCTGCTGAGGACTCATTTCACATGCTCTCAAGTGCTCTTGTCCCTTGGGCACTGTCTTGCTGTCCTCCATGTCCTCCCACCCATGCTGATTCCTCATGGTAAAGCAAAGCTGCTCCATGACCCAAGCCAAGGGCTTGTAGGTGTGTGATAGCCACCACTGCTGCCTGGTTTTTGGTGTGGATCCATCTGCTCAGGACCTGTCGAGCAGCTGCAGAGCCATGGCCATGCCACAGCCAGCTGGCTGGTGAAGAACCAACATGGTAGTGGTTGTGGCTTGAGCTACGCTAGCCTGGCTGCTTGTGCTCCCTGCAACAGCTCAGCTGGGAGCCAAGGGCAGCAAGAGTGCAGCCTGAGGTGCTGGAGAACCCTGGAGTGCAGCTCCAGATCCCTGCTCCTGTAGCCCAAAGGTGTCCATCCTGCACCTGGATCTGCTGCTGGGCCCAGCTGCCCTCACAGAATCACAGAATGGTAGAGGTTGGAAGGGACCTCTGGGGATCATCTAGTCCAAGCTCCCTGCTAAAGCAGCTTGCCCAGGATCACCTCCAGGTGCCTTTGGAATCTCTCCACACCAGGAGACTCCCCAAGCTCTCTGGGCAGCCTGGGCCAGGGCTCTGCACCCTCACAACAAACAAGTTTCTGCTGCTGCTCAGCTGCAAGCTGCTGGCTTCCAGTGTGTGCCCATTGCCCCTTGGGCTGGCCCTGGGCACCCCTGAGCAGAGTGTGGCCCCAGCCTCTTGCCCCCTGCACCCTTCAGCTCTTGCTCAGCATGGAGCAGCTCCCCTCTGCCTCTGCTCTGCTCTCAGGGCTCTCAGCCTTTCCTCCAGTGCCCTCAGCATCTCCCTAGCCTCTGCTGGACTCTCTCCAGCAGTTCCTTGTCTCTCTCTTGAGCTGGGGAGCCCAGAGCTGGCCCCGGGACTCTCGATGTGACCTCACTAGGGTAGAGTAGAGGGAAATGAGAACTTTCCTCGACCAGCGCCCATAAGGCAGGCTGTGCTCTCAGTGCTCCTGGCTGTTTGGGTCTCTGCCCAGGAGATGGCACCCTTGGCTAGCCCAGCTTGGCTCCCTGCTAGCTGCTCTGGGTGCTCTGGGTGCCTCTCAAGCCCAGACATCTTCCAAGCAGCCCCTCCAGCCTTGCTTTCACCCAGCCAGACCACAGGGCTTCTGTCCTAAGGAGGATGCTGTCCCACAGCACCCAGGCTGGCTCCTGCATGGTCCTCAGAGCCAGCTGGGCCCCAGCACCTCCATTTGCACCAGGTAGGGTTCAGATCATAGAGTCATGGACTGGGTTGGGTTGAAAGGGACCTTCAAAGGTCAGCTAGTTCAACCTCCCTTCAGTCAGCAGGGACATCTGCAATTAGATCAGGTTGCTGAGAGCTTCAAACAACCTGACCTGGAATATGTTGCTCCCGTGCACCCCACACTGCTCCTTCCAAGGGTTGCACTGAGGTCTCATCCTGCCACCACTCTATGGAGCTGCAGCAGGGCATCATCCCAGGGATGCTCAGCACCTGCTGGTGTCTGGGTGCTGCAGCAGGGCATCATGCCATGGGCTCTGTCCTCTTGCAGTGGCTGTGGGCAAGCCCCAGGCTGAGCCAGGCTCCAGAGGTATCCAAGTGCATCACCAGGGGTGATGCTACAAGAGCCACCTTGCCAAAATCTGCTGTGGATCAGGAGAGGGAAACATTGCAGCAAACCAAGCTGTGTTCAGGGCTGGCTTCCCAAATCCAGTAGCCAGCTGGAGAGCAAGGACAGCCAAATAGGAAAAGACCTGTCTTGGCTGAGGTCTGGCATGGAAACAAGGATAAAACCCTCTGCATATGATCCTGAGCAACCTGCTCTGGATCACAGAGGAGGGTTGGGCTAGATAATCCCTAGAGGTCCTTTCCAGCTCCCTCCATGCTGGGATTCTGAGATCCTCATGGTCTGCAAATGCATAGAGAAAGGGTAGGGAGAGGACTTCAGCACTGGGACTGTGTGCTGAGGTGTGGGTGGCAGATCAGGGTGATGAGTCCCAGAACAAGCTGTCCCCTGAGCAGCTACTCAGATAGAACATTTTTAACCTGGTGGGAACACCTCCCTGTCCCCACCTCTGACATTGCTGGATTTTTCTCTGAATGAGAGCTGTTCCCAGCAGGACTCTTCCAGGAAGGGGCTCACAGGCTGAGGAGGAGCTCCACTGTTAATTTTTAACACTAAAAACCCCTGGGGAAATTCCAGAGGGAATTTGGAGGGAAGCCAGTGGGAGTCTAATGTTTAAAAGGAATAAAAAGGCTGACCCTGGGAATTACAGCCCAGGTAGGCTGATGGCAGTCACTGGGCAAATTATGGGCTGGGTAATTGGGGATACTGTCAGCCAAAAATTAGAAGCTAAAAATATAATGAAGGTCGTTAGCTTGGTTTCATGGATGGCAGCTCCTGTCAAGTGAGTAGGCTTTGGTTTTTTTGGCAAGACTCTGGGCTGGCTGATAAAGTTAATTGTGCTGTTGCATTAGAATGGTTGTTCCCCAAAGTATTTCTTTCATTTAGGGGCATGTGACATCTGCCTCTGTAAAACTTGCAGTAGATGGAGTCAGCAGAGCAGGCATCCCACGGCTGGTGGCTGAAGGGGTTAGGGCTGGAGGGAGCTGGTTTTAACATGGGATAATGTTTTTAGCAGAGATGCTGAGGCTGCATCCCTTGCTGGGGAATCTGCTCTGCCCAGCCCAACAGGCAGGGCTCACTCAAAGGGTGAGGGGAACAAAAGAGCTGGATTTTCCCTGCTAGAGCACAGTGAGGTCCAACAGCAGGAAGGAGCCATGGGATCCAGTCACTGATAACCCCAGCTGGGAGCATAATTAACCATTGGCCCAGTTTTAGGAGAAGGGTATGAACTCACAGGGATTTGGTGTCTCTGGACAAGAGGAAATCTTTGCTTGGTGGGACATGATTTAATGTGGCTTTTGGGACAGCTCAAGCCTCTGTCTGTGTGTGTGCGTGTGGTCTGCACTGAACCATCCATCTGAACATCAGGAAAATCTTTCCCATGAGGATACCAGAGCCCTTGCCCAGGCTGCCCAGAGAGCTTATGGAGTCTCCTTCTCCGGAGAGATTCCAATCTCACCTGGAGATGATCCTGGGCAAGCTGCTGTGGGTGACCCTGCTGGAGCAGAGGAGATGGACTAGATGATCTCCAGAGGTCTCTTCTAACCCTTACCCTTCTGGGATTCTGTGATCCTCATGGTCTTTTCCAGCTCCATGGAAGCTGCATCTTCCTCTCTGAGCTGTGTCAGCTGCACTCCAGCGCTGTTGATTTCCTTCTGTGGATAATTTGGGTCCTTTTACTTTTCC
>VWZO01007050.1:1186791-1348303 GCA_013396975.1 Bucco capensis
TGCAATCCTGTGTGGTGACAGGATCTGGCCCATGATCCCTGGCAGACATGGTGCTGTTGATGGCTCTGTCTTGACTGCTCCACCCACCCATTGCCAGCTCCTTTCTGCTGTCCCTTTCCCAGCAAGGGATAAATTCCCTTTTCCTGGGAATTTCCGATTTCCAGGTGTGCCTGTGCTGGCACTGCATGGTCCCCTCTAATGTCCTGCATGTCTTGTATGGAGATCAGCTTTGCAGAGACTGCCCTGGGAAGGTGTATTGTTCCCAGGGACCCTCATCCATCCCCAGGGAAAAGGCAGCCTGGCTAGCAAGACTCTCTTCCTAAAGAAACCACCCAGCGCTCAGCAGGGCTGTAGAGGTGTCCTTGTGGGGTCCCTGCTGTCCATGCCAGCTCTCCCAGACAGAGCTCTGCTGATGTGCACATGCCTTTGGTTCCTAAGAAAGGTGAAGCCCCTCCAGAATGGGAACAGGCTGGAAATTAACCTCCAAATTACACTTGGCCTGAATTGGAAGAAGAGCAGAGCCTTAGAGCAGTTGCTTTTAATTTTCTCCATGCGTGTGCTCTCTCAGGGCATGGGGACTGGCACAGATAGAGGAATTTGAGGACATCTTTCCAGCTACCAGCGTCTTCTTTTTATTTTTATTTTTTGAGATCATGGCATGGATGCCCAGAGGACCACCCAGTTAGAAAATGGAACTTGCAGACTTTTCCCACTGCCTTCTCCTAGCCTGTGACACCCTTGCCCAGCACCAGGGAGGTGGGTGGTTGTTTCCATCTCTCCTCTGTTGGACATAGTCATTTTCCTCGTGTTCTGGACACCAAACAGCCAACCACCAGCAGCCCCAGAACTGGAGAGTTGGGTCACGGGCTTGGCGTGGCTCTGGAGCATTGCATCGATGGGGCTGCGTTGCCCTGGGCTAGGGTTTTATCCTATTTCTCTGTGCATTATCTGAAGGGCAGCAGGGTGAGGGATCATGTCCCGGGCATGATTTTTGCCTCCACCCCCTGCTCTTTGCGGGAGGAAACATCTCCCCTTTCCTGGAAAGCAGCCCCCATGCTTGCATTCCCTGCTCCCAGCTGTATCATGCTGCAAAAATCTGCCTCTACTTGAGTAATTATTAGAGCTGAACAGGGAGAGATTCTCTGCAAATGTCAAACCCGCCTCCATCAGTGGCTGCAGTAGGCAGGGACTTGGGGGGACCACAGCCAAAGGAGCTGGGGCAGGCATGGTCATGGTGGCTGTCCACCACAGGCAGCATCCCACCCTTGGAGAGTAACATGCAGGCAGTGAGTGCTCAGGAGGGATGTCAGAATGGCTGCTAGAGTTAGCTTTAGGTGCACTTAACCTTCTGTGTGGCCAAGGGAAGAGGCATGGCAGTGCCTTTGGGTGCTGGAGAGCTGTCCCTTTTGCACACTTATTTGCTGCTGGGGTTTTTTTTGCATGGCGCCGTACCTTATCTGCTCTGGTACCCGAGGAAGTGATAAATCCCCTCAGCAGCACTCTGGAGAGTTGTTGTGGCTTCTCCCTGTCGCTGAGGAAGCCTCGCCGTGGGAGGTGGTTAGATAGGCCTGCTTGCTGTGGGGTATTGCCAGGCTTTGGGGCTGCTCGAGGAGGGGGAGTTGGGATTGCAAAGCCTATTCCTTCCCACTTCCATTTTGCTGCTGATTGACAGATTATCCATGCACACTGCAGGCAACCTCTTCCAGCTCTTGCTCCAGCTGCCCGAGCTGATGGCAGGACTCGGACCCAAGCACAGCCAGGATATTTGCAGAAGGAGAGTGGCTGTTTGCACGAAGGGTGAATTCAACCTTTCCCCTTCCTGTTCCTCTGGTCACTCACTCGCTCACTCCTGCTGCCCACGCAGTAAACTGCCTGGGCAGTTCCTTTCTTAGGGGCTGCCAGTGTGCCAGGAGAACTGTGCCATGCGTGGTACCCACCAGCTGCCCCAGAACAGCAGCACCTTGTGCTCCTCACGCCCTGGGTGAAGTCTGTCCAGTCTGGTTTGGCCTCTTCCTGCACGGTGAGATGTGTTGGTGGTGAGAAAGGCTGGCCTAGGTCATTTGCAGCTTTGGCAGCAGCTATCTCATGCCTGTGCTGTGTAAATGTGTTGTAGCAGGAGGTGGATGGAGAAGGGTCTGTCCCCAGGAGATGTCCAGGTCTCTGCCTGGGAAAAGGCAGGGCCTCTCATGACAAGAGGGATATTTTGAGGTGCTGGAGCATGTCCAAGGAAGGGCAACGAAGCTGGTGAAGGGTCTAGAGCACAAATCATCTGAGGATCAGCTGAGGGAACTGAGGTTGTTTAGTCTGGAGAAAAGGAGGTTGAGGGGGGAGACCTTCTCGCTCTCTACAGTTACCTGAAAGGAGGTTGTAGCAAAATGGGGTTTGGTCTCTTCTCCCAGGGAACAAGCTATAGAACAAGAGGAAACAGCCTCAAGTGTGCCAAAGGAGGTTTAGGTTGGACATTAGGAGGAATTTCTTCCCTTAAAGGATTATCAAGCCTGGCACAGGCTACCCAGGGAAGTATCTGAGGATCAGCTGAGGGAACTGAGGTTGTTTAGTCTGGAGAAAAGGAGGTTGAGGGGGGAGACCTTCTCGCTCTCTACAGTTACCTGAAAGGAGGTTGTAGCAAAATGGGGTTTGGTCTCTTCTCCCAGGGAACAAGCTATAGAACAAGAGGAAACAGCCTCAAGTGTGCCAAAGGAGGTTTAGGTTGGACATTAGGAGGAATTTCTTCCCCTAAAGGATTATCAAGCCTGGCACAGGCTACCCAGGGAAGTGGTGGAGTCACTATTCCTGAGGGGGTTTACAAGATGGGTGGATGTGGTGTTGAAGGATGTGATTTAGTGGTGACCTGGCAGTGCTGGGTTAACGGTTAGGCTTGATGATCGTAAAGGTCTCTTCCAACCAAAATGATTCTATAAGCATAGTTTGGACTGAACCCAAGTACAACGAGCAGTCACTTGGATGTGGAGCTGGGGGATGGAGAGAGCTTTCCTGTCGGGAGCGGTTGTGGATGCCCACTGGGAGCACAGCAGCCTCCCACACTGGGGTTTGGCCCTGCTCTGCTGCCCATTGCCAAGTGACATACAGCGAGGGGGAAATGCTGTATGGGCAGGGAAGTGGAGATGTGAGAGGCTTAACCACCAAGACTGAACTACATCCTTGACCCTTGGGATTGCTGCTGGAGCATAGGTTTGCAATAGCAGTGCTTGCAGAGCCTCCCAGCAGTCAGAGTCATGGGTCTCCAGTGGTCCCTGTGGCATCCTACCAGGAGCATGCAAAATGCTGTGCGATGCCTGTCTCTCTGTTCCTGGAAGCTGTGCTGTGGGCAGGAAAGCCTACTTGGGTATTGCATCCCACTCCCTCCCGAGATACTATGTCACCTTCCCCATTCCTGCTGGGTGGTGGCTGCTCCAACTCACCCATCAGCGATGTTCTCTCTGGCTCCAAGGTGTGTAAAACAGAGCAGAGTGGAGCTGAAACTGCCTAGATTTCTGCTTCTGAGATTGCAACCAGAGCATTTGTGGTAACTTTTCCCCTTGAGCTGTGTCGGAATTGGGTCCCTGCCTCTGGGGAGCTCCAAGTGGTTCAGGAGTTGGTGCACAGGGGACAATGACCTTACCATCCCTACTTTGGGGCTATGCTCTCCTGCAGCTCTAGCTGAGACCTGTGACCCTGTTAACGCTCCCTTGGGTGCAGGGAACAGCAGGCACTGCTGTCGCTGCTTTCAGAGAAGCTCTCCTGGTCAGTATTTGGACTGAACCCACAAAGGTGGTGGGACAGGAGTTACCATGGTTTTCAGCCACAGCCTGGGCCAAGCTGGGGACATCGTTTTCTTGCAAGGCTGCTGGAACCCTGGCACCTCTTTCCTTATAGACAGAGCTCTCTGCATTCAGGGTTGGAGGCAGAGGCTAAAGCTCTGCTGCATCCGTCCGTTCTTTTATCCCCCCTTCCTGCTCAGTTGCCAAGCCTGAACAAAACAAGCCCTGCCTCCACCCGAGACAGGCTGATTACGTCTGCTGGCAGCCTAAACAGATTATCCCTCCCCGCCACGCGCTCAGAGCCAGGAGTCTTTCCCAGCGATGGATTCGGACTTCCCTCAGAGGAGTGTGTTGGGGACCAGCTGTGGGGATCCTCAGTGCACCGCAGGGAGGATGTGGATCCTCTGCCATGGGGCTAAATCTGGACCCGAGGAGATGTGGATGTCAGCAAAGCTCTTCCTGTTCCACCTTGTGCAATGAGCTGCTGTGGGGTACTGCATGGCTGGCATGATGAGGGACATGGTTTAGTGGTGGATTTGGCAGTGCTGGGTTAACAGTTGGACTTGGATGATCTTAAAGGTCTTTTTCCAACCTAAACAGTTCTGTGAGTCTGTGAAATGCAGCAGGCATGACAGCCTGTCCAAGGGGCATGCTGGTTGGTGTCACAGCTCACCTCCAACCCAATGTTCTGTGGGCTGTCACGCTCCTGTGACCCATCCTGCCCACTGGAAGTAGGTGACCATGCCTTCTCTGCCCTGGAGCCCTGGGGATGGGCAGGGGTTCCTGTATCACCCTGGACTTTGGGAAGTGCTGAGTGGCTCCATATGTCCTTTGAGCCCAGTTCCCTGGCTGCTGGGAATCGTGTTCCTAGTGCTGGTGGAGCTAGTTGGGATGGGGTGGTTTGGCCATGCCTGGGCAGCATCACCCTGACAGCTTCATGTAAACTGAGCTGGGGCCACTTCCTTCTTTAGTTCCTCCCACCCACCGTGCTGCCATTGCTGGCCTGGGGGGTAAGCTGGAGGCAGCATCCCTACCTTGATGCCATGCTGAGCTGCAGGCTGAGGGGATGGATGCAGTAGCTGTGGCAGTGACTTGAGAGGAGTTGCAGAGCACCTGCAGCACAGCTCTGGTGGCAGGGCTGAGCAGGATCTGAGGTGGGATTGGACACCTAGGCGTTCCCAGAGGTGTGACAGGAAGCAGAGTGGTTACGTGAGGACGTTTCTGCCTGAGTCAGCCTCTGCTGAATGGGATGGGATGGAACTGGGTACTGTGGAGCTGCAACCTGGCCACACCTCCTACATGGTGGCACTCCTGGAAAGCACTGTGGCTTTATCACCTTTTTTGGTGGCAAGGCAGTGGCTTTGGCACCTCCTGGCTGAGGTTGTGGCAGGTGCTTGGCTTTGTCACTGCGAGTTGTGCCGGAGGAACTGGCTTGCCTCTTCCTGCCTGCCCTGCAAGCATCATCCCACCCCACCCCAGACGTGGATGCATTGCACTGCTAGCAGCTGCCCTCTGCTCTGCCTTCCATGCTGCTTTATGGCTCACACTTCAGCTAGGTACTGTCTGGATAAAAGCAAAGCCACCCAACACCTGAGCATCCTGTGGGGCTGCTACCTGTGCAGAAACCACCTGGAGCTGCTCTTTAGACATTGCCAGAGCTCCAAGGAAGCAGACAGGGCTCTGTGGCCAAAGGCATCCTAGGAACCTTGGAATTGCTCTAACACTGTCCCTTAGTGTGAGGTTGGACAGATCTGCTTGGAATTTTTTGCTCTGAGCTCTTGCTTAGTGCTGGGTGTTGCATTTCCCTCCACCTGCTGAGCTCTCTGGAGGAAACCGAGCTGGTGTGAAGTGACGTGCGACTCCAGCTCCATCCTGGTGTGGTAACACTCCCCTGGACCTTCCTCCCACAGCAGCATCGAGCTGGTTTATTTTAAACCTCACTTCAGCCGGGCCATTCCAATGCAGGTGTGCTGGGTTTATTTCAGACACTGTGTACTAACTCATAGCCCTTTTTATTTTAGCTTGTACCTCTCTGGGCATTTGCTTGGTTTTAGCAGTAGCTTGTTTTGGTTTGGCTTTAAAAAGCACTGCTGCGTGTTCATCTGTTGGCGGGTGGAACCAGGCTGCCCACGCTGGCTGGCTCTAATTCATACCTTTCAGCTATTTTGGTTTCAATATCTGAAATTGGGACACTTCTCCCAAAATAAGTGTGGCCCACTGGTGCTTTTTTATGATGCAGGTGAAGAAATGACCGTGCTCTATGTTAAGGGCATGTATTTCAGGTGCTCAGTGCTTTATATACAATCAGTTGAGCCAAAATTGGAGTGGTTGATGGCTGAGCTTCATGCCTGTAATACTGGATTAAGGCTGCTCACTGCTGACCGTGGTGATGGTGTCTGCTCTTTGAATTTCATGATTATTTCCTCCCCAGTGTGGCACATGGATTTTGTCCACTGTCCCATTGGGGCTGTGTGGGGCTGGCTGCTGCTGGTATGCGGTGGGGTGCTCAGGGTGGCTGGGATGGTCCTGCTAAGAAGAGCTGTGACTTGTGCTGACGAGAACTCATGGAGCTTTGTTGGGTTGAGTATTTGGCCATGCCCAGGAGCACAGAGGGGAAAATTGGGGAAAGGAGGAGCTCTGCAAACAGCTTGACTGCACATAGCATCACCACAGAGGACTCCTTGAGGTACTGCTTTGGTGTGGCAGCGCCTGAGTATTGGGAATGCCGTGTTCTGCCTTTGCCATCATTCTCTTCCTTGTTCCTGGGTGGTGGAGGCTACTTGCAGTATCTTCTCAAGCACCAGAGCTGGTTGCTCAGTGCTCACCACAAGAGTCTCTTGTGGGAGTTTGGGGACCATGTCTCCAGAACCTGTTGGAGGCACTTCCCAGCGCTTTGATGGGTCAACTTTAGTTAGTTAGTTGCAATTCTGCTTTTCCTCCTGTAAAATAGAAGAGAAATTTGGGAAAACCATTACAAATGGCTCTCCCCAAGCCATCCAGATGGCCACAGCCACATCCTGACACAATGGGGAGCGGTGGGAACCCCCACTCCAAAGTCCTCCCCTCGCGTGGGCACGGATGCGTCACCGGCACCTTTGGGTGGGGGCATGGGGCGGGGTGTGCTGGGGGAGTGGCACAGCAGGGCTCAGCGTGGGTGGCACAGGGCTGGGAGCAGAGCTGGTGCTAGGGCAGCATGGGGGCCATGGGCGAGCAGGGAGCCAGCATCCAGGTGAGCGGGATGGAGGAGGTGGGGGTGTGTGAGGGGCTCCTCACTGAAGCCAGGGAGGGCCGTGGTGCCTGCAGAGTGCCCTTCTGTGCCAGGAAGGCCTCCAGTGTGGGTGAGGCTTGTGCTGGTCGTGGGAACAGGTGGGTGCAGAGGTGCCCCAGGAGGGAGGGAAGCAACTCCCCAAAACTGGATCCCACTCCATTTTTCATTGGTGTTTTAATCCCCTTTGAAGAGAGCAGGAAGGAAGGAAAATCTTCTCAAATCATGTTTTCCCAGCTGCTGGGAGAGTAACACCTAGAGCTGATATGTCATGTTGTAGAGGGGGGAAGAGAGATTTTGTTATTTCTTTTCACTTTATAAACAGTAAAAGGGCTCCTCCAGCTTGTTTCCAGTTTGCTTACTCAGTGCTTCATGCGTTTGACAGTTTTTGGTGCATAGGCAGTTTCTTCTATTGTTTGCAGGGATTTTTCCAGAGGGGAAACTTTTTTTTTGTAACATTACAAAACCACAGAAATGGGCAGGAGGAATCTAGGGGGGAGGTACTGAATTAGAAACAGTTTGAAACTTTAAAGTGTGGGGGGAGGTGGGATAAAAAAGAATTAAAGTAAAAAGATTAACCAACTAATTTTGAGAGGAGCTGGGAATGTGTGTTCTTGTCGCTGTGTGTGGCTGGGCTCCGGCTACGTGTGCATGGTTTTTTCATGGTGGAAAGGAGCTCCTGAAGCTGGATCTCTCCAGGGTTTTCTCTCTCCTGGCCTGCCCTGATACATCCAGAGAGCCACCTCACTGGTGTGGCAATGCCTCATCACTCTTGCACCAACATTTGGCCCCAGCCCTTGCCAGGAATGAGATTGGCTAATAGTTTGCAGCTTGACAGGCAGCAGGAGCTGTGCCCATAGGACGTTGTGAGGACATGCCCAGTGCCCATCCCCATCCTACTGCTTGCTGTGTGGTTCTGCTTCCCGCCAGCCACTCTGTGCCCAAACCATCAGTGGAAAGAGCCCTGGATATTTCCTTTTTCCACTGATAAAGGGTAGTGCTAGAAGGCATTTCTTTCCGGGTATTCTTTCCCTTTCTCTTCCCAGCTGCCTGAGTGGGGCTGTTTTCCCTCTGCCTGCCTCTGACCTTCCTGTGTGCTGGAAGCTGCCAGTGGGGAGGAACAGGCTGGCAGGGGCCACCCCTGCAGGGGAACGGGTGTTGGATGTGCACGGCACGGGAAGCGGCTGCGAGCTGGAGAGCTGCCAGGGCTGGGTAGTTTTTCCTCTCTTAATTAACAAAAGGAAAACATTGAGCTCTCCTTTGGAGTGTGTTTGTGCTTTGGAGTAGAGGCACGCTCCCGATGGCGAGGGGAAGAGCTGCTGGGGAGGACAGGCTCTGCAGCTTGGTGCTACTCAGGAGGTTGGTGCTCTCGGCACGATGCCAAGCAGAAGCAGCTGAGTTTGGTGTTTGTGGCTGGTGGTTTTACCTCATCTCCTGAGTCCTCATCTCAGTCCTGTTGCACACAGTGTATGTAACACCATAGATTGACATCGTGTTCCCTGTGCTATCAGGGCTGAGTTTGCCTACATGCAGGAGCCTGACCTCTTGCAGCTAGCTGCCTTTGCACTGATGCAGTTTCCCATGGACCATGGCCATCGATTCCCTGAGGTGCTGGTTCGTGGTTAGCTGGTTTCCTCTGTGCCTGATGTGTTTCTCTGCTGTTTCTTTGCAGGCCAAACCCATTTATGGTGGCTGGCTGCTGCTGGCCCCAGAAGGAACGGACTTTGATAACCCTGTCCATCGCTCCCGGGTAAGCAAAGCCAAGATGTCCTCTCCCTGTACCTCGAGTAAGGGTGGCAGGAGGAGCAATGAGGGTCTGTCTGTGCCTGCAGGCACCTCCATGCACCCATCCCCTTGTGCAAAGCAGGAAGCTAGGAGATGTGTCCTGTAGCAGGGCTCACATGCCTTCTCCAGGATGCAAGATCTCCCATGCTGGGACACTGCAGGTGCTGGTCAGGCTTAGTCTGTGCAGTTTTATTGCTTGCTGCTGTTGTTTTTTTGATGCCTTTATGCTGCATGTGCCCCGTTTTCCTGCCCTGGGGGATGTGAGGCCCAAAAGAACGTGGCTAGGCTGACTTCCTTTCACCGCTGGCTTGTGACAAGGACTCTCAGCCTGTCCCCAAGCTGCTCTTCCAGGGAACTAGCTGTTGAAGCTGCCAGGACAGGGCGATGTTGTGCGTGGGAGGGATGGCAGTGGTCTATGAACCCTCTGTCACACAGCCAAAATGCTGTCAGAGGTGCTAGTAAAAAAATTCTCTCCTAAGTGAACAGGAATTGGGTTCTGAGTTCAGCCTGGGGCATATGGGTCATTATTTGGAGTCACAGCTAGTCACAAGATTACTAGCCTAATATTAAGGGGATGTGGGACTCAAGTGTCCCCAAGAACCAAGGCTACCTGTTAAGCTGGGGCATGTGGAGGTCCACAGGGTCCTCAGTAGTTTTGCTTGTCCCTTAGCACCTTGGACTTTGCCTGGAGGGCTGAGAAAAGCAAGATAAGAATTGCTGCACTGGGGCTATGAATCTAGGACCTTTTTTATTTCAGCCTGCTCAACCAGTTTTTGCTCTTGACTGAAAACCTGGCACAGACTGGAAAAAAAAAAAAGGGCAATTTTCCAGCCAGATCAGATCAGATCTACAATATGTTTTGCTGTATGGCTGCAGAAGCAGCACTGCCAGCATAGTGCCAGGGGAGGCAAGACTGCCTGGGCAGTGCCACCTTTGGAGGTGCAGTCACCATCCAAATTGAGCTCTTGCACTGCTAGAGGATGTCTAGCATGACACCTCATCACCCTACAGCACCAGGTGCTGGAATAGACCATGCAGGATGAAGCTGAGGGCTGGGAGCACTTAGTTGGGGTAATTCTTCTGGTGTCCTGCAGGTCTTGGGTCTCTTGGAGAGCAGTGACAGGGCTTGTGGGTGTCCTTTGGGAGAGAGGAGGAGGAAAGTCCCTGTTCCAGCCTAGGAGCTGGAGTCTTTTGTCTCTGCTTATTTTTGTCCCCTGTATGGTTAAACCAGGACAGCTTGAGGTCTGTCTGACTGCAGAGAGGTGCAGGGTGGGGGAAAATCAACTCCAAAACAGCCTCTTCTTGGTTGCCCATGAGGTCAAGCAGTAAACCAGCACTGAGCAATGCAGGCTGGTGTGAGCAGACCTCTGAGAGAGCCTTGCCAGATGAGTCCGTTGCCACAAAGGGGTTTTGGTGCCTTTTCTCTGTCCCAGCTTTGTGACATGCAGCTCTGGTGCCCCCAGCAAGGTGCCAGAGTTGGTAGGCAGTGCTGTGACCTGCCTTGCTGTCTTCTCTTGCAGAAATGGCAGCGTCGGTTCTTCATCCTCTACGAGCACGGTCTGCTGCGCTATGCCCTCGACGAGATGGTAAGTGCTCCTGGCACAGGTCTGTGACTGTTTGGGTTCTGGGGACCAGCTGGGGCCACTCTGAACCTGGGACAATGCTCCTGGGGTGTGGGGAGGTCTCTGCCAAACTGTTGAAGAGTTGTGCTCATTGGGTTTGACCTAACGCCAGACTGGATTTGCTTGGGAGCTTGGTACATGGTCTGCAGAGGATGATTGGTGTTTTGGAGGTGTGTGGGTTCCAGTTGGTGTGGGATTGATCAGTTGCTGACAGGTGTCTCCAAGGTTGTCTTGCCCTCCTTTTTGCCCTGCTACTCAGTGCCAGCTGGGGTTTGGTGATGGTGGTGAATTGCCTTGGCAGTGGCAGGGAAGGAGGCCCTGACCTGTGGTGCTTCTGGAAAGCAGGTCAGAATGCCCACCCTGGAGCTGTGGCACTCAGTAAAACAGAGTGGGAAGATAAAAGTGGAGCTGAAGAGCCCAGTGGGGTTAGCCCTGCCACGACCACCCAGGGCTGCTGATTTATCCTCCTGGCTACAGCAAACCCATGGGAGGAGGCTTGAGATTGAGCATGCTGACATGGCGCAGTGGGCACCCATGTGCTGGGATTTACCTGGGTGGGAGAACAGTGAAGCCAGAGGTGCTGGCATGCAGGGCAGGGACTTGTGGGGACCTGCATCTGCACAGGGTGGGCTCCCTGCAGAGGTAACATGCCTTGGTCCTCCTCTGTTGCATCTTGTGAGGGCATCACAGTGAGCCTTGCTCGAGTTTCATGCCTTGTTTGTTTGTATTTTTTTCTTGGGGTTGATCCAAGTGCCCTAAATAGATGTCTCTGATAGGAGCAGTGGAGGCTTTTACTTTGTAGTGTCTCAGCGAGTTGGCTCCACACTGGCCTGGTGTTTCATGTTTTACACCAACAGGAGAGTGGTGTGTGGCTGCCTGGAGTGGAGAGATGCCTCAGTCTCAGGTGGAGGTGCAAGGATGTTGGGAAACACAATTTTAAGCACTTTTTATGCTGCTTTGCATCCAGAGGAGGTTGACCTGCCATAGCCATAGATGGAGGAGATGGCTTCCTCTCCCTCATCAGGGTCTGACTCATGGTGTAAAAATACCCTCCTGACCTTTCTGCAGGGCACACTGGTGTGTGGGATCCACGTTGCTCTTTGTACCAGCTCTGCTAAAGGTGTTGCCTTGCCATAGATAGGCACAGTCTCCTCAGGCCCCTTCCAGCCCATGGGCACCAGAGCATCCCCTGCCATGCTGGCCATGCTGGGGCAGGAAGAAAAGCTCCTGAGCGGGAGGAAAGAGAGATAGGGGATGTGAGAATCCACCTCTGTGCTCATCACCCCTCAGGCATTGCTGGCTGGGATTGCTGGGGGACATTGCTTTCTCCCCCAAGGTGCTTACCTGCAACTCTCCATCCATCCAGCTGTACCAGCTCCTTGCTATCTCCCCACCACCTCTGCAGGGCTGGAAGGAGTAATGGGACTGGAATCTCACCCAGGAAGTGCCTTGCAAGCATGATCTACCCCCAGTGTGCCCCAGTTGCCCCACTAGGAGCTGGGTGAGGGGCTCATGGGGACAGCCTCTACGGTGTTCTGGGAGCTGGGTAGCAGCTGGCCGGAGACCTCCCAGGCAGTTGCAAATAGGGATTGAATTGCTCTGCCTTGAACCTTTTAGAGATTAATTTTGTGGGTTTGGCAATTTCTGCTCTCATTAAAAGTGGGAGAAGAGGGAGGGGTGGGCTTGGAAGGGGAGCCCTGACCTGGCAACGGCAGTGGAGATGCTCATTTTCCCAGCCATGGGAGACTCTGTTCCCCTTTCCTAGCAGGTTAGAACAGTGGGGTGTGGTGGGATGACTTGAAGCCCAGCTACAAGCTAGGGAGATCTCATGGTTCCCCAAAGACATTGGTGCTGCAGTACACAGAGGCTATGGGGCAGGGCAGTCTTGGGCACAGGAGCCTTTTGCCATGGAGTGAGTTGAATTTGGTGTCAGATTGGAGCATTTTGGGCACAGAAGTTTCTTAGCAGGAGGTGGGACAAGTGGGTGTCAGTCATCCCAGTGGCATCCAGCTCCCTCCTGAGACCTGCCCGTGGGTGTCCCTCAGCTGATCCCAAGTCTATGCTCCTGCTCTTTCACCTTCTTTCTGTACTTCATCCTTCTGTCCTTTATCTGCCATATTTCTGGTCTGAAAGCTCAAACCAGTTCTGCATGATGCAGGCTATGGGCTTCCCATCCCCTCAGACCCAGGCTGAGCTGCCAGACTCACTCCCTGGGGTCTCTTCCTTTTACACTGGGTGCCATTCCTCCTACCAGCACCCAGAGCCTGACTGTCCACTGGGAATGCCAAGCAGATCACATCCCCTTCCCCTATGTGGGGAGCATGCCAGCAAGCCATTTCCAGCTCTGCCAAGCCTGCTCAGACGTGCAGGAATTCCTCCCTCCCAGCTGTGGGTGGATGTGGAGGTTGTGTGATCGCTCGGGGTTGCCTTCCCATGCGGAACTGCCATGATCACCTCACAGTGCTGGCTTGCTCCAGCCCTTTGATAAACCTCCGTGCTGGGCCAGATCATAGAATCATAGAATAGTTTGGGTTGGAAGGGACCTCTGGAGCTCATCTAGTCCAATCCCCCTGCAGTGGGCAGGGACATCCCCAACTAGATCTGGTTGCCCAGAGCCCTGTCAAGCCTCACCTTGAATGCCTCCAGGGATGGGAACTCAACCACCTCCCTGGGCAACCTGGTCCAGTGTTCCACCACCCTTGTGGGGAGGAACTTTTTCCTAATACTCAATCTAAATCTACTCTTCTCTAATTTGAAACCATTGCCCCTTGTCCTTTCCCTCCAGGCCTTTGCAAACAGGCCCTCTGCAGCCTTCTTGTGAGTTCCCTTCAGCTACTGGAAGGTTGCTATTAGGTCCCCCCAAAGCTTTCTTTTCTCCAGGCTGAACAATCCCAGCTCCCTCAGCCTGTCTTCGAAGGAGAGGTGTTCCAGTCCCCTGATCATTTTCATGGCCCTCCTCTGGACCTGCTCCAGATGTACAGGGGTTGATGTTTTCTCTGCAGCAGCTGGAGGATGGCAAAACCACTCTTAAATTGAGTTGAGAGAAGGAAGGAAAGAGGGGGACAGGCTTGAGGATGAGCTGCTGCATTGTGAGTGTCTGAGGACATTTGCCCCTATGTGTTCCCTGCTCCTGGGGTGCTTCCTTGGTTTTCTCAAGAGATATGTTCCCTGATTGCCCATTGCATGGAGTGGAAGCATGCCAAAAAACCTGAGCCAAACCAAACGTGTCCAGAGGCTTGTTTTGGAGGTGGAAGAGTCACCCAGAGAGCTTAGACCTTTGGTACTTCAGGATATGTGAAACTAGAGAGGATAAAGTCCTCATCCTGTGGGGAAACAGCCCTGCCTGGGCTGGGAGGGATTGCACTCAGTCATTGGAGGGAACAAAGAAGGGACTTGTGCCAGGACAGTGAAGTGAAGTCTCCTCAGAGCTGCTGCCTGTTCAGGGGGAGATGCCCAAACTGGTGCTGTCAGCTGATTGCTCTGACGTTGCCTCACACTACAAGGTTTCAGTAAAACACTCTGTGGTCACCAGTGAAACCACCACCACTGCTGCAGTGGGAGAGCAGCTCAGCACCATGGTGCTGAGGTGGTTCAGGGGGTTTTGGTTGAGATATGGGAGCTACCACTAAAATAGTGCTAGAGAAAGGGGATGGAGCCAGAGAGTGGCAAGTACAGAGGTTTTGCCTCCTTTTGTTTTGATTGCTGTGATCTATAATTAGCGGCCGAGGTCACTATAAATAGAGTCCTGCTGTGTGGGAATGTGGTGGAGAGGCAGTGGGTGCCTCAGGAGGGCTTTTGCAGGCATGGAGAGTCCTGTCCCATCCCTCCATGGACCTGCAGGTGGGTGATGGCCTGAGTGCTGCCTAGGGATGGATCCACCCCCATGGCTAGAGCAGGTTAGAGAAGAGGGTCTGGATCTCTGGCCCAGCCTCTTAATGATGCATTAGGTGTCCATGAGCCAGGCCTAGCCTCTGTGCCTTAGTTTATTCCTCTGTCACTTCCCTTGGGATGGGATTTATACTAGGTTGACATTTGTGTTAGTGCTTTGTCCCCAGTGAGAGCTGTATCCTCCCTAGAGGTATTTTTCCATCACATCACACCTCCTTTTGGAGCCTTCCTGATTTTTTCTCTGTGGATATGCTGGTTTGAAAGCAGGACATAACTCAGGCTCACCTGGGAGCATCTCAGACTTGCTGGTGGTGTAGATAACTAACACCAAGGTGAGAGTATCTTCCAGATCGACTTTCCAGGCTCCCCTGTGGGGGATCAGAAGCTCCTCTCTGAGGAGGAAAGGCTAAGAGCTCTGGGGCTGGTTAGCCTGGAGAAGAGCAGATCCAAAGGGGATCTGCTCAATGCTGCTCAGTAACTAAAGGGTAGGGGCAAGAGGATGGCACCAGAAGTTCCATCTGAACATGAGGAAGAACTTCTTTGCTGTGAGAATGCCAGAGCACTGGTCCAGGCTGCCCAGAGAGGTTGTGGAGGCTCCTTCTGTGGAGAGATTCCAAATCCACCTGGAGGTGATCCTGTGTAGCCAGCTCTGGGTGACCCAGCTGGAGCAGGGAGGTTGGACTAGATGATCCCCAGAAGTCTCTTCCAATCTCCACCATGCTGGGATTCTATACAAGGATGCTTAAACCAGGAGTCAGCCACCTGTGTGTCAGAATTTGCTCATGCATATGGAGGTGGGTGATTGCATCCTCCATGGCAGCATTGCAGACCCTTCCAGGACTTGCAGCACAGTAGTCCTGCTCCTAAATTAGGAATTTGGGTGGATCATAATAGCATTGACCTCAGTAGGATGGAGCAGACCTTCCTGCTCCAGCCTGTGATGGCTGGGAGGGAGGTCAGGAGATCTGGAGGTCAGGAGGGAGCTGATGGGCCCAGGGCTTGATTAAGAGCACAGCCAACCTGGCATCTGGCAATGGTTAGGGGAGCACCAGCACTCTTGGGCTGGGTGTATAAATAGAAGAAGAGAAGCTAGCTGGGAGGTGGGAGGTCTGGCACTGTGCAAGGGGTTCTCAGGTCACATCTGGAGCCCTGCATGGCCCCAAACTCTGCTCCCAGCCACGGAAACCTAAGGAGTTGATCAATGGGTAAAAAAGGAGAGTGGTATAAGCATCAGTAGCTGCTGGTAGGGGATCAGAGGGAGGGAGGGATGTGTGCCCACCAGTGCTGTGCAGATGTGTGTAATTATTATTTCCTAATCAACCTCCCTCCAAAATTCCCTTTATTTGGAAGAAAGGGGCATTTGAAAACGTCACAGTCAGCAGAGCTGTGCCGTGCTCGGTTCCATCGTAGTTCCCTCCTTTGTCATTTATATTGTTTTAAGAAGCCAAAAATCTGTGCATGTGGGTTTTTTTTTTAACTCCTTTTCAGATCAAAGCAGTTTACTTCAGTCTTGGCACAGAATGGAAATTCATTGGCAGGGATTAAAAACAAACCTTAAACATCCTGGCTTCTCTGTCCTTACTTTTTCCACGCGTTTTGCCATTTAAGTGTTTCCAAGCTCCCCCTGCTCCCTCCTCCATGGGAGCACCAGGCTTTCCAAACCTCCACTCTCCTCATCCTCATCCCCCCACAGACATAATTTTGCCAGTGCCTCTGTTTGCCAGATCTTCAAGACTTTCAGTTTCTGTTTAGCATAAAAATCTTTTGGCTCAAATCAAAGCGTGTTTCAAATTTAGAGCAAGCTGAAACAGAGCTGGAGGGGAGCGGCTGTGTGAGGCTTGGATGGTGGCAGGGACCCCACCACACACCCCAGATGTTTTCCAGGGCATGGAGCTGACTTGGTCTTGCAGCAGGAGGATGTTCTTCCCAGTTTCTCTGTTCTTTTTGTTGTTTTGACCCCAGTGGAGGTAGAAAGCAGCTCCTTGCACAGCCACATCCTGTGATAGTCCAGAGTTGGTTTGTCACCTTGTTGGACACAAGGATCTTACTTGATGCTGACCTAGGGTCACTTTGTTCACTGGATGGGGTGTGGAGGTCCCATAACGTGGCTTCAGAAGGAATTCCTGTCTTCCCTTGGGTGTCTGCTCAGTGTCTGGCCCCAGCTGCTGCTGGAGATGGGTCTTGCTGTCAAGATACCTATGAGCATGTCCATGAATGGTTACCTACCTTCCTCTATTTTGCCTCTTTTAGTTTGTTTTAGCATGGTGTTTGGGGAAGTAAAACTGCTAAGGGGAAGCTAAGAAAATGGGACAGGGAAAGGCTCCTCCAGGGATGGCTGCAACACCAGCACTTGGGTCCATGGCCAGGGACCACTGCTTGAGTCCCAAAAATGGTTGTGTTTACTGTGAGCTTATGTGCATCAAACTGGCTGTTTCTGTTATCTCAGGCATGGATGGAGGATGCTGATGTCTGTGTCTAAGCCCCTGAGAATGGTGTTTGGTGCTTGTAGGACCCACGTGGGAAAAGCCCTAGTGTGAAGCAGTCTGTGGTGGGAGGTTTGGGAGTTAACAGAAGGCAAGAGGATGAAAGCAGAGTTGGAAGAGCAGCCAACAGACCTCCTAATGAATGAGCAGCTTTGATGACCTGGTCCAGGTGCTTCCTTCCTGGCAACGACACAGCCCCTATTGTCTTCTGTTGGGTGAGCTGCAAAGCTGGAATTGTTCTTAGGCAGAGCAACGAGAACAGGTTCAAGTGGCTCTGTCCTTTCTGCTTTTTCCCCTACTCCTCCATCTCTTGAGACCTAGCAAAGATGTTTGTGTGGAAGATGTGTGCAAGAGAAGGGAGGGAAATGAGCTGGATTTTGACATTGCTTTTCCCTAGTTCAGGGGGGAGGGCAGAGTGATACAGGCTCTTGCAGCAGCTGGAGCTTCTTCATGACTTGTGGAAACATGGGCTCCATACCCATGGCCTCCAGCCTGGCTGCAGCCTCATGGAGAAAGGAAAATCATGATCTGCTTTAAAACATGAATGCAGAAATCAAACCCACCTCTAACAGCACTCAGCAGTGAAGATGTCAGAGCTGGTAGTGAAATGACACAGCTAATAGCTGAGTGTGAGCCTTATTTTTGGGCCCTGGCTGGGATTCCTACCTTCTGCCTTGCATGGTGGCCTGGGACCTGCCTTTCCTCTGCATCCCACCACGCTGTAAATGCCTAACAAAACAGCACTCTGGCAGCAGCCCCCAGTGGGGAGTGACAGATGGTAGCACTGGTGTTTACTACAGGCAGTTGCTCCAGTTGCTTTTTCCTTGTTTTTCCTCTCTCTTTCTGGTGAAGGCAGCAGGAGCTGTGCTGTAGTCCCAGCAGGCAGCTGAGGAAGGGGCTGCAGCACTGGGTGCCTGATCCCAGCTCTCACTAACCCACCCAAGGAACCACCAAAACCCACAATTGTTTTTACCCTGCTGTTGCTTGGTACTGAGGAGGGGATGTGAAAAGAGCTGCCTGTGACACAGCCTCATACCTGCTAGCTACACCATGTGGCAGTGAGGGCCAGGTTGGGTTTAATTCATTCCAGCCCTGCTGTGGGCCACCAACTGAGGTTGGTGAGGACCACCAGTGAGTGGTCTGTAGGCTATGGACTGGGTAATGCTGGGCAAGAGCACTCCTTTTCCTCTGCATAAAGGAGTCCCTAGGATAAATTACATCTTGGTAGGTAGTATGTTCCCTCCAAGGGTTCCATCACTGGCCCAGGCTGCCCAGGGAAGTGGTGGAGTCCCACCAGCCCTGGAGGTGTTCAAAAAGGATGCAGATGTGGCACATGGTTGAGGGGCATGGTGGTGTTGGGTCTACAGTTGGACTTGAGGATCTTAGAGGTCTTTTCCAACCTAAAGGATTCTGTGATTCTATTCTGTGTTCTCCGCTGGCTAGCATTGGAGTATCTTAGCCTTGCATGGTGGGATTCAGCACTGCAAAACCCTTGGTGACAGCTCAGAGAAGAGGACAAGGAGTTGAATCCAGCAAGGCAACAAAGCCACTCCAAAAAACCCACAGTGTGTTTCTCTCTCCCCCCTCCCCTTTCTTTTTCTCCCTGGCAGAGATCTTGTATTCATTGATTGTTAACATGACATATGTGGGTTGGAGAAAGGCACCGGCAGCTTCTGGCAGAGGAGGAAGGGGCTGGGAGAGGAGGGGGGGCTGGGGGTGGGGTTTCTGCAAGCTGAGATGCCGATTACCAGGGGCAGCAAATAGCTTGCAGCTGCCTCTGCTCAACACTCTCTTTGTGATGCTCTNGAGGGGAAGCTGCACCTCCCCATTTATTTTTTACTTTATATTTTTTTGGGTTTGTCTTGGGAGCTGGCCTTGGCTTTTCTTCCCCCCTTCCCAACCTCGTGCCAGTGTGTGTGTGAGGAGCTGGGAAAATGCAGAAATAAATAAATACACAATTAGGCAGGCATCCAGCCATGGAGGGAGGGAGGGGGAAGGGGGTGCTGCAAAAAGAAGCTCTAGCCAAATTTTGGAATGCCTGAGAAAGCAGCCGGAGCCGCGGGCAAGCGAGGGGTTGTGGGCTTCCCACCACTGCTTTTCTCCTGATGGAAAAGAGGTGACTGTAGGCCCAGAGGAAGAAGGCAGCTCCCAGCCTTGCTCTCCAAAAGGGTTTCCCCCATCTCACAGTGTCCAGGACAAAGCCTGTTTGTGCTGGAGGTGTGATGAGAGCAAGAGGTCTCAGCCACCCCTTGACATGCTCTTCCTACAGCTCAAGAGCAAGCTTTCCACTGGTGTTTTTGGGGTCAAAAGCAGAGGTGTGCACTCTGTTCAAGCAGCAACATGGTTTGGGGTTAATAAATGACTTATTTGCAGTCCTTGTTTCTCTGTTAGGGTAAGCATTAGTGAATATTCTATCTCTGGTTTATCCCAGGCATGAATTATTCATCGGGTTTGGAGTCTGTCAAAGGGACATTGTCAGGTTAAAACTTGCGTGGAGACATGCTGAGGTCTTCAGTGAGGTTTTGGAAACTGCTTTTCTCAGGCTTACTGAATGCAGGGGTTTTGCTGAAGTCTTCCACCTTTTGTCCATGCTGTTTTGAGGCATTTCTGGTGGAAAAAATGAGTTTCCAAGCAAGTTTTCTTACTGATTTTGCTCATTGATTTATCATGGACTGCAGGCTACATAAGGTAGGAAAAAAAAAATGCCAGCAAAATACTGCTTATCTCTCACACTGGACCAGGTTGAATGTGCTTTTAGTAATCCATGTTTTATAAGGTATTTTTATTTTACCATCTTCCTTCAGAGCAATGGAAGAGACTCAGACTGAAGTCTGTGTGCAGGTAGGCAGCAAGATGAACCAGCCAGGCAGTCTTGCTCCAAGTTAAAATTACCATAGGTAAATCACGTGTGCAGCAGCTTAACATTACCCTTCACCTCCTTCCTGCAGGCTCCAGGAGCTGATCTGTCTGGGATATTAGCATGGCTTGCACCCTGCCACCTGCCACGGGCACCTTTGCCAACTCTTCAGCTTTTAAAGGAGAGCAAGTCCCTGGGGCAGAGGTGCTGTGTGCAGAGCTTAGGCTGGGGAAGCTTCCCACCTCCCTGACAGGAGCTGTAGCTGTGGTTCTCCATGATTTTATCGCCAAACAGTGCCCTGGGGACCCACAGTTGTCACTGCTTTCCTCTCAGTCCTCATACAGTGATATTTGCAGTGCTTCCTTTGCTATGGGTGACAGGGCCCCTGGGAAGAGGAGGGCAGAGGGGACAGGAGCACAGGTTGGATTTAGCCATGTCCCAGAAGCACCTTGAGCTTGTGTGGGATCTCCACCCCTTGTGATGCTGTGGCTGAGGAGAGAAGGGTGAGTTTTTGGAGCACACCCAGCCTTGGCCCCTTCCTCCTCCTTTCTGTGCTGCAGCCACATTGATAAAGTCACAGCAGATCACCAGGGCACTGGGGAGCTACTGGGATATAATTAGGGTTTTGATTCACTTTTCTGGCTGCTTTCCCATTAGGGGAGGGACAGTGAGGATTATGGACAGAGCAGATGTGTGGAGGAAGGGGATGTTTGGCTTGCAGAAGCAGGCTGATCCTGGGGGGTGAAATCTGCTGCCGTAGGCATGGGGAATGGAGAAACCTCCTTGGCTTATCCCCCTCAGGTTCACCAGCCCCGAATTGCTCCTCTCCACTGGGGCCAAATGGCTGCCCCTAAAGGAGAGCTTGCAGGAGGCTTCCTGGGAGCAGCTCACAGCCATGAACTTGCTCCTCTCCCTGAACTCCTGTGCAAGTGCAGGAGCCAGATGGGAGCAGCAGGTTTAGGGACAAAGCACTGCTCCCCTGGGAAATGGGGATAGCTCCAGCATTCTGGTAGGTTATTCCCAGCCTTTGTCCCTGGCCATGGCAAGGTACTCAAAAGGCTTTCCCCTGCAGGAGTGCCACTTGCCTTTGAACCTGACAGTGCCTGTCCAGCCAGGATGGCACTGTACTGTCTGTGTCAGGGTCTCCACTGCACCTTGCATGTGGCAACAGAGCCCACTTTGAGTTGTTGCTGGGTGGTCTCTTTGCCATGCAACAGCTATGTGTGCCTGTTGGGAACTTTTCTCCTTGGAACTGCCTTTCCTGGCTAAAAAAGCCTCCCAATTTTTTTGCCATCTGGTGGGATGGCCAATGGTCAAAGGTTGGAAAATGCTCTCCAGCTGCCACCTTGGCTTTTGGGAAGGGCTGCAGGCTCTGGGCTTGTCAGGAGGCTGCTGGGAGGAACACAGAGCAGGTTTATAGTTTTCTATTGGGGTGGGGCATGGGGTGCAGGATGTGAATTTTGTTGAATTTCAGAAGTCTCCTTCCATGTTGATACTCAAAAACCATCTGGACACAGTCTTGAGTAACGTGCTCTAGAAGACCCTAGGCTGGGCTAGATGAGCTCTGGTGGTGCCTTCCAACCTTAACTATCCTGTGATGTGGCTGCTGCTTGCTTGGTCAACCCAGCCTAAGCTCTTCTGCTTTGGGTTAGCCCTTGTACCTCCAGCTGCAGACCCCCAAGTGCTCTGGGAGCCTGGCCATGTGGTATTCCCAGCTCAGCAGGAAGCTCTGCAAAGCTCATAAGAGCAGCACTTGGGAGTAATGAGGTTTCCAGGCTGATTTGGCCAGATTCAAGAACTTCCTCTGAAGCATCTGCACCCAGGAGAGTTGTCAGAGCCTCTGGTGGATCTGGTGCTGCTCATCCCCAGGGTTCTCCTCACCTTCTTTGTGAGGGTGCAGGGTGACCTGTGTACCTGTGGTGGGAAGAATGTTGACCACAAAGAAATTCCCATTACTGATTTTTAAAGCAAAATCTGCTGAGCAAGTTTTCAATTCAGCTGAGCTTAAAAGAAGCCACAGCAGGGAGAAACTGCAGCCATGGGCCTGCAGTACAACATTGGGTCAACTGACTGGATAGGATTGGCTTGAGTGAGTTTAACCTTGTTTTGAGAGGGTGTTCAGTAGAGCTTTGCTGAGAGGCTTCTCTGACTTTGTCCATTGCAAGGTGGTGCTTTCCTGCTTTTGTTTTTTAGTGAAAAAAAAAAAAAAGAACATTTCTAGTTCATATGGAACTGGAAGTTTTTTTCTCTTTTTCTTCTGTTGAGACAGCAGGAAATGTCTTACCACTTTATTTACTCTTTTACTGTGAGCAGCGCTTGCCTCTATCAATCCAGGCTGGGAGATGAGATGATGGAGAGCAACCCTGCAGAAAAGGACTTAGGGTGCTGGTGGCTGAGAAGCTGGCCATGAGCAAACAGTGCACGCTGGCAGCCCAGAAGCACAATGGCATCCTGGGCTGCAGCAAGAGAAGCGTGGCCAGCAGAGCCAGAGAGGTGATTGTGCCACTGCACTCTGCTCTGCTCACACCTCCTCTGCAATACTGGGGCCAGCTCTGGAGCCCTCAACACAGAAAGGACATGGAGCTGATGGAGCAGGTGCAGAGGAGGCCACGAGAATGCTCAGGGGCTGGAACACCTCTGCTATGAGGACAGGCTGAGGGAGCTGGCATTGTTNGTGTAACACAGCCTTAAATTATCCAGAGCTCAAGACAATGGTTGTTGGAGGCATCTTCACATCACTGTGATTGTAGTAATGGCTTGATTTGTTTTGTGTGTTTGCTCTGATTCTACTGCTCAGATGTGTTTATAGGAGAGCATGTGGAGACCAGGAGACCTGTCCTTGCTTCTGCTTTAGGTTGGAGGGAGATAGATTCACTTAGGGAGGTACAGGGCTTTGATTGACTTAATTTGTTGCATTTCTTGGATGGGTCCTCACCTTGGCTTATACCCATCCTTGATGGTTCAGAGTAGATATGTGGAGGTCACCCTTCCTCCATCCAAGCTTTCCACTTCCTGAGCTGTCTCCAAAATTGGCATTACTGTGTCTGTGACCATCTCTGTGTGTGGGTGACCTTACAAATCCTGCCATGGGGGCATAGACTCTGATGTTGTGCTGAAGCCCTTTGCTCCTGGGGAGGGCTGTGTGCATGGAGCTGGTGCTGAGCACACATGTGCCTGACAGCATGCAGTGCAGGGACCACTTGGGACTTGTCTTCTCCACTGAGGGGGTGGAGAATGAAGTTGACAAGGCTGATTTGGAACAGTGCAATTTAAAATTCAAATATCAAGTGACTATGAAGCTCTCTCTTTCCTCCCCACCCCTAAATGATTGCGTTTCCCTCTCCAGGCGACTTATCCGCCATAGTCCCTGCACCAAGCTCCAGTTCCTAGTTGTATATCCCATCCCTGGGCCTTTGCCATCAGGCTGATGACCATGACAGCTTACTTCAACACTGCAGATATTTGCTTCTGCTTTGGCTGGGTAGCTGTTGTGCTTGTGCACAGGGGAGCAAGGAAGGTGCCACACTGGCAGCTGCGAGCAGATGGGGTCAGATCCGTTATTATGGATTCCTTCCAGCCCCCTCCCTAGGAGGGGAGGAGGACACTTTGCATTTTAAATGCATTTAAATCCCAGAGAGCAGCAAGAGGAGAAGCCTCTTGGGTTGGCAGGGCTGCAAGATGATACCTTAAGCTTGATGGGGCCAGTCAGTGCCCATGCAGTGCTGGGCTTTCGCTCTGGTCCTCAAAGAGCTGGGATATGGGTTTAGTGGTTGCTCCAAGCTCTTTGTGCAGTGCTGGGCTTTTGTTTTGGTCCCCAAAGAGCCAGGGTGGCAGCTTGGAGCTGTTCCTCAATCCCCATCCTACACTGACCTTGTTCTCGTTCCCATCATGGTAGTGATGTTCTCTGCATCTTCTGTCCCTCCTTCCCTCTAGCAGTGTTGGACATGGAACATGCATGTGTGGAAGCTCCCCTGAAGGACTCTCTGGATTTGGGGATGCTGCTGAGGACCCAGAGGGTTGGATACCAGTGCTGAGGGAGGTTGTACCTGCTTGATGACCACCACCAAGTTTGCTGACCCTACCTGCCTGGTGTGCATATGGTTGTACCAGGATGGGATACATCCACCCCTGTCGTGCAGGGACCCCTTGGAGGCTGTTCAGCAGGAAAGAGGTTAACAGGAAGGAGCAGGCTAGGCGCTGGCTGCCAGCTCCCGACCCCGCTTTGGGGTGGGGAGCAGCTGGGAGCTGCAAGAGCAGCACAAAAATCACCATATAAGGCCAAGCCGAGCTGGCTCCAGCCTCCCGTGCAGCCCCAACTAGGCTCACTCTGCTCCAGTGCCTGCTCCTTGGATGGGCACCCATGGGGATGAGTCTGCTGATGGGATGCATGGCCCCAAACTAGCTGCCTGGGCACCCCAGGATGGGTGCTGCCCATGGCACGTTGGGGTGGCACTGGATGGGAGAGGAGCCCGAGGGTGCTCGCGGCGTAGGCAGCTCATGGCCTCGCTGAGTGTTTAGACTCACTGTCTGTGGACATAAACACTGACTCCGCTTAAAAGCGGCCCCTGGCTGAACTCTCCTGCCCAGCCCCTGCACTTCACCCCCTCCCCAGACTGCTCCCAGGGAAGAAATTTCCTTCCCCCTGGCTAAAGTGGAGCTAATGTTGTTTTATCTCCTGGTAGAGGCTTGGGAGGGTTCTACAGGGGCCCAGCATGCAGGGACAGGCGTGCATGGGGTTGGCTAATCCATCCTCCAAGCTCACCTCCCTGAGCCACTTCCTTGGGATAGGTGACTTGGGGCTGCGAGGAGCGCCTCCAGCAAAACAAATTTCAGGAACCAGCTGTCAGTGTCTGTGATGAACAAGCAGGGACCAACAGTGAGGAAAAGTGTGATGGGGCCAGGGGAAGTGTTAAATAACATTTATCCAACCATGGGTAAGTGTTGGATGTTTCTGCATTGCTGGTTGCACACCAGGGCAGTTGTCCTGTTGCTGCTGGTGGCACCAGGAGCCAGGTTTGCTGCTGGTGCAGAGCCACACCTGCACATGCCAAGGCCACATCTGCAGAGTACTGTATTGCCTCCATCTGTAAAAGGACATGGTGGCTTCTGGCTGGCTGGGAAGTCCAGGCAACAGTGAGATTTGGGAACATCTTCCCCTGTTTCTTGTCCAGGGATGTATGTAGAGGTGCAGGGGGATGTGTGTTGTTTGATACCTTCATTGCATTTCCTTGCCCACAGGGAAAAACTGCCTTTCTATTTCCTGGTGAACAGCTTGAGCAAGCTGGAGGATTCTCAGTGGCTTCACTGAGCAGTAGCTGCTGATATGGGAAGGCTGCAGGTGGGAAAGGTGTGTTCAGGTGGCAAAGAAAAGATCCCTGTCTCTTGCTTGGATGGCACAGGGAGAGCAGAGTGCTTGGGGACAGCAGGGATGGATGAGCACTCCTGTTTGCAGGGAGATGTGGGATGGAAGAGCATAACCTTCTCCTCCCCTCTGATGGATGACTTCTCCAGTCTATCCTTTTGCAGAGCCCACAGAGGTCGTTTCCAAGAGCCTTTTGTCTAATTTAATAAATCCAGGATGCTCAGCCTGTTAGATGATCTATAAGTGTAATAAAATCTGCCCACAGCAGAACTCTGGTCGCTTTGTGGCCATATCAATAGCCTTGTGCCTAGTGGCAGGAAGCCTAAAAAGCTCATTAAAGCCCTGCTGCTGTGCCAGCCTTACTTGCCTGGCACCTGGGCAGCTCAGGGCATACCATGGCCACCCGGCTGGCACTGGCAGGCTGAGCCACTCCACAGCAGCAGCCAGCCAAGCCCATGGCAGAGCTGCCCCAGTGTGTGCATGGTGCATCCCCAGATGGGATATAGGGAGACTGTGCATGGCTGAAAAGGGAGTTCCCTGTGACTTTTCAAGGAGTTGGTGCTTTCTTGCTGCTGGCCTTCAGGTGGGAATGGTGGAGGTGGCACTGGTGTAGGCTCCCAGGGCTGTGCTGGTTTTGGGAGCTGCCTGTCTAAGCTGCATTGCTGCCATTACCCAAGGCAGTGTTGTCTCCACGTTGATCTGATGTGGCCATGGAGCAGCACTGAGCCCTAGAATCATAGAAGCACAACCCAGCAGCCCTTGTAGAGTACTCAGGAGTGCTAGGAAGGAGCAGAGTGCTCCTCAGCAGCTACCCCACATCAATATTTTAGCTTGGAAAATTAACATTTGTCAAGAAGCATTTATGGAGGCAGCATGGATGTCTGTTCCCCAGGTGCCACAGGCTGCTCTGGGGCAGTGCTGGGAGCCAGGGCAGAGGCAGCCCAAGCCCTTCCCGTGCAGCATCGTGGCAGAGCCATGCTCTCCCCCCTGGGATGGCTGGGCCCCGGTGCCAAGGCAACCACCCTGTCATGCAAGATAGACAAATGGTTGTATTTTTTTTTTGTTTTCTTCTCCTCCTGGTTCTTGGCAGAAAGTAAAATGTCCCTTTTGTTTGGTTTCCTCCTCCCCCTGCCCCATCGCCTTTCTTGAAAGGTTGTGCTCCAGATTTCTCAACCCATGTTGTGTAAGAGCCCTGGAGAGCAGCATGGGCTTTGGCTGTGTCCCACTGAGGCAGTGGCAGAGCTGCTCCTCAGGAGCTGGACTGTGGGGTTACCTGCTCAGAAAACATCTTGTATACAGTTGCTGAGCAAAAAGCTCTGCTGTATTTGTGGATCAAGCTCCTATGATGCACAGGGGTTAGAAATGATGGGGAAGGTACTTGGAGGAAATCTGGAGATGTTTGAGGCTAAGGAATCCTGTATCTCTACCTTAGCCCTGCAAAACTGTATAGAAATGACAGACCCTTGCAGATAAACCCTGTTGACTTGCTGCCTCAGTCCTTGCACCTGCAGTTCATCACCCACAGCACTGTGCATCCTCCAGGGGCAGCAGCTGGATCTCCTCAGTAATGCCCTGCTTGGGATTTCTTCCTTCAGACTTGTAAGAGGTCTCTAGTCTTTCTTTCCCTCCTTTCCACTGTGCAAGGTGAGGGATGCAGAGTTGCTGGCCTCTGCGTGCTAAAAGCATCCATCTGAAGGTCTCTGCATTTTGTCTGGAGGTTGCTGGGGTTGTGGAAGTGGAAAGCAGTATGTGACTCGTGTCCTGGGCATCCAGGAAGGGAGAGAAGAAGAGCACTGGGTTTGTGTAGTAAGGAGGGGGGTGCTGCAAGCACGTGTGTGTGTAAATACAGATCTGTCAAACCAGAGGGAAACAGCAACACGATTGTTTCTTGGCTCTGGTTGCTCTGCTGATACTGGCAGCCTGGAGAGCTGTAGCTGCTCATGTGCTGTGGGTACTGCCTTCCCCTCACTGACACACAGCAAGGGGCTGCTCTGCTCCCTGAGCTGGAGGTGGCTGGTGGCACCAAGGAGAGCTGCCGCTCATGGTAGTGTCTGTAATGGTGTTCTCTGCTGGTGCACCCTGCTCTGCTTCCACTCCTTCCTCCAGTTAAAGACACACTCAGGCACCAGATGCAGTCAGGGAGTAGCTGTGTGCTCCATCCCTTTGACAGCAGCATGAGAGATGGGAATGACAAAGGCAGAGCCAGCACCTGGGGACAGGGCTGTCCCTGAGGCAGGGACCAGCAGAAGCAAGGAGCTGGAGCTGAGCATAAGCATCCACTTATGCCTCACCTAGACATGAAGCCTCCCCTGGCCCTGGGGTCTGATGCTAGGTTTGACCTTGTATCAAAGCATCTGCTCTTCAAAGGGCTGGTTAAAATCCCAGCCCTGTTATTGTTTTGGCGTCTGCTGTGTAACACCTCCCTGCTTTTGCATTCATTTATTCCCTTCCAGTTGCTGGAGCCACGCAGTCCTCACCTGACCTGGGACCAGCCCTGACACCAGCTCAGTTCATCCTTCCCTGGCTATCCCCAGCCCTGCAAACCCCCCCAGTTTGGGTACTCAGAGGTGGGGAAGGGATCCATGTGTCCTCATCCCCTGCTGCAGAGCCTCTCCCATCTATCTCCCCTGTTCCCAGAGCATGGCTTTAGCGTGAGGGCTCTCTGGTTCTTGGGGAGAGCAGCCATGTGCCATCACCAGCTCCTCTGATGAGGATCCCTGGCCAGTTTTGAAGTGTTCCTGGGGTGCAGTGCCCAAGCCTCATCCTTTTCCTCTGTGGATTTGTGTGAGCACCTGTGTGTTTTCACCTGGCACAGTTTGCCCTTTGCTTCTAAGGGCCTGTGCTGCCTCCAAGGGAGGAAATAAATGGTGTCAAGGAATTTACATCCCTGCTGCTGGTCTGTCAGGTTTTTTGCCAGCTTCTGAGAGGTGTGGGGGTGCAGAGGAGTGTGTTGTGGAGTGGAGGCTTTGTCCTTGGTGCTCATCCTCTCCCTGGCCACAGGTGCAAGAGGAGACAGTCCCAGCTTTGCTCACAGCCCCTCAGAGGCACCATGGTGGACAGGGACCCATCCAGGTGAAATGCCCATGTTCACCCTTGCAAGGAGGGCTTCATGGCAAAACCACTTCACAGGGCCAGCCTGGTGGTGTGGGGGCCCCAAACCAGCTCCTCCACTCTAGGTATGCCTGGGTTGGGGCTGGGTGTGAGCAGCAGCAGGTGAAGGCACCCTGAATGCTGCTGTGAGGTTAAAGAGGGAGGAGGGCAGACCAGTTTTGCAGGGAGCTGTCTCCTCCTCTCCTCCTGTGCCAGCTCCCTCCTGAACCCTTGCAGGGCCTCTCTTGAGGAGTCAAGGGGTGCCTGTGGCAAGAGGAACCAAGTGGCCCAGGATGAAGGGACTGAGGTCCCTCTTGGAGCTGTCCTCCCATTTTTCCCCCTCTCTGTCCTGATTGCATTCCCTGGTGGAAAAATGCTTTAGGTAGGGAAGGGGGTGGGACACAGACCCTACAGTGCTGAAGGCCAGTGAGACAAAAACGTTTCTAAGACTCCACTTGGAGCAGGAGAAAGTTTTTTCCACTGGATTTTTCTAGCTGCCAGAATGGGAGGTTTTATTTTTGTTGTCTAAGACAAAAAATCCTCTTAGGAGCTGGCTGCCCACAGCAGGGCAGGGTGATTGGTTGTGCATGTACCGTGCCAGGGGTCTGGGCCTGGCTTTGCTTTCCCTTCCTTCATCCCGTGGGATCTGTGGATAATGATGCTGCTTTCCACAAAGGAAAAGAGGAGGTTTTAGTGTCCATGATGTACAACCAGTCCTGTTTATGTGCTCATACTGAGTGATACTCCAGCAGTACCTGTGAGCCACCTCTGGGCTGTTGTGGGATGCTCCTGCCCAGGGAGCTTCCTGGAAAAGGGGGCCTTAAGGGGCTTATCTGAATGTTCTGGGGTTGTAGGCTGGAGCCATTGAGCTCTCCCCTTCTTTGTACGGTGCAGACTGCTTTTAGAGAGGTTTTACTGGCAGGGGAGCCAGTTACTATGGTAAAAACCTTAACAGCATCTGCCAAAAATCCATCTCCCTGTTGGCCTGGCCATCTGGAGGGCACAAGGAGGATTTGGCAGGATGAAGAGGTGGCCACAGGCTGATTTGGGTGCTCTTTCAATGCCAGTGTCAGCTCAGAGGGGTCCTTCTGCCCAGTCATTCATGCCCCAGGTTCAGGTTCATGTTGGGATGCAAGGAGGACCCCAGTGTCACCAAGCCTGGTGGGGCAAAGGCAGCCTGGGGATGGGGGAGATGTGACATCACTGCTGGGGGAGGGAAGGCTGTGGGCAGCCTGCAGTGGAAGCGGGTGGCTGTGCTGTAATCGGATGAGCCAGCATCATTCCAGATGGAGCTGTCAGCTCTTGTCAATGCTGACACCCCTCTGGGTCCCCTTGGGCCAGGGGATGTGTGCTTGGAGCAAGGGAATAGAGAGGTGACACTGTGTTTGCTAAGCCTGTCAGAACAAGGTCCCTTCCATGCTGCAGTCTCTCCCTGGCAAACTCCATGTTTTGTTAAGGGGAAGAACTTGTCATGTGTATCTGTCTGTCTATAGTGCTTGAGCCATCCTGTGTCCCCACGTGCCACCCCACCACCCTAGATGGTTTGTAGATGCAAACCCAAAGCCACTTGGTGCCTTGTCTTGGTGTTCCTGTGCTGCACCAGGGCAGCTGCCCTTCTCTGGGCATTGGGTATAGGAGAAACATCTTGCTGGCAGCAGTGAGCTGGGCTGGACTGGGCTGGCAGCTGTGTCCCCAAATGTTTGGCACAGGGCTTTGCTATGTGCATGGTGCACAAACAGGTCTGGGTACTCGTGGGCAGAACATCTTGGTGTGTAGGATCCCAGTGTCCAGCAGGAGAGGTTTTAGGGCTTAGTTCTGCATTCATTTGGTCTTCTCTCCTTAAACATTCCTCCTTTGTCCTTCCCCTGGCAGCCGACAACGCTCCCACAGGGCACCATCAACATGAACCAGTGCACGGATGTGGTGGATGGGGAGAGCAGGACAGGACAGAAATTCTCCCTGTGCATCCTGACACCAGAGAAGGAGCACTTCATCCGGGCTGAGAACAAGGAGATCATCAGTGGGTGAGTGCAGATCTGGGGCTGAGCTGCTCTGGGTCTCTTCCCTTAGCTGGGAGGAAGAGTAGGGTGAGTAGCACCTTGCCTGAGGCTGGGTGCTCTGGCAGTGTGTGCCCAGGCTGATCCTCCAGTGAGGATCACAGCCTGCTGCAGGGACAGTTGGACATCCATAGAATCATAGAATGGTTGGAGTTGGAAGGGATCTTTAGAGGTCATCTAGTCCAACCTCCCTGCACTGAGCAGGGACACCTCTAACTAGAACAGGTTGCTCAGAGCCCCAAACAACCTGACCCTGAACGTTTCCAGGGATGGGATAACTACTGCCTCTCTGGGCAACCTGTTCCAGTGCTTCACCACCCTTATTGGGAAGAATTTCTTCTTTATATCCAGCCTAAATCCCCCCTCTGTTAGTTTAAAGCCATCACCCCTTGTCCTATTGCAATAGGCCTTGCTAAAAAGACTGTCTCCATCTTTCTTATAAACTCCTTTAAGTGCTGATAGGAAAGACCTGGTGTATCTCTAGCCTCATGGTCTGATCATTTCCACGTTTCTGACATGGACAAGGTTTCTTTCCCCTTCCTGGTGGAGCCTGGTGGACCCTTGCCATCACCTGAGATGAGGCCTTAGCACCCCCAAAGCCACCAGATTCATGGGGTGAGCATGAACATTGACTTCAGCAGAGACCTATTCAGTGGCAGAGGATTTGAGTCCTTCCTCCATGCCTAATACACAGATTGACAATGCCAGGCTGGAGTTTGAAGCTTCCCAACATTCTGAAGACCTTTCAGAGTCAGTGCTCAAGGAAGCAGAGCTTCTCCTGGGAGACTTGGCCAGGCACTGGAGCTGAGGTGCTCCTGAGTCACTTGTTATTTATGAAGGCCACTGTTCTCAGGTAGCTGCTTCTAGTGCTCTGTCACCTCACAGGAGGGAATTTTTTTCCTCATGTTAGTGCTTTCTGATGAGGTGATTTCTGTTTCGAAGCATTTTCTTTGATTGTGACTTCACCTATCTTGCTAAATTCTTGTTGAGTTAGACATTTTTCTACTAAGAGCTTGGGATGTTGATCAGATGTTTTCATGCTTTGAAACTTCCCTGCTATACTGAGACACATAAGCATGGGTGATGTGATTGGGCTGTCAGACCTGTCCTCTGGCAGCATGGCCACCCCTCTGGCCCTGTTTGCAGTGGTCACACAACTGGGGTGCAGAGGGATGAAGGGGAATCATGGAAGAGCTGTCTCTTCTCCTCTAGCCAAAGCAGGAGCAATAGCTATGTCCCAAACCATGGCCAACCCCCATGCCCTGCTCTCTTCTCCCTCTCCCCACACTTTCCTTCACAGCTCAGCCTTTTGCCGCCAGTCCTGCCCACCAAGCAGGAGGGAGAGGCATTGCAGAGCAAGGTGGGGCTGATTTATTGTTCACTGGCTCAGCACTGGCTGTTGAAGCAGAGCGTTTGCTCCTGACTGCAAGCATTCATCATCCCAGAACAGTCCCACTCTGGGTCTGAGCCAGGTGGGTTTCATTTGCAGTTGCAGCATGACAGAAAGATTTCCCCAGCTGGGGGAGAATTTGTTTTATGCTCGTTGCATGCTTCTGGCATTTATTGCTTAACCAAAAGCCACTTGATGTGGTCATCTCCAAACACTTTACAGCAGCAGCATGCAAAGCAGGGGGAACAGGAGAGGGAGGCAGGGACATTTGAAGCAGGAATGTTTCCCAGTAGTCCAGAGATCCCTGTGGAGTTCACAGAAGTGCAGGGGCAGGTGGTTAGGCTGCTGCAAAAGGGTACAGGAGGGTTTCCCATAGAAGCATCTTGTGCAGGGGATGGACTGCTCAATGCCAAGTTCATGCTGCTTTCTCTTGGACAAAACCACTCTGTGGTGCAGCTGGCATTGCTGAAGGGGGAAGGTTCTGCTGCAGGCTCTATTCCCTCTTGACTGTCTTTCAGGATCCTCAAATCCTTGTTCCAAGTCAGTCCTGGATGTGGCCTTGCTCTTGCAGTGAGTAGGGTTTGAGTCTCCCCACCCTAAGGTCATTCCTCCTCCCTTCCTCTCCTGCCTTATTTTATCCTCCAGGAGCTGGTTGGGTTGATTTTAGCAAGGCATGTTGTGACAGGTGATGGTTTTAAACGAAAAGAGGGGAGATTCAGGCTACTGATAAGGAAGAGGTGTTTTATGCTGAGTGGTGAAACACTGGCCCAGGTTGCCCAGAGAGGTGGTAGAAGCCCCATCCTTGGCAGCATTCCAGGTCAGGTTGGATAGGGCTCTGATCAACCGGATCTAGTTGACGATATCGCTGTTCACTGCAAGGGTTTGTACTAGGTGACCTTGAAAGATCCCTTCCAAACCAAATCAGTCTATGATTCTGTGATTTCTGGATACTATTTACAGTGTTGACTCTGACCAGGCTGGAGAAACTGAGCTGCTCCATGTGCCCAACTCCAGCTTGGGGTTGTGCTTATGGCCAAGTCACAAAGCCCAAAAAGGCTGATGTTAGGGGTGAAATATGGGTGCTTCGTCTCTTGTTCTTGCAGGAAGCCTGTGCTAGAGGCAGGAGGAGGGATGGGGCAGCATCTCCTCAGGCAGTATGATCAGAGCCACCCATGGAGGGAAACAGCTTTGGGTTTGAGTGTGAGCATGGCTCCCATTCCCTGCTCGCTGCCCTTTCAGCACAGAGCTCACCTTTTGCTTTCTCTACTTGCAGGTGGCTGGAGATGCTGGTAGTCTATCCAAGGACAAACAAGCAGAATCAGAAGAAGAAGAGGAAGGTAGAGCCCCCAACTCCTCAGGTAATCCCAGGAGGGGACACACTGTCACCCAGTCCCTTGCCTCCCTCTCAGAGTCATGACATTGCTCTACTCCTGGGGAAGATCCCCCCACTCAAGCCAGCTGGACTAGTGGGCTGAGAGCCCTCTGATGCTGCCTGTGTGGAAGATGAGAGCCAGAGCAGCAGGAATTAATTCCTGGTCATCACTTCCCAGGCTAACATTCTGCTGCTGCCCTGGGGCCATGTTTTGCCCCCAAATCATAGTCCAGCAGCTGCAAAGCTGTGTGGTGTCCATATGAAAGACCAGGGGAGAGAGGTGCTGGCTGTTCATGGGCCATTTCAGCAGAAACAAGATGAAATTCCATTGGGCTCTGGTTACCCCCTTTGAGATGACCCCAGAGATAATGGGAATGAAAGGAAAATACTAAAGGCCAGGGCCAGGCTGGGAGCTCTGGGGGCTGGAGCCAGGCTCTCCAGGGACCCAGCAGTGGCTTCGTGCTCACTTTGACTATAAATGGTAAAAATCGGGGCTGGCCGTGACTCACTCGTTCCTGCTGGGCTCCCACGTGGCCAGAGTGGGGGAGAATCCCACAGATGGGGAACGTGACCCCAAGGCCACCCTAGTCCCTCACTGGGGCTGAGAACAGCCCTGTCCCTGAGGCTGCCTGACCTCGGGGCACCCATCCCACTGCCTTGGGGGTTTGACTGGCAGGGCTTCTCTGGCCAAGCCAGGCTGTGGCACTGGGGGAGTGAAAACAGCATCAGGGCTCCCCTGAGCCCTGGGGTTTTTTTGGGTTCCCTTCTATGAAGTCCTCAGGATGGTCCTGGTGTAAACCAGGCTGTGGGCAGGTTTTCTGTGATGTTTCTTTGAATGAAGTTTCTACCACTCCACCAGATCAAGGTGCTGGGCAACAGGAAAAAAGACTTGGGGGGAAGATGATCCTTCTTTTTGTACACCAAGCTGGAAGTCTGAGCCATCCCCTGCCAAGGGCTGGGGTTCTCACAGCCCCTTGAGTGCTGGCTCCAGTGATGCTCCAGGGAAGATTCCTCCTCTCTGCATGGCCAAGAGCTGATGTGTTCCTAATTGCCTATCCTCAAGCCCCAGGGAGAGAACTGCCACATTCAGGGCACTCCAGCGAGCTGATGTAGCAGGGTAGGGATGTTCACCCCATCTCTGGTGCAACACTAAACCCAGGCTGGGTTCAGGAGGGGGCCAGGACAGAGAGGAGAAGGGGCACAGAGCCAGAAAAACATCATTCTGGGTTACATTGCATTGCCATGGCAACTTTTTGGAAACTGTACAGGATCCAAGCTCCTGAGCACCAAATAAGGGAAGTAGCTGTGGGAAGGATGCTGGCTGCCGGCAGGCAAACAGGCTTCCCAGGTGCTTGGGGATGGAGTAAGCATGGAGCCTGGTGGCACTTTTCTGCCCTAAGACCTGTTTTGCTTGTTACCCTTCTTCCACTCTCTCCATCCTATGGCTCCTTGCCGTGGTGCTGGAAAGAAACCCTCAAATTCACTTTTGCAAACCCAATCTCTGCATGGGACCCACTACCAGATGGATGCTGCAATGTCAGCCATTCAGGAGCAACCTGCAAAGGCAAGAGGAAAATGCAAGCAGCATCTTTCTTGTGTCTTCCACATCATGCTGATGCAGGCAGCTGGTTCAGGGAAGGAGAGAGGATGCTGGAGAGAAAAATCAGCACCAAATCTCCCTCTGTGAAATGGCTTCTCCTGAAGTTGGCTCCCATTCAGCTCCCTCTTCGTGTGCCTGATGTCTTTCCAAAGCCGACCGCCCGCTAATCCGGCAGCAGATCATGTCTGAGAGCTGCTCAGGGAGGAAAGGACACCTTTGTGATTTAACAAAAAAAAAAGTGAAAACAATGGCTATTTCTGCTTTTTCTCACTCCCACATAGTTTTCCCTTCTCTGTGCTGCAGCAGAGCTTGGCTGCAGCCAGGTGTTCCTAGGGCATCGGGGCCATTTTCAGCTCCCCCCATCAGTTTGCATCCTTCCCCTGCCAAAGCAACAAAGTGGGAGCAGTGCAGGTGAAGTTAGGAATGTTACTCCAGCTGCAAGTTTTTGGATAGGAGTTTAGGTGCAATCCTGGAGGTGTTTTCACCTTTGCTTTAAAGCAGGTTGCTGTCTTGGGGGGTGGGGGGGGAAGAGCAGATTTTTCCTGCAGCTTTTGCCATGCTCCAGCAGAGCAGTGCAGGCAGCAGGAGAGGCTGTTCTATCTGCCTTCGCCTGCCTGCTGTCCCTGGGAGATTGAGGCAGGATTTGGGGCTGAAATCTGGGATTTGAGGCTCTGCCCTCTGTTGTAGGACAGGTTTGTACAGGGGTGTGGCAGGCTAGGGTAAGCAGAGCATGCCCAGACACACTTCATGCAGCTGGAGGCTAGTTTTGGTGATTCTGGTGCATGCTCCTTTTTTTTTTTTGTGTGGAGCTGTTCATACCACTGAGCAGCAAAGAGTTAATTCCTCTGCTTGCTAATAGACTGCTTTTTGGCACTCATATCTCTGTCTAATTAAATACATATCTACAAATAATTATATGGGGGAGTGTGTAAAGGATATATAAAAATATATATCCTGAGCTGGCAATTAGCTTTTGGATCAATGAATGAGAGAGTGGTTGAGGGTGGAAGAGACCTTGGAGATTGTCTTGGCCTGACCCCCTCCTGCTGAAGCAGGATGCCCATGAACTCTGGATCATTTACCTCCAACACTAACATTCCTTTAGAGTGAAATTTCCAAGGGGATTTTTGTAAAACTTGAGGTCATTTGCTGCTTGTTGTGACTGCACATGGAGCCAGGACCCAAACCCTGGGAGATGCCAGGAGATCCTGGAGTCACTGATTTGGAGGTGCAGGGCTAAACCCCACTGATGTGGGAGGAAGGATGGAGGGGATGCTCTTCACAGCCCATGGCTGCCAGCTTGGATGCTCCTGGATTCCCCCTGTTCCATGGAAAGGAAACAAGCAGCTGGGAAACTTCCCACAATCCAGAGACTTTGGAGGAGGGTTAATTGTCATTGATTTATTGGTAGCTTTAAGGAAAATAATCTGCGACTTCAGAAACTTAATATGACAACAGCAAAACATCTGGAGCACCTCTCCTATGAGGACAGGCTGAGAGAGTTGGGATTATTCAGGCTGGAGAAGAGAGGGCTTCAAGGAGATCTTCTTGTGACCTTCCAGGATCTGCAGGGGCTACAATAGAGCTGGGAAAGGACTTTTCAGGATGTCAGGTAGTGCTAGGACTAGGGGGAATGGACACAAGCTTGAGGAGGAGAGATTTAGGTTGGGTGTTAGGAAGAAGTTGTTCCCCAGGAGAGTGGTGAGCCACTGGCCCAGGTTGCCCAGAGAGGTGGTGGCAGCTCCATCCCTGGCAGTGTTGCAGGCCAGGCTGGCTGGGGCTGGGAGCAAGCTGCTCTAGAGGGACGTGTCCCTGCACATGGCAGGGGGGTTGGAACTAGATGAGCTTGAAGGTCCCTTCCAACCCTGACCATTCTATGATTCTGTGATCTGCTCATGAACAAAGCTAAGCAAGTTGTGAGAAAGTTGCTGCCTCTCCTACCCTGAACCTGGGCTGCTCAGGCTCTGGCCACCAGAATGGCTTCATCATCTGATGGACTGTAGAGCCCTTTTGTTAGCTAGGGAAGTATTTAAGATGATGAGTATTGTTGTAAAATAAGCATAAAGCTCAATATGATGTTGTATTTTCTTTTTAAAACAAGGAAGAGCTCTGGAGGAGGACAGTGCTGGTTGGGTTTTTATTCTTTTTGTAGCCCATAGCAAACCAGCTATGACAAACAACAAACCAGCTGCTGGTGGCAGGGAATTCATTTTTTCTTCTATCCTGTGTCCTTTTAGCTTTTGATTTTTGGATGTTAATTTTAACACTGAGAAAATTCAATCCTGGCAAATGGGACCCAGGAGAGAAGCCTGGGGTTGGTCTTCATGTGTGAAAGGCAGTGGCTGCCTGGGAGACAGCCCATAGAGGGACCAGAGAAATGGGAAATGCTGTGTTTGTTTGCATAAGAGAGTGCTCTATCACCCCAAAGTGGGTTTTGACACAGGTCAGGGAAGCATTTCCAGGTTGCCTGTGAGTCAGGACCCAACACACCCATTTGTCTGTGGGTCTGTGGTGTTGCACATGGTTGAGTGCAGAGCCCCATAGTCAGTTTTTGGGAAGAGCTTTTGGAGCATCACATTAGAAATAATTTCTTCACCAAAAGGGTTGTGAAGGCCTGGAACAGGCTTGCTAGGGAGCTGATGGAGTCACCATCCCTGGAGGGATTGCAGAGAGGTGTAGGTGTGATGCTGAGGGACATGGTTTAGTGGTGACCTAGCAGTGCTGGTTAACAGTTGGACTTGATGATCTTGAGGGTCTTTTCCAACCTGAATGATTCTGTGAGCAGAGCCCCATGGAACCCTGTGCCCTGGGGAAGAGCTGAGGCTTTGCTCTGCTCAGGGCTAGGCTGGACAAGCATGAGATGGGCTGTTCCCAAGGAGTTCAGTGTTGGTGGCTGCAGTGATCCTGCACACCACACCAGGAGGGGCAGTTCCTGTCTGAAAACAAAGCCATTTGAGCCTCTCTGTTACCACAGTGACTGGCTGAAGGTCTCCTTCATTGCTTGGTTCACCTTTGCTCTGGATCTTATCCCAACTGGATGTGTGGGGAGGGGCAGCCAGTTTTGGGAGCCCTCTCTAGGGTAGGACAGTGAGGGACACTTCCTCTCTTGCTGTGAGAGTGACAATGATCCCTTTGGCTGAGGAAGTCCTGATCTGTCTCCCTGCCATATTACCCTGGGGTAGGATTTTCACGTGGCTGCTTGTCTCCTTGGGACTGTGGCAGTGGCATATGACTGAGCAGCTCCATCCCTGTCATGGCATGCATCATGGGCAGCACCCAAGCTGTGTGGGACCCATGCCTGTAGGGACCTTGGGTGCAAAGCTGGGGCAAACACCCTCTAACCCTGCTGTCTCTCCTGTTCTCTTTAGGAGCCTGGTCCTGCTAAGATGGCTGTGACCAGCAGCAACATCCCCAGTGCAGAGAAGGTCCCTGCCACCAAGTCTACACTCTGGCAAGAAGAAATGAGGGGCAAAGACCAAGCAGATGGGGGCAGTGGCATCAGCCCAGCACAGAGCCCAGTGCAAGGCCAGGCTGGGGCTGCCAGCTCCCTGAAGGATCCTGTGCTGGACAGCAAAGAAGGTGAGGGATGAGGATGCCAGAACTGATGTGATGCAGTAGTTTACCCAGTTTGGGCAGAAAACCACTATAGAGAGCAAAGATTCCCTTGAGTTTGGCTCCTGGAGCATCCAAGCAAGGAGTGGGAGGCAGAGCTCATCCCTGCTGTGCAGGAACCAGAGCGAGACATTGCAGGCTGGAGATCAGGAAGGAAAAAAATTGCATCATGTGCTGGAAAATCACAGCACAAGCTCCAATCCTGCCCTGGCAGGGAGACAGGGCTGCCTGCCCTTGTGCTGGGGGCAAAACAAGGGGGAAAATTTGCTTTTCTAGCCTCTCCACGTTACCTCTTGGGGCACGTGGAGAGCACAGGGCCATGCTGCACTCAACCAGGCTGTCAGGGCTGCCAAGCCTTGAGTACCACTTCCTCCTCCAACACATGTGTCAGGGCCCTGTTTACATTTGGTCTCCCAAGTCCCTGAAAGGCGCCAGGGCCACACCATTGTTCTCCTTGGAACAACAGGAGCTGGAGACTCTTCCTGCCTGGGCTGTGGACAGGTCCAATGTGCTGTGGCTATTTTCTTTATCTGCCCACTTGGATGGGGAATGCTTCCCACCTTGGTTGATGCCAAGCTGAGAAGGGCAGGGATGGAAATAGGTGTAGAGCAGTGACTACAGCTGTCCATTTCTTGGTTTGAAGGTTTAGGTCTTGCATCCATGCAAGCCTGACCCAAGGATTGGACTGGCATCCCCAGTTCCCTGCAGATCTTCCCACCAGCTCCATGGGCATGAAAAGTGGTCAAGGTGGAAAAGCCAAGGGTGAAAAAGATGGCACAGCATGGGGCTGTGGCCCAGATTGTATCTGCTGTGATTTTTTTACCCCTTTCCTGGGTGGAATCAGGGTGTTTTGTGTTAAAAGTAGAACTTGGGCCTGAAAGCAAGCGTGATGACTTCTCTGTTGTTTAGATGAGAGCTCCATGAACGGAGACCGGATAGACTGTGGGCGGAAGACACGTGTCGAGAGTGGATACTTTTCGTTGGAGAAGACCAAGCAAGACTCAAAGCTGGAAGAGCAGCAGCTGCCACCCCCTCCCAGCCCACCCAGCCCCAGCACCCCAAACAACAGGTACAGTTATCCCAAATCGCCCTCACAGGAGCATGCCCAGCCCTTTCCTTCCCCAGGTACCCGATCAGGCGACCGAATGGTTCACAGCTTCTCTCTGAACTCCTTGGACTCGAAGAGCAGTTGCCCCATGCACAAGGACTCCAGCAGCAGAGATATAGGAAGGGGAGCTGAAAAATCGGGGCGTCCCCTTTCTTTTAAAGCCAGCCGGCAGTACACCACCCTGGCCGACGTTCCCAAGGCCATTAGGATCAGTAATCGTGAGGCCTTCCAGGTGGAGAGGAAACGGCTAGAGCGGAGAACCCGGGCTCGTAGCCCTGGCAGAGAAGAAGTGGCCCGGCTCTTTGGCAGTGAGAGAAGGTAAGGGATGAGTGGCTCACCTCCTCCTTGCATGCTTGCAATGGCAGTGAGAGTACAGCCCTGGATGGAGCAGGCAGAGTTTACTGGGTGAAGCCCCTTTGTGTTGGAGTGCTATTAGATTGAAGGACAGCCATCCACACCATCCAGGTTGTGGGATGTCTGTAGTAGTGCCAGCAGGCAGGTATCAGCTGCCTGGCTGCTCAGGGGACAGCTGGCTGAGGTGGGGGATGTTCAGTGACCATGAGGTTAGATGTTCCACCTAAGCATAAGGAAAAACTTATTTGCTATGAGGGTGCCAGAGCCCTGGCCCAGGCTGCCCAGAGAGCTTGTGGAGTCTCCTTCTCTGGAGAGATTCCAAACCCACCTGGACGTGATGCTGGGCAACCAGCTCTGGATGACCCTGCTTTAGCAGGGAGGTGGGACTAGATGATCCCTAGAAGTCCCTTCCAACTCCCACCATGCTGGGATTCTGTATTTGCAAGCAAGCCCACCCTCCCTGTCCCCTGCCCAGCGCGGCACACGCTGGCAGCTGGCACCATTAATTAGGTTAGCTCTCTAAAGGGTGTTAGTGCTGGGCGCGTTACGCAACTGCCTAATGAGCTGAGAGAGGTTTCAAAATGTCAGGGCATTAATCTGGGAGAGGAGAGGCGGGTGCAGGGCTGTAAAACAACCCAGTGTGGAGGAGGAGGAGGACAGGGAAGGGCATCGGCACACGCGCCTGCACCGCTCACCGACGTGCTTGGTGCTCTCTGGGCGAGGCGAAGGATGGGCTCAACTTGCCCTGGGAGAGATGCATTTGTCTGGTGAGGGCAGCAGAGCAAACTGGGACACGGGCCCTGGGTGAGAGGGCTGCCTGCCAGTCTGATTTTTCTTGCCCTGGTTTTCCTCTGGGCATGTTCTCTGTCTCACACTGTTTCAACAGGCACTTCTCCGTTTCTTCCCAGCCCCTAAAGGACTGTTTTCCAGTTTGGCTTCCAAGAGCTGGGAGCAATTCTGGGAAGCATGGCACAACTGTGTGCTGATGCTGCTGGTCAGCTGCTGGATCCCAAAGCCAGCCTACTCCTGGCAGCGTGTACAGCAACTTCTGGGCTGGGAATGAAGGAGAAGAGCACAGGTTTGGCTTTCTCTCCCGTGGGAATTGGGTCTTCCCAAGGAGAAGATCCTTCCCATGGAGGAGAAAGATGCCACATGGTTCCCTTGGCCACCTTGGCTAGGGAAAGGCTGGTGACTGCTGTTTTGCAGGCTGAACTGGTGCAGTGTGTTGACTTAGGTGTGGGTGAAATCATGTGCCTGCTGCGTTTGTTTGCACAGGATGCCTTGACCAGTGGCTGTCCCCAGTGCCCTTTCAAGGACAGCACATTCTACTGGTGCCCACAGTCCCTTGCTCCAGCCCTAGAGGTATTGCACAGCAATAGGATCCAGCACAGAGTTGGGATGTGCCAGCTGAGGACAGGAAGGAGCACATTTACAGGCAGATAACAAGGCCTGGGAGAGGATGCTGCTGCCACGGACCATCCTTTTTTAATGTCAGCCCCACTCATTGCCTCCTCCCAGAGAAAGTCTGTTTCTCCCAGCCCAGCTGGGCTCCTGGGCCTATTAACAAGTTTTTAGTGCCTTATCAGTATTGGCAGAAATTCCCCTATGTCAGCTCAGGGCCTTTATCAGAGCAGGATGGGTGTAAGGAGAGGAGCAGACCCTGCACCAGGCACTGGAGTCTTGCTGCCCATGGGGCTGAGCTTGGTCTGGTGTTTGGGAGGGGAGTGATGGCAGAGAGCAGGGTGAGGTGTCCCCATGTGCTGGAGGCTTTGGCTGGAGATCACAGTCTGTGGTGCCCAGAGGAGTGTGCCATGAGCAGGGATGGGTGCAAAGGATGGTGTTTAGGGATGGGCACATTTCTTTTCTCCTTCAATAACCTGGAATTGGCCTGTGGCAGTAGAGAGGCCATGTGTCCCAGAGCTCAGGAGGGCTCAGCAGGACACCAATCCAGTGTCTCACCAGAGAATTAACATTCACCAGCATCCTGTTCAGCTTGGCTTGGCTGTTTTTTAAGTTTGGATTTACGTAGGCCACATACCCCTCTCATTTTTCTCCTCCGAGCTCAGACTCTGCTGTTTGAGGTTCAGCAAAGACAATAACTCACTTCCGTGCTGTGGGGTCAGCTTTTTCCCCTGGGTTTAACACCATTTGTAATAATCTTTCTCAGTAACCCACTAACATGTCTGGGAACTCTTGCCTGAAATCACTTGCCCACATGCCAACCCCATAGGTGCCAGCCAGGCATCGGTCACATCTGCCTTTTATCTCTCAGTGTAGCCAGACAAAGTCACTCTGATTCTCTTGACATTTTCAGCTCTTCCTCCCATATTTTTTTTTTGTTTACCCACCATAAATTAGTGCAAGTGTCAGAGCTATGGATGGAAAAGAATTATATGAGGTATCCAGTGCTGCATCCTCAATGACTCAGCTCCAGATAAAGCTATTTTTCAAGGCTTCTTGTCCTGTTTCCTTATAGTAAGAGAGATATTATGGGATTTAAGTTCCAGAACTGTGCTGGAAATTTTCTGGGTTGCCCATTTATACCTGACACTGGCTCCATACTCCATGCAGACATCTGAGCTCACAGCCACAGAAAGCAGGAGATAATCTGCATGATTTTGGCTACGCAGCAGAGTTTGAGTTCCCTCTGCTGGCATGTGGCAGGACAGGGCTGCCAGCACCAGTGCCCAACCAGCCTGGAGGAGAGAGTGTGGCTAGGGAAGTCAAGCTGTGCCTCTGATCTCCCATCTCAGACCTGTTCCTAGGGAAAAAGAGCAGGAAACCCTATGGATGAACCTTGAAGGCTGTTTTGCACACAAGTATCACAACTGAAGAGGCTGCAGGGATGTCCTCAGTCCCCATAGCCCAGCAGGGCTCTGCAGCTGCAGGGAGAAATCCTGGCACATCTCAGGAGGCTGCTAACAGCTTTGGGAAGAAGACCACCATCTAGTTGGAAGTCCTTCCTCCTGGTGTGCAGCTACAGGTTCACCCTTCACCTGCACCTCCCCAGGGAACTTAGATATTTCTGGTTGGCAAACTTGGTTTTCTTTGCAGACTTCCAGGGATGCAGCCTCTCAAACTGTGGCTTTTCCAGTTGACCCCCACGTTCTGCTCACGCTGGCAAGAATCTGCTGTGACATCTGCCAGATCTGCTGTGGGAGCATGGTTGGGGCTGAGGCATTTTTCTAGCCTCCATGAATAGCAGAGCTGTCTGAAATCACTTAAAAGACTTTTTCTCTCTCAAATTCCTTCTCTGGAGCTTCCTGAGATGTAAGGCTCTGCTCTGAATGCTGCTTCTACTCACAGGGAGGAATGCCTGCTCTCCTAAGTATAGGTTTTTTTTTTCCTTGTAAAACTATCCTCTTCATTTTTGTGGACCTTTTGGGGAAATTCTTCTTCCTTTTTCCTGACACTCACTGTCTTTCTTGCTGCTAAATAATGAATGAATCCAATAAAAACAAGCCCTTTCTTCCAATCAAAGGAAATCACTTGAACCATAGCTCCTGCTGGTCTTTATAGCTTTCCTTCCCAATGCATCCACTCCTCCACCTAACAACTCGGGTTTAGTGGCCTGGAAAAGATTAACAACCTGCATGGCTCAGATGCTCCTTGGGATGAGCTTTGGAGTGGAGAAAGCACTAAATGACACCACAGCTTTTAAACTGCTTCTTGGTACCTGTCAGCAGCCGTGCTCTGTCAGCACAGAGCTGCTGTTCAGAGGGAGCAGCTCTCTCCTCAGTGTGGTGAAGAGGAGAGCCCTTCCCCTCCCTGTCTCCCAGGTTCTCTAGCAGTAACCTCTCTGAAATGTTGAGCTAATGAGGTAAAAAAACCCCAATTCTTTCCTGTAATCTGGATGATATTAACCCTTTGGGGCTGTGATTTGGTTGCATTGATTGATTTTTTTTCTCCTTCCTTTTTTTTTTTTTCAATGACAAATTACTGGAATGATTTTGTTTTGTATGTAGATACAGAGATATAATTTCCTCTTCTGTTCATTCATTTTCCAGCCTTGTTTTCTTCCAGGTCTTGTTGCTCTCCACCTTCTCCTGCTGTGTTGCTGTGTGACGTGTCCGCCTTTACTTCGCCTGCTTCGCTACCATCTCATCTCAATCTCAAGCCGTATAGAACAACCTGGTGGTGCAGCTCCTTTCATGAGAAATCAACCTGCTTTTGATTTTTGTTTCATGGTTGTTTTTTGGTTGGGTTTTAAATTTATTTTTATTTTTCCTCCTGATTTGGTTTTCTTCAAGCCTTCACTTGATAGGGCACAGACAATATTAATTCATGGGCCTCTTCCTCCCTCCGAAACTGAGACTCAGAGAAGGCTGGGCCAGTGTTAAAAAAGGGTTAAACAAATTGTGTCTCCAAAACAGTTGCCTTGTCTGTTGGTGAACAGAAGACTCAGATTTATGCTCCACAGGTTGGCTTATGTGAACAGACATCTCGTGAGCAGAACATCCCAGGGGGTTTGGGAGCTCTGTGTGAGCCCATTCCCAGTCTGCAAACTGGGAGGCAGCAGGGGCTGAGCAGATGTCCTGTAAAAAACATCAGAGACATTGGAATTTGCAAAGCAAAGTCATCCCCAACCATTTTGTCCTTTCCTCTTTGGTTGTGGGCTTCAGCACCCTGTCCTGGCAGCCTGGCTCTGAGCAGCAGTGGGGGGGTCCCCAGCCCCCCCAGGGGATGTGATGTGCACAGACTGTTGGTCTCATTTCTGGAATTTGGTGCAAATTTTGGTTGAAAACTGAACATCTGATGGGTTTTGAGTTTTTAACCTGCTGTTCCTTTTTGTAAGAAGTGTTAAAAATGGTTTGGTTTGGAGTTTTTTTGGTTAACCTGTTTCCCCTTATGTGGTAGCTATTGTGATTTTCATGCACATCAGAGCAAGCAGCCCTGAGTTTAGATGCAGCATATATGGCTCCAAATTCTGTGTCAAGAATCCACCCAAAATAAGCTTTTTAGGGAGCTTCAGAATGGAACTTTAAAGCTCACAGCTTGGAGCTCAGCTAGCTTGTGTGTTGGTGGTTGGGTTATTGCAGCATTCCCAGGTTGTGATTGAGGACCTGAGGTTGATACTTGCCTGAACCCCTGGACATGCAAACTTAGCCACCAGCAGGCCCTTTGAAAATTCCAGTGTTTCCTCTCCTGGGGGATCAGTGAGCAGCTTTTCCTGCTGAAATGGCACTTTTTATTCCCCCTGCAAAGACCTGTTGTTTGCTCCTTCTTAGGAGCATCCCATTTGGGTTTGGTCCCAGGTTGGCTCCTGCTCCATCCACATTTCTTCATAGCTCTCCTTTGTCCTTGGAGATGGTGTGATGGGCCACGAAGGTGGTGTCTGAGAGCCCAAGCAGTGCTCCCTGCTGTCCACACTGGATTTGCAGACCAGTTGGAGGGTAGAGCTCTGGGCTTTTGCAGGGGATGTCCTGCTGTGCCTGCACAGGGTATTCCTCATCTCCTGATGCCTCTTCAAGTGGCATGCCCTGTGAGCCAGACCATTGTCTGGAGGCACCTATGGACATTCCTTGCTCAGTGCAATCCTGTTGCCATTACCTATGTGGGGCTGAGTTTTTTCAGGGTATCTATTGCAGTGAACACCTCTTCACCCAGCTTGGTCTGATGTGTCTCTGCTCTGTTGCCTGGGGAGCCATCAAGAGCTGCAGTGCCACAGAGTAAAGGCAAAGCTTAAGTCAAAGCTGCTCAATAATCTCTGATTCTCCAAAAAATTACAAGTAAAAAGTGATTGCTGGTTTTGCAAGGGTTTTCTTGGAGAAGATACTATTTGTGGAGCTGAGGAGCAGGAGGGTTTCCCCCATTTTGGCCACAGGTTTAACTGGATTGGTGCACACAGGGACCAAAAGCCAGGTGTGCATGAACCAAGTGATTCTGCAGCCTAACCTTTGAGAGATTACTGTAGAGCTCAGCACAGTTGCTGTTCTTGTGTTTAAAGCACCTTTGCTTTCCTCCTTCTGTCTGTTTTCCAGGAGATCCCAGGTCATTGAAAAATTTGAGGCACTGGATATCGAGAATGCAGAGCACATGGAAACCAATGTGTCAGCTGCAGCTCTGCTCTCCGGTGAGACACGGCAGGGCAGGAGTGAGAAGAGAGTCTTCCCAAGGAAACGGGTAAGCTGCTCAGCTGAGGTCTTGTAGTGGGGTTTGGAGCATGGCACCTGGGATCTGACAGCCCAGTGTGGAGGGTTTAGCTCTAGGGTTTGTCCCTCAGGTCTTGTGGCGGGGTTTGGAGCATGGCATCTGGGATCTGACAGCTCAACATGGAGGGTTTAGCTCTAGGGTTTGTCCCTGAAGTCTTGTGGTGGGGTTTGGAGCATGGCATCTGGGATCTGACAGCTCAACATGGAGGGTTTAGCTCTAGGGTTTGTTGCTCAGGTCTTGTGGTGGGGTTTGGAGCATGGCATTTGGGATCTGACAGCTCAACATGGAGAGTTTAGCTCTAGGGTTTGTCCCTGAAGTCTTGTGGTGGGGTTTGGAGGGTGGCACTTGGGATCTGACAGCCCAACATGGAGGGTTACCTCTAGGGTTTGTCCCTGAAGTCTTGTGGTGGGGTTTGGAGGGTGGCACTTGGGATCTGACAGCCCAGTGTGGAGGATTTAGCTCTAGGATTTGTTCCTGGGTGGAGCAGGGGATCTAGAGTCACAGGCAGGCTCATGTTTGAGCCAAACCACTGCATGTGCTCAGCCTGTTTGCTGCTTGCTGCTCTGCTCCCTTGGCCCAGCTGCAGATCAGAGTGCAAAATCAGGCTGTACAGAAAGAGGGAAACTTCAGCTCTGGCATGGCAGGGATGAAGTAACAAAAGAAACAAGCAATCTTGAGAGTTCCAGATACACTTAGGTATACTGGGGACAAGTTAATGCCTGAAAGGACAAAACCCATATTGCCAATGAAATGGCATTTGTTCTGAGCCTGAGATGCCCTTTAAATACACAGATTTTTGTGGCGTGAGCCAAGAGTGGGACTCAGTGTCCTAGTTGCTGTGCTGATCTGGGCTAACACTGTTTCCACAGGACTTCACTTGTGAAGGTGCAGCTGTGGGCTCCATCCTGGATGTGTCTGCATCTCCTCTGTCCCCACATCGCCGGGCAAAGTCACTGGACAGAAGGTCCACAGAGTCCTCTATGACGGTGAGCCATGTCCTCTGCCTTCAGGAAGGACATGGGAGGCCATTCCCAGGCATATCCAGTGAACACTGGGCTGTCTACTGCTTTCAGCCAGCATATAGGAATCACACAGAATCATTAAGGTTGAAAGAGACCTCTAAGGTCATCACATCCAACCATCAACTTATCACCACCATGCCACTAAACCATCTCCCTTAAGTATCACATCTATATGACTTTTAAACCCCTCCAGGGATGGTGACTCCACCACTGCCCTGGGCACACACTTGGATTCAGAGCAGTTTACAATGACTTGACTTCAGACTGCTAACACATGGCCTGGATGTCTAATGGCACTTCCTTGATGTTTCTGTAGTTGTAAGTGGGTGTGAGCAGGACAAAGGCTGGGAGGAAGGGCTGAACCTGCCTTCCTGAGCTTTCCTCCCTTTGCATATTTCAAATGCTCACCAGACCTGGAGGCAAACAGTACAGAACAAACACAAAACTGCTCTCCTCTCACTCACCACCCTTCTACAGGAGCAAAATAAATACACTTGCTAATCTCCAAGAGATTACACAGCCATTGTAAATAGGAGCTGCATTTTTCATGGCTGGACAGCTTCTGTTGAAGGACTTCTCAGAAAATTGCAGTAGCTTAGCATTTCTGGAGTAGCTTTTCATGGAGACTTGTACAGCCACAAGAGTGATTTTTTTTTTTAAGTTCTTGGTGGTGATAAAATGGTGCAAGAAATGCACATTAAGTGGAGATGCACATCATCTAGTGAAGGCAAGAAAATTACAGAGTCAGAGGGAAGAAAAGCTTTTCCTTGCATTAAATACACCTCTATGGTGCCACTCCTGCTCTAAAAGTAGCAACATAAGACAAACCTGCATGCCTGCTGGCTTGCAAGTGTGACTGCAAGACTCCCCTCTGGGTTGGCTGTGTCAGATCAGGTTGGTTTTATCCATCAGGATAAAAGCAAAGGGAGAGTTCATCCCATTAGGCTTGGTAGGTTACAGCAGAGCTGGGGATTGCTTTTGGTGAACATCTCTTCCATCAAGTCCTTCAGTTGGTTTTAGTTCCCAATGTCTGTCTACACCTTTCAGTGGCAGCTGGGCCCAAACTTTTCATGCTTCAGCAGCTTTGCAGCTTGGGACAAAGCCTCTCTCCTGCCTATCCAAGCACTCAAAGAGGTTTCCATGCAGGAGAAACCTTTCCTTCCCTGAATGCTTCCATAGTGTCTCACTGCAGCCCAGCCTGAAATGTGCATATACTGTTTAGCAACATCTTTCCTCTCTGGCTGCTTCTACACCTTTGCTTAGAATATAAGGAAACAAGGAGTGTAGTAGAGTATCATGAATGCTGCTGAGGAGAGAGTTCTCTCCTTTTACAGAAGATTCTTGCCCTGTGCTTCTTCACAGTTGGTAAATAATAAACCTGTGAGCAACTATAACACTTGCAGTCCTTCTGTTTTCCTTCTCTGCAAAGTGTATGGTTGGGAGCTGCTTGGTTTTGACCCAAGATGTTGGTGCTTTGCTTGACACTCTCCTGTTATATAAGAAAGAGCTTAAACAGGATCCAGCTCCTGGAAGCACAATCCCACCTGCTCTTGAGCAGAGGAGGAGCAGGCAGGTTGGTGTTATTGCTCTCTCAGGGTGAATTAGGACTGAAATTAGGATGCCCAGCTCTTCACAGCCTGCTTCAGAGATGAATGTAGTCATTGCAAATGCAATTTTCTCTATAGCTTGTTTGTAGCCTATTGCTGCCTGATCAGCAGCTCCTGGTGGGGCTCAGTGACTTGATTGCCTGCAGTCACATCACAACCAGGGCTGCTCAGGCTGGTGTCTGTCTGCTCCTTCCTCCAATTCTGTAGGGATTCAGGAAGGGCAAGGTGGCATTTACTCTCCCCTGTGTTCTTGTGGAGCAGAGCTGGATTCCTGCCACGTTAGGAACACTCGAGATGGGAAGATTTGGGCTTCCAGACCCCAGTTTTCCAGTGCTTCCCTTGCTCTAGCCCATTTCAGACTAGAGCTGCATTTCACACACTACCTTCCTCTCCTCCTCCACTCTGCAGCACATGGAGCAGCTGGAGGAGCTCAGCCTCGAGGGAGCAAAAGCATTTCCACCACATCCTTCCCTGCACGTGGGCAGGGCTGGGAGGAAGGGCTGCCAGCAGTTAGCCCACACTGTCTTGCTTGCTTTGCTCTGAGCTCCAGCATCCCCATGCACTCACTTTGGAGGAAAAGAGCAGGTGTCATTTGGGTAGTGCAGTGCTGGGATTCCCTCTATTTCTACCCTTGCTTTGAGCCCTGCAGCCTGGCATCAACAGCATGTAGGTTGCCCTTCATAACATATAATAGAGGGATAAAACTGCCTGCAGTGTTGCTAATACCTTGCTTCTCCTTCCTCTGTGATGTTGGTGTAGCAGGGAAGTTGCAAGAGAAGTGCTAGGAAGGAGACAGCCTGAATAAACTGCACAGCAGGTCTCTGTTTCTCCTGGGAGTGAACATTTAGCCACCACACAGTATAATGATCCCATTTGGACTAGATGACCTTTAAAGGTCCTTTCCAGCCCAAGCTGTTCTGTGATTCTATGAGTTTAGCTGTTGCTGGTCTCTTTTATTGCTGCACTGTGTTTTATCAAGATGCTGCAGTTGTCTTCTGGGTGCAGACTCCTCTGATCTCCCCTCTCCTTTCTTGCAGCCTGACCTGCTGAACTTCAAGAAGGGCTGGTTGACAAAGCAGTATGAGGATGGGCAGGTGAGTCTGGGGGAAGTTCTGCCCTTCATGTCAGTCTTTGGTCTCAGTTTCAGGCAACTGACACTCCCTCTGACATCCTGGCTGTGCATGGGGCAGTGCTGATGAAGCCCCAATGTCCTTTCAGGGTAGATCAGTATTGGGCTGTGCTCCAGATGAGACAAACCAGATGTAGGCACTTGGGTAGAGCAGCATAAGGGAATTTGGACGACTCTGGAGCCAAGCAGCAGTGGTTGTGTGAAGTCCTGTGCAAATGGTGTTTGTCTTGGAGCAGGAAGAGCTGGTGCTGTGTCCTGGGGAGGTTTCAAAGCCCCACAGCTGGATGTTGTGTCATGGGTTTCTAGGGAGCTGGGGCAGCTTGGATAGCAGCACTGGTTTCTCTTATTAGTCTCATCTCCCTTGTGACACAGCAACCTCTTTGGCAGCAGTAATGAGGCTCAGATAAGGTCTCCTGAGTGCCAGAGAAATGGCACAGCCAAGAAATAAATAAATACCTCTGAGCTGGCACTGAGGCAAGCAGCCACTGCCATTTTCCTCCTGTCCATGCCCAGAGGGATGCAGGATATGCTGCTCTGTCGGAGCCTTCGAGACACGCACTGCTGCCAGGCTATTTGCAGACCACCCCTTCCCTGGATTTCCTTCCTTCCTGCTCAGCCTCTTGAGGGAAAATGAGGGCAACTCACCCTGGGCTGCAATCACCATGGCCCAGGCTCTGCTGTGGGTACCTGGGAGATGAGGGCATGTCTGTAGGCAATGAGCTGCTGGAGTGAATGCTTTATTAATGGAAAGCTGCCCTGGGTAAGCCTGTGCCTCACTGGGTGCATGCAGAAGGTGTATTTGTATAGAGCAAGGGCCAGGAATAGACTTCAACAAAAAAAAAAAGGTCTCTTCAAGGCTTTAAGTGCAGCCACTTAAAGCATCATGTTCCAGTGGAGCTAATGGGAAAGCTCTGGTTGCCCCCATGGCTCACACAGGGTTGATGCCACTGAGGGTCTGATGCTCTGCCAGTGTGGCAGCACTGGGGAAATTGGGGTCCTGGCTGTGCAAACCATCACAGTGTCCCTTGTACTGCTGCCTGTTGGGTCTCCCTTTTCCCCTGGCAGGGCTCTTGATGAAGCCAGGTACAGAGCTGCCTCCCTGCAAGGTGTCTCTGCCAGGTGACCTGTGATGAGCTACTTGGCCTCTTGTGGGGAAGAGCAGGATTGTAACTGCCTCATCTTGGTTGTTTCCTAGTGGAAGAAACACTGGTTTGTGCTGACTGACCAGAGCCTAAGATACTACCGAGATTCAGTGGCAGAGGAGGTAAGTATCTTCCCTGTCAGTCTCCATCATTCTGCACCCAGGCAAGACCTGGGTGCTCCCAAAGTGATCCCCAGGCAAGTTGTCTTCAAGGTCCTGGAGCAGATCTTTGTGCTTCTCAAGGACCTGCTGCTTGCTTCCCTGTGATCCCACCAAGCTCTGGGGTTGCAGAGCATTGTGGCTTATTTTACCTCTTCCCTCTGCAGGCAGCTGACCTGGATGGAGAAATCGATTTATCCACGTGCTATGATGTTACAGAGTACCCAGTCCAGCGAAACTATGGCTTCCAGATCCATGTAAGGAAAATATGGAAAGGAGGAAAAGTCCAGCTGCACAATGGCTGATGGGGCTACTCATGCTGTGCTGCTGCTTGGGAGTGTTCATCTGCAGCAAGGGAAACATCTCCCCAAACACCTGAGAGAGAGCACCACAGTGCTCTAGAGAGTTATGGCCTTGGGTTTGAGAGCCAGTTTTTTGGTTTATAAACAATTGAGGAAGTAAGGGAAGGTTTTCCCTCAGCCTTAAAGTCTTAGCTAGAGCAAAACTAGCTAGATGGCTGAGAAATGCTAATCCCCACTGTGAGCCTGCTGGGGATAGAGGGGCTGGGTGCAACCTCTGCATGGCCAGTGAGCAGAGTTCCAGCACTGGGTGCTCAGGGCTGGGTGCAGGCTGGTATTGGGGGGAGTGGGAAGGTGCTGGTGGGATGGAGCAGCAATCACCTGCTCTGAGCTGGTGTCCTCCTCTCTCCCTAGACAAAGGAAGGGGAGTTCACCCTCTCTGCCATGACATCAGGCATCCGTCGCAACTGGATCCAGACCATCATGAAGCACGTTCGTCCCACCACTGCTCCTGATGTAACAAGGTAAAGGAGGATGTTTAGCAGCTCCTACAGTTTGCTTTGCAGTCATAACTCTTTCCTTTATGCCCTTTCTTTCCTCTTTCTGAGCCTATCTGTTCCTGGAAGCTGCAGCTCTTTCTCACATCCCTCTCTCTGGGCTTAGTTTGGATATGCTTTGTGGGGATGCTGGTATCCTGAGTTACTCTTACGCAGACAGATTTCAAAGAGGGTTGAAAATGTGGCTTTAATTTGTGCATAGGAATATGAAATACTATTCTTATATCAAGGCTCTTCTGGATTCTCACCAGGTATTGTGAAACCACTTGGATTCAGTTGTGCTGGGTTCACCCTTTCCTCTGGCTACTGTTCAGCACGAGCTGCCCATCCCCTCCGCGGGTCACGGCAGCACGAGCCCAGGGTTCAATTTGGAAGCTATTTGGCTCTGATATAGTTTAAACTCCAGCCAGCATATGGTCTTCCCTCCTCTTAGTCTTCCAGATAGCTGCTGCAGCTCATTCCCCTTACAGAATCACAAAATGTTAGGGGTTGGAATGGACCTCTGGAGATCATCTAGTTCAACCTCCAAGAGCAGTGCCAGAGGAAGGGACCCCTCTTGCTTCACAGATTACCTTCTGTGAGCACTCACAGCTGGGGGTAAAGGGTGTTTGACCTCCTCACAGCTAACCACACCAGCCATACTCATATGGACCACCTCTTACAGGCTTCGTGGACACAGCAGCACCATTAACTCCAGCTCCTGTCCTTACCGTAGCTGCAACAAGCAGGTTTTTGCCAGTTTTGTGCCCCCATTGATGGAATGGCTCTTCTCACTGGATGCTGTTGATCTGGAGATGCTCCAGCCTCTCCTTCCCCATCCTGCTTGGCACTCAGCCACCATTTCCCAGCCCTGCCCGAGCTCTGGTGGATCTCACAGGGGTCTCGGGGAAGCCTCCTCTCTCCTCACTCCTCTGTATGTTTGATTTCCATGCAATCCCAGGAAAAACTTCTCTTTGAAACTATCCGTGCTGAAGCCCAGGTTGGAATACTGTGTTCTCTCCTGTATTAACGTTTTGTGGTTTGTATATCTCGTGATTCACTGCATGCTCCTCCTTGTCTGCACCTCGGATGGGAAGTCCTGCAGTTTCCATTTATTTTTCTTTTGTTTCTTTTCTTTTTCTTCCCTCTTTTTTTTCCTTAAATAAAAGCCAGAGACAAAGGGAAGAAGCAACCTGGCCTTGACACTTGATTTCCCCACACTGGTATCTTCCGATGTGGCTAGATCTGAAGATGAAGACCAAGGAGATTTGAGGGGATGTCTCTGCCTTTAAAGAGCCAGATATATTTATAGCCTGACAGGTTACTGCAGCATGGTAGTCCTGTGTTCACTGTCTTTGCACCTGCTCCAAGCCCACATAAAGTGGTTTGACTTCACTTATCCTCTTGAGAGGGTCCAAGCTCAGGGACCAGTATCTTGTTAACTGTGTGTAAATAGATCACCAATCTCCATCCTGTGCTGGGGAAAAGAGATTTATAGGTGCACTTCTGTCCTTTTCCACTGAGCTATTTTGGGATGGGTAGAGTCTGGTGTGGTTTAGTCATGTTGCTGAGCTGTTGCTGTGAGCTGAAGGGCTGTGCTGTGTGTGAAGCAGGGCTAAGCTCACTGGTGCCTGCTCCCAAGCCCTTTGCCACAGCTTTGGGCACATTGGTGACATCTGCACCTGCAGAGCAGCTTGTCAGCAGGGCTGCTGGAAAGCTGAAGGACAGACTGCCAAAGGCTCATGGTGGAGAAGTGGTAAATATCTGCACAGCATGGCCAGGGTGCAAGAAGGGCGTTAGCCTGACTGTTGGGCTGTGCTAGGAGAGTGGCAGCATTTGCCCCATCCCTGGGCACACTCCTACAGCCTTCTGCTGTGTCTTGTTAACCTGGTGCCATGCCTCCAGCAGGCCAAACACACTTTTTTTGGTTACTCAGGTCCTAATTACTGTTTACATTGCTGCATGTGTCAGTGGAGGGGTGGAGGGGGTAGGTGCTGTGCTCCTCCCTGCCCTCAGCAGTGCCTTGCCATCTGCAGAGACACTAATTACACTCTGCTAAGGATGACTATGCAGATAGAAAATAACCACAAGAAAGAAGGTGGCTGCTCTAGTGCTGGGGCCTTGATCAGCTCCCAGCCCTGGTGAGGCTGAGTTCCCCAGTTCCCTTTGTGCAGTTCTTACAGGCTGCCACAGTGTGCTCAGTGTGCCTGCACTGCTCCCACAGTTAAAACAACTTCTTCTTTTGACCTATAAATACCATTGTGAGGCCAAGACACCCCCTCCCCTCCCATGTGATATGAATTAATTTGTCTGGGATGGAGGAAAAGTGAAATGCTTGAGCAGAATTAATAGCCATGGGGCACTTGTGGGAGATGAAATGAGAACCTTTGGGTCAGTCTTCTGAATCTCTTAACTCAGTTCTATCCCTCCACTCCCTGACACACATCTCATGCCCTTTGGAAAGCAGCAGAGGAGAAACTTGCTCATGAGAGGTGTCACCATTAGAAATGCTGAGATTCTTCCATGTGGTATTTAGTGCAGCATCACTTCTGTCTCCCACAATGTCCAAGGGGCCTCAGGAGCCCCTTTTTTCTAGCACTCTTCTCCATTTTAAGCCTCTATCTCATCCCCACTTCACTTCTGCAGCTGTAATCACTGACTGACTCCAGACTGAGCACATGGCTTTGGAGTCCTGTGATATCTTCTCATGGTTGAGGGGGGTGGAGGTTTCATCATGGTGCCTTTTTGGGTATATTTGATTAGCTGCAAGTGACAGAGCCAAAGAAGGAATTCTCTCTGAGCTGGTTTTAGCTTGTAACTGCCAGAGTTTTGTGAAACCCAGCTGTACTGAGCCTGTGGTTTGCTGGTGGATGAAAGTGCATCGGAAGATACTAGCCCTGGACCCATGCAGAGTCATCTCTTCTGCTCCATTCTTTGTTTTGGGTGTATGCACATATATCAGGTTGTTGGCTGCAGGAGCTGGGGTGTGTTACTAAGGTGAGATGAGAAGCTGTGCTGCTGCTGTTGCTCCCTCCCAGTCCAGGCAGTCTCAATGCATGTGAATCTGTGGGTCAGAGCTCTGGTAGCAGTGGTTTGCCTGCAGTAAAGTGCCCAGGGAGCTGCTTTCCAGCTCTTCCCACTGCACCCTTCTAGAAAGCTTGTGGAGGCTACACTGGAGGCTGGAGCCTGGGGGGATGCTGTGGTTGTACTTGAAGTGGGGAGAGCCAGGAGTCAGCCTGAGCAGCAGGGCTGTGCCTCAGCAGGCATCTTGAGGGCTTTGAATAGCAAAGAGGGTTCAGCAAATGCCTGCCACCCCCTTGGGATGGGCTTCCTCTGCACACAGCATACTGCTATTTTCTGTTTTCATTTTGATCTGCATGTTAAGGCTGGCATGTCTACCTTTAATAAGCTAATAACTGAATTATGGATTATCAATAGGTTAGAAACAGTGTTGTTTTCCCCTCTTAACATCCCCTGCTTGACCAATATGGCTCCCCTTTCAACCTGCCTCCACTTCCCTCTAACTCAGCACTGAAAATCATTCCTTGCTTGAGAAATCAGCATTTTTCAGTGACTTCCACAGTGTATTAAATAACTCTTGCTCTCCTTGCTGCACCAAGTGCACATAGGTGCTAGGGTAGCTGCCCAAGACTTGTTTCCCTGAGGGAGATCAGTACCTTCAGTGCAGATAGTGGCAAGGAGAAGTTTTCGACCCATTAATAGGTCAACTTTGCCAAGCTTGAGGAAAACCTTCCCCCTGTTACCCAAGACCTCTGAGAACTGCTCTGTGCTTCTCCACCCCGCAGCTCTGAAGCCAGGCTGACTTTGGTGGGACTGGTGGCATCTTCTGCAAGCACATGAGTATGGCCACATCAATTGGAGTGTGTGCATGGAGCCCTGCAGCCAGAGCTGTGGGCAGCAAGCCAGCCAGAAGGCACCAGAGGAGCTTTTGAAGCCTCTTCCCTGCCTGGCAGGATGGTTTGGGGTTGCTGCCTTGGCCACAGGGTGCTGCTGGGTAATGGTCACTGGCCCAGGGGTGGCTGCTGAGGAGAAGCAAGGTTGGGATCGGCTGCTCTGCGAGGGTTGGGTGGTGCTCAGGAGCAGTTTGAGGCTGCTTGCACCAAGGCTTTGCACACCAGCACCAACCCTGGGGAAGGGCAGCAGCAGATCCTGCACCCGAGAGGCGATGGGAGATGGAGGGCTAAGGGGGCACCCATATGGCATTGGCTTGGCCTTCCAGCAGCCCCTTGCCACCTGGCTTTTCAAGGCATGTGTGGGAGCTCCTTGGCTGAGCACCCACTGACACCTTCCCTCACCCTCTCTCTACCCTCACAGCTCCCTGCCAGAAGAGAAAAGCAAAACAAGCTCTCCCTTTGAGACCGGTCCAAAGCCGAGTGAGAAGCCGGACGCGGAGCAAGCCGAGCTGGACCCGGAGCAGAAGCGGAGCCGTGCCCGGGAACGCCGGCGAGAAGGACGCTCCAAGACCTTTGACTGGGCTGAATTTCGCCCCATCCAGCAAGCCCTGGCACAGGAACGTGCTAACGCTGCAGACTCATCCCAGAGCAGCTCTGCCGCCTTCCCGAGGGACATCGGTGCCTCCGACACCGACCCGGGAGAGCTGGAACGGGAGCGAGCCCGGCGACGGGAGGAGAGACGCAAGCGCTTCGAGATGATCGATGCCGTGGATGGGACAGGGTCGGAAGAGGCACTGAGGATGGAGGTGGATCGGATCCTGCCCGTCCCGGCGGACATCAAACCCCAGAATGTCCACGTGGAGATCGAGCAGCGCTGGCACCAGGTGGAGACCACCCCGCTGCGGGAGGAGAAGCAGATCCCCATCACACCCCTGCACCTTGCCCACGCCGAGGACAGGGATGAGGGGCTGTCCAAGCAGCACTTGACCACGTTGCTGGAGAAGGAGGTAAAGCAGAGTGTGTGGGGTGCAGGCTGCCTGCAGAAATGGCCTTCAGAGCACTGTGGTAATTGTAGGAAGCCTGATGAAGGCTTAAAAGAGCTGCATTTATTCGTGCTCTGTAATAGCAGTGAGTGGGGATGCTGTAGTGTCCTCTAGGGAGCTGGCAGGGCACAGATCCATGTCCGTTCCCATACAGCTCTGCCAGCAGCTTTCATGTTCCTATAGCTTCAGAAAGGACTGTTCTTCCAAGGGTGGGATTTTGTTACCCCTCCCAGTTAAGGCAGCCTACACTTCTGGTGGTTGTTGGCCAGCCTGCCTCTGATGAGGTGGATACCATTAATGTGACTTGACCTGACTCTAAATTCAAGCTTATCATCCTGTGTGCCACTGCAGCTGATTTGTGTCTGCATTTATGGCTGCAAACCTATAAACTGGCACATGCCACAAACGTTCCCTTTTTATGGAGCCTACATCAAACCTACATCAAACAATCTTAGGATTTTAGGAAAAGAAAGGAGGAGACTCAGCTCACTTGGAAGAGGTCCATGCTTGGGATAACAAAGGCTGTTGTTAGTTGGGATTAAGGTGTATTAGCAGGAATGAAAGGGGTGCAGGCCTGGAGCAACCAGGGGTGTTTCCGATCTGAATGGGGCTGGGATTTGCCAGGGTCATGCCTGGCACGAGCTGGTGCTGTTCACCCTTTGCAGTGAGCTCTGAGAATTAAACTAATGCATAGATTAGGTCTTTCAAGGGGAGGGATTTTGCCTGGCAAAATGAAATCCAGATCCCAGAGCAGAGCAACGCGGTGGTGCCATCAGAAGCCCCATTCCTTCTGCTCTATGTCCCCTCCAAGCCACTTGCTTCTTATGGATGACCCCCTGCCCACTCCCTGGACTCTGTCTCTGTTCATGTCCCTCCAGCTGGAGCAGAAGCAGAAGGAGGCCCTGGAGCTCCTGGAGCAGAACCGGCACCTGCAGGATCAGCTGAAAGTGGCACTGGGCCGGGAGCAGAGTGCCCGGGAGGGCTACGTGTTGCAGGTAGGAGAGGAGAGAGGAATCTGTCTTCCTCTGTGCCTGAAGGTAGATCATGGTGGGCTTCAGTCCAGGCTGGTGGTGTGGACACCCTGGTTGATGCAGAGATGTCTACCACTGAGTGGGCTCCAAGAGATTTGATCTTCTTGCAAATATTGTGAATTCTGTAGCCTTACCAGGGTTGTCTGCTTAACAAAACTCTGATCTGGGATGCAGTAGTCAGAAGATAGCACTGCCTACTAGCATCCCTGAGGGAAAGCAAAACACAGCCATGGGAGAGCCCTTCCTTTGGGAGCATTCATGCCTGGAGGAGCCATGACAGCTGCAGGGCAGCTTCTGGCTGCTCTTATGGGTCCTGTTTTGTGCAGGAGCAGCATTTTGACCTGTTCAAACTTCCTTGACCAAACTGACTCTAGATCAAAGCGGCCATGCATGGCTGTGTGCTGAGCCCCATGGCAGCAAGGTCATTGTCAACACTGAACCTTATGTCTCTGTTTCTTACGGGAGAAATTTCCCCTGGGGAAGTTACACAGGCAGTGGAACCAGCCCAGGAATCTTGCCTTCCTTGCTGGTGATCTCCTTGGAGGGGTTATTGCATTTACTTTTGGAGTCCCCACGCTGACAGTGCTTGCTTGGAGTTCCATTTTATCTTGACAGTTTTGGACAGGGTTGTTTTTTTTTCCCTGAGGCAGAGGCATCCAAATTCCCTTTGCCTGGAGCCTGGAAAAAATCAGGCAGTGTGGCTAAAAGCTGGATACTGAATCCACCATCACATTTGCCATGTTGAAGTTGGCCAAGGGGGATAAAATACAAGGAGGGGAGCTGGAGGGGAGATCTGCAGAAGGGCTGAGCAAATCATTGCTGCAGTGAGAAGTGACCCAAACTTTGACCTAGAATTTGGAGAGGGTATTTGGAAGGGTTGGAGGTTTATGCTTGTTCCAGTCTAATTGTTCTGGGAGTTTCCTTTATATTCCCTGGGAGCAGAGGGATTAAAATCCTGCTGCAGAAGGGAGTAGCCCCACCAAGCTCTGCTTGGGTGAAGGGAGTGGAATCGCTCTGGGGGGGTTTCTGCAGCCTCAGACTGCAGGCAAACATCACAGCATTTCTTTTTTTGATTGACCCTCTGAATTTCATTTGCCCCACATGTCCATCATGCCTAATTTTGGGGAGGTTTCTATGCTATCTATGAGGAGGGACAATGGAGGAACCTGACTGCTGCCCACCCAACCCTCCTGAGCTGCCTGGGGGGCACCAACCCCTCCTTGGCAGCATGACCAGCCCCATAGGGACCTCCATGCATGTGCTGTGCACTGAAGCCTCTCTGGCCTCGTGTAACCCCTCTCTTCCTCTGAGCTTCCTTGGGATGGGGCACCCCAACTCTGAACCCTACTGGGAGAAGAGGTGGGAGCTCCTGCTCTTCACAAAGGAACTGGAGACACATCCTCCAGCTCCAGTCACAGTGGGTGGGATGGGAGGGAGGTCACGTACTAACCTGCCCAGGGCGGATGTTCTTGCATGTTTTTGGTGTAAAGCATGAAATTTAACTTAACATAACTGAGTGTCACATCTGTGGGCTTTCCTTATCAGCAACCAGAGTACAGCAAGGCAGGCCAAATTCCTAGGCTTAACGCTGTGCTTCTTTTGCCTCTTCCTGTCTGTGTATTCATTTATTTTTTTCTTTAAAGATACATAATTTCTGTCGCCTTTTGCATGACTTTTTCTGTGAGTTTTCTCTTTGCATGCAACATTGCTTCTGTTTGAATCTCACCAAGGTTGGTTTCTTTTGTTTTACATTCTCATCACCCCTTTTCCCCCTTCCCTTCACGTGTCGGGCTTTTTATTTTGTCCTTTGTTGGTTGGTTTTGTTTGGTTTTTTTGGTTTCTTTTTTGCAGGTAGAGAAACTAGATCCTCCTTTAGCCTTAAACTTTAGCATAACATCATCTTTTTACTGCAATCAGCAGCCACTAAAGTCCTGTTTGGCAGGCACAGAAATGACATCACCACGCTGGCTGCTCTGGCTCCCTGCGTTTGGGGTGGGATGTGATGTCATTTGCTGTCACCTCACTTTTCTGTTGTTGCTTGTGGTCGGTAGGACTGTGTTACCTGAACTGTGCACTTTTTGTTTCAAAACAAAACAAACATGCTAAACAAGAGCAGTTCCTTTCTTCTCCACCTGTTCCCATCCCTTCCTCCTTCCTATTTTTTTTCTTGTCTGTCTCTGTTTTACTGCTGGTGTTTCTTCTTCATTGTTTTTTGGTTCTATTTGGTTTTTTTTATTTGTTTTTGGTTTGTTTTCCTTTTAGCCTGTTACTGTACAGCTGTTTTGATGTTGTGGTCCATGTTTTCTGTTACTGGAAAGCAGTTGTCACTCATTAAAAAAAAAAATCAAACCAACCCAACACAAAAAAAAAAAAACCAACCCCAAAACTTGGTTAAAACAAACAAAAATAATAATCAATTGTGCCAAGAACAAATCCTCCCAATTGGAGCATGTGGGTAAGCAGCCAAAGCGCTGCGAGGAGCTTTTCCATGGCCTGCCTGGCCAGAGGTGTGACACTCAGAAGGGAGAGCCAAGAGTGTTACTAATCTAGTATTTAATCGATTTTTTTAAGACCGAGGTGGCCGCCTCGCCATCAGGTGCCTGGCAGAGGCTCCACAAAGTCAACCAAGACCTCCAAAACGAGCTGGAAGCCCAATGCCAGCGGCAAGAGCTGATCAATCAGCAGATTCAGTCGCTGAAGCGCAGCTACGCCGAAGCCAAGGACGTGATCCGGCACCACGAAGCGGAGATTCAGAGCCTGCAGGCGAGGCTCAGTAATGCAGCAGCTGAGCTCTCCATCAAGGAGCAGACCCTGGCCAAGCTCAAGAGCGACCTGAGGAGCGAGAAGGAGAAAGCCAAAGAGCAGCTGGAGGAGTGGCAGCACGGCGAGGCTGCGCTCAGCTCCCAACTGAAGGCCAGCGAGCAGAAGCTGAAGGCTGCGGAGGCTCTGCTCCTGGAGAAGACCCAGGAGCTGCGGGACCTGGAGATGCAGCAGGCTTTGCAGAGGGACCATCAGAAGGAGGTGCAACGGCTCCAAGACAGGATCGCAGACCTGAGCAGGCAGCTGAACGCTAGCGAGCAAACACGCATCCTGATGGAGGAGAAGCTGCAGAAGAATTATGAGTCCTTGCTGGAGAGCTGTGAGAGGGAGAAGCAGGTTTTGATACGGAGCCTGAAGGAGATGGAGGATAAGGCCAACGAGTATGAGAACCAGCTGCAAAACAGTGAGCAGCAAATGGAGATCCTACAGAAGGAGAAACTGAGCGCAAAGTTTGAAGGCAGCGAGCTTGTCCACCAGCTGGAGGAGCAGCTGCTGATGAAGGAGGCCAGCATCCAGAAACTGGCAGAGCACATCAAGGAGCTCGAAAGAGAGAGAGATCAGATCAAATGTCGCTTCCACGAGCTCATGAATCAGGTTGCTGAGTCAGATAACGAAGTTGCAAAGCTGCAAGCCAAGTTGAAAATGGAAGAGACCAACTACCGTAATCTGGAGCAGTCCTTTGAGGAGGTGTCAGATCAGTTCCAGGGTGTGCAGAAGGTGCTGAAGGAAAAAGAAGAAGAGCTGAGACATGTGAAGGAAATGCACTTGAGAATTGTGGAGAAGAAAGATCAAGATCTCAGTGAGGCTTTTGTTAAAATGGTTGCTTTAGATAGCAGTTTAGAGGAGACTAAAGTAAAGCTAAAGGCCAAGGAGGAGGCTTTAAAGAAATTAGCTAGTGTAGGCACAGGTTCATGTGCTGAGGAGGCAGAAGACCTTGGCTCCAATCTTGAGGCTGACGAAAGTCATCCATCCCAACTGGGGCAGCCTCTGCAAACTCAGGATGTCCTCCCAGTTTTGACTTATGCACTGAAGGAGGAGGACGATGAGGTTCTTGAAACCAGCCAGAGGCAAGCAGAGGAATTTGGCTCCCCATCCAAAACTGTAGAGCTCCAGGACCAAGAGTTAGTTCAGAAAGCCTTAGCAAAGCCTGATGTAGGAATCATGGGGGGCAAGAGGCAAAGAATCCGTTTCTCGAGCATCCAGTGCCAAAAATACATCCATCCAGATGGATCGGAGAAAAACTGGACAAGCAGTACCTCTTCAGACACGAGCCAAGACAGGTCTCTGTCTGAAGAAAGCATGTCATCAGAGACACCCCTTGGTTACCCTTCATCAGGGACAAGTGACTCTGAGACCTATCTCTCAATCATCCATTCCCTGGAAACCAAACTTTATATTACAGAGGAAAAGCTGAAAGATGTAACGATGAAGCTGGAAAGCCAACATGGCCAGAATCAGGAGACACTCATTGCCCTCCACCATCAGTGGGCCAGCACGGAGTCCCAGCTCCGGGAACAACTTCAGACCAGCTTATCCCAAGTCAATGCTTTGATCTCACAGCTGGAGAGTGAGAGACAGGAAAAGTTCAAGCTGATAGAAAGTCATGTTAGCGAGCTGGGAGGTTTCCAAATGAAAAATGATCAAGCACTGACTTGCTTAGAGAAGTGTAGAGAGCAGCTAAGAGCTTTGCCCAAATCAAACACAGAGAAGGAGGGTGATTTGGTCCTTGTTACTCTGTCCAGCATGGAGACAACCTTATCAAATGCAATCCAAGCCTTGAGCGGGGCGCCAGTCCCATTGGAATATCAGCAGAGTGAGAGCCTTATCATGGAAAGCCCCACTCCAGAAGGAGAGTTTTTGGGAGAAGAGGAGCATGTCTCCAAGGAACAGCTAGAGGATGTGTTTGACGTTGGCCAGCTGAGGTGGCTTTCTGAGAGAGTGGCATTTGAGGCCTCTCTCATCAACCAAATAGCAGAGTCTTTGAAAAATGCAAGCTCTGAGATATCTCAGCTTCTGAGAGAGATCCAGGGCACGGCTGAGGTGGCTGTGTTGGAGCCTGCAAATGTTTCTCATACAGCAGTTGACTTGGCCAGCATCCTATCTAAAAAGCTGCTGCTGGAAGGTGAGTTCTGGAGCCAGGTGGAGGAGCTGAGAGTGCACTTGAGCACCAGAGAAGGAGATGCCGAGGGCAAAACAGAAACAACAGGTTTGGGCTTTTCTCCATGTTTTCTCAGTGCTGTAGCAGATGCTACCTTGATCAAGGCAGAACTTGGGTTTGTCACACAGAAAATGAGAGAATCGTTTCACCAGAGATTAAAAACAATTGAAGAAGAGCTCCATAATACCAAAACAGCTCTCCAGCAGCATAAATGCATGTTGGAGGAGATCATCAAAGCATACAGGACTCCAGATTTTGACAGAGTTATGCACCAGATTTCTGAAGCACTTGAAATTCAAAAAGATGCTTCAGAAAGAACCCAAATCTCCTGGGATGGGAGCCAGCTCCAAATGGTGCTGTGTCAGGAATTAGCCAAGGTGGAGGAGATTGGCAGCCTGCCGGACTGTAGTAGTGAAGCTCTTGTTTCCATTCAGGAAGATCTTGCCCAACAACTCAAGGACAAATCAAATGTTCTGAAGGAGATATCTGTTGCCTTACTCTCTCTGCCTCCTGAGGAGGCAATGAGAGACTGTCAGAAGCTCCTGAAGATATCTCAGAGTCTTCCATACCATTCGTGCATGGGAGACCTCGGGCGGTATTCCTCTTTGTTAGTGCACGATGCAATTGTTCAGGCTCAGGTTTGTTATGCTGCTTGCAAAGTCCGACTGGAGCACGAGAGAGAGATGAAATCCTACAAGGAGTCCTTGCAGAGCATGGATGCTCTCTGCCAAGAGCGTGTGAAGACTGTCTCTCTCCTTCGGGATGAGTATGAAGACTTGCTCAGAAAGCAGCAGGGTGAGTACAGCGAGGTGATCGCCGTGCTCGAGAGGGAGAACGCTGACCTCAAAGCCAAGGTGGCCCAGCTGGAAAGTCAGCAAAGGCTCTTGGAGGAAGAGGAGCACAAACACAGCAAGAGCTTGAGTGAGTTGCAGGGACGCTACGAGGAGGAGATCCGGAACGTAATAGAGCAACTAAACAGGACAGAGGATGCTCTGAAGACTGAGAGGACAGAGGGCCTCAACCAGCTGGATGCTATTGTCCGTGACAAGCAGAACATGGAGCGTTATCACCTGGAGCAGATGCAAATGCTGGAGGATAAGTTCCAGGCCAAGATCAAAGAGCTGCAGGTCATCCACAGCGAGGAGCTGCAGGCGCTGCAGGAGCACTACAGCCAGAATCTGCAGCACCTGCAGGAGACTCTCGATGAGTACCAGAGGCAGCACCCAGAGGTGTCCTCCTCAGCAGGGCCGGGTGCTGGGGACACCTGGGCAGCCAGTGAGGCAGGTGGCACTGGGCAAGGCCCCAGTGGTGACCTGGACTCCATGCACGACCTGAGAGAACGCATCCAGGAGCTGGAAGCCCAGATGAATGTCATGAGGGATGAGCTGGAGAATAAGCATCTGGAGGGGAACGCTTCCACCTTGAGGGAAAAATACCAGAAAGACTTTGAAAACTTAAAGGTCTTGATCTATATGTTTAATGCTTTCTGCTTTCTGCTGCTGAGTGTACAGGAGGGTGTGTTTGGTCCTGGGCTTTGCTTGCTGACCCATGGGGTGTCCCCTGAAAGAACCAGTGTGCTGAAGCAAGCTCCAAAGTGTTAGAAAGACCTCTGTAAAGCATGGTGTTTCCCTTTGCTCCATGCTGGGGAGTTCTTGAGGGTGCCAGAGCACTGACTCAGGCTGCTCCTAGAGCTTATGGAGTCTCCTTCTCTGGAGAGATTCCAAACCCACCTGGATGTGATGCTGGGAATGCTCTGGGTGACCTTGCTTTAGCGAGGAGGTTGGACTAGATGATCCTCAGAGTTCCCTTCCAGTCCCCACTGGAATGCTGGGATTCTGGGATTCTAAATGCACTGCATTGCTGAAGTCTCAGTGGGAGGGCTGATTATTGAAGCCTGTCTCTGCATGTAGAGGGAGGGAAAGTTCAAAAGCAGCTTGATAACATCACCCTCTCCTTCAAGATGATGACCATAGTGTTTCTCCTTGTACCCAAGGCCTACATTTTGTTTGTGACTTCCCTTTAAAAGCCTTCCATCACTCTGTCTTTCCCAGTCTGATCAAATCTCCAGTCTGTCTCTGCTATCCTCAAAAATGTAGGCTCAAATGGAAACGTAATGCTCTCCAAAGGTATGTTCCTGGGGAAAGTAACTGCAAAAGGATGCCAAATTCTGGAGCAAAGCAAAGCTCCTCTGCCCAAGGCTGTGAGAAGCACCCTGGTGGTGCACAGCAGCAATCCTTCACACAACAAACAGTGCACAGGTACAGGAAACCCAGGCTAGGTGCAGCAAAACCCACTGACAATGAAATGCTATCCTTCCAATTGCTCCAGCAGTCTGACTGGCTGTGAAACTAGCCTGAGATTGTACAATGTCTAAGAAACCTCTTGGATTTAGTTTTTTGGTTTTGGTCAGAGAATATTTCCAGTTAGGAAGTGGAGGACTCTTGGCAGCACCACGGGAGTCTTCCAGGTCAGGCTGTGTGCAGAGGCCATGCCAATGAGGCTGTCATGGAGCCATTGCTCTTCAGAGTCAGTAAAAACATGGCAGAGCTTGCTTCCAGCCACGAGATCCTCAGTGTACATTTGGACTGGGGATAAAGGAAGACCTTTTTCACAGTGAGAGTTGGTGAAACACTGGCACAGGTTATCTAGAGAGGTGGTAGATGTCTCATCACAGTATCACAGTATGTCAGGGGTTGGAAGGGACCTAGAAAGATCATCTAGTGCAACCCCCCTGCCAGAGCAGGAGCACCTAGACCATTCCTGGAAACATTCAAGATGAGGTTGGCCAGAGCCCTGAGCAACCTAATTCAGTTGAAGATATCCCTGCTCACTGCAGGGGGTTGGACTAGATGACCTTTAAAGGTTCCTTCCATCCAAAACCAGTTTGTGATTCTATGACCCAGCTGCAGCCAAAATCTGGTTTTTAGCCTCAGGAAAGCAGTAGTTCTGCTGCATCCCATTGGGGTATTTGGGAGTCCTGGGCAGGGAGAGCTGCTGGAGAGATTCAGAGTGAAGTGGTGGTGTTTGCTGAACGGTAGCTCCTCCATCTGGACCCTGAGGAAGGAAAAGCTCCTCTTGAATTCCCTGCTCAGGTCAGCAGGACACAGATAACCACCTTGTCCTGTGAGCCAGGCACAAGCAAGGTCACTTGTAGGGGGGGAGGTTCTTCCTTTGGAAGAAGCAACAAGGGCAGAACCAAAATAAAGGCTGTAAAATAACAGCAAGCAACAACCCTGACCTGCTGGGGAAGGCAAGCAGCATCTTCTGGGCAGATGGTCTGGGAGGAGAACAGAGTGAAGCAGCCTGTCTGTGCACCTTTGTAGGGAGCAGAGGGACAGACAGCAAGATAGAACTGTCCCTTGGTTAGAATAGTAACCAGGTGACTGCAAAGCTGGCCCATTTCAGGGTTAAAATGTGCTCAATTCTTGGCTTCTGAACCTGATGGGGAACATGACATCAGTAACAAGAGATACTGGTTTGTACCTGTTCAGATGTCCTGGATTTAGAGCAGTGCTTTTACAATACATCAGCCAGACCTGTGGAGGAGCTTCCACTGTTACAGGGTCAGGAAGAATCCTGCAAGGCTGCTTCATGCCTCTCTGTAGTCAGCCAAGTCCAGACAGGTTCTGGCACTGAGTTATGTGTTCAGAAAGAAAGAAAAGGCTGAGAAAATGCAGAATACCTCAGGGTTCAGACTGAAAGGGGAGGGGAAAAAAGCACCAGAGCCAAAAATTGGGAATGAGAGTGGCCCAGGTTCCAGAACATTAGACAATGGAGTGATGGTGAGGAGCAGTGTTAGTGCAGGGCAGTGGTGTTAGACTGTGAGGGGATTTGTCTCCTTCAATTCCCCATGGAGTCCCAGTGATCCCTAGGTGACAGTTCTCACTTCCCCTGGAAAACAAGAGTGTGAATGAAGAAGAAATCCATTGAAATAAGGCAATAAATGCAGGCTGTAACATTAAGAGGGAGAAAAGTGCAGGGCTTTGCCATTAGAGTTACCCCTAGATGTCTGCTGAGGCTCATGCACCATGTACCCAGTGCGTGTCCCTTTGCAGCTTCTGGCTCCAGCCTGCCTGTGGCTTTGCTGTCCTGCCTCTGTCCTGCAGCCTTGTGTCTGTCTGGGATCCTGATGTGCTGGGCTGGTGGCTGAACTGGCAACAGGCTTTTGCATTTGTGCTGCTGCTGAGGCAGGAGCAGGGTCTGTGCCTGGGGTAGGACCAGGCTGGAATTCAGGATCTCACCCTGGTGGTTCCTGAGTCCCCAGAGCATTGCTCCCATGTCCTGGCCCAAGTTCACTGCTAGTAATTCAATTAGCAGATAATTGCCTGTGCAGCATTTGAAGCCATACTCGACTGGGAGTTAAGGTCCTGCTGCTGTCAGAAGCCAACAAGCCATCTGCTTTCCACCTCTGAGGTGGCCACATTCAATCAGGCATTGCAAAAGAGAGCAGAAGGGGCACAGTAGCCTTTTATTTTGTTGGGTTTAACATATGTTTGCATCCCCAATTGGGTCTGACCCCAGGCCTGCCCTGTCCTTCCCTTTCACTGGAACTGTCAGGGGCTGAGCAACTGCAGGACAAGCCCTGACCTTGCAAGGTCCATCCTCGGATGACTCTTCCATGGTTGGTGAGGGAGAAGATCCCTGTGATGGAACATGGGTGCCAATCTACCTGCTGGAGTGCAGCTCCTGGAAGACTCACTGCTGCATCTCCTGGGCCAACCCCTTCCCTTCATCCCTTTTGCAGGCAACATGTGAAAGAGGCTTTGCAGCCATGGAGGAGACACACCAGAAGAAGATTGAAGACCTGCAGCGGCAGCACCAGCGGGAGCTGGAGAAGCTGCGGGAGGAGAAGGATCGCCTGCTGGCAGAGGAAACTGCTGCCACCATTTCAGGTACAGGGACACACTAGAGGGTCCCCTGTGGGGTGACAGCTCTGTGTTGATGGGGACGTGGCGATGGTGTTTGCTCCAACGTAGAGGAGCAGAGTGTGGGTTGGCAAGAGGGCTGGGTGGGACATGTTTTGGAGGGAGGCCCATCTTGTAGTCTTTCTCCAGGCTTGGTACCCATTCTCCTTGGCTGTGATGGGGTCTGATCCCTTTCCTGTGCCATCTCAGAAAGGTGTTAAGTCGTTCCTATGGTTAATTTATTGCTGGTTCCACACTGAATTGATTCTTCCATGCCCCAGGAAATGTTAAAGCTCTGGAGCCCAGGGTCTCTGTGTTAGTCCCAGAACTCAGGAAACAACATGTAAATTAGACAATTATTTGGCCTTTATTAAAAAGTGAGCTTTAGAGGTGCATCCGAGGACACAGACTGAAAGGGCTGCAATGTAGTGAGGGCTCACTGATGAGACTCCATTCTTGGTCCTTTAAAACAAAACCCTAATAAACCCCTCCAACAATCCCCACCCGTGGTCAGAGCAGTGCTAGGTGCTAACACTGTGCCATCCCACACAGCCATTGAAGCCATGAAGAACGCACACCGGGAGGAGCTGGAGCGAGAGCTGGAGAAGTCCCAGCGCTCCCAGATCAGCAGCGTCAACGCTGACATCGAGGCCCTCCAGAGGCAATACCTGTAAGCCCATCCTTGTCCTTCCTCAGGCACTGTGTCTCACAGGGAGATCACGTGTCTAAGAGATCCCTTTCTCTCCTTTGATTTTTGGCAATGAGTTAGGGGCAGACCTGTCATCACAGGGACCTCTTTCTTTGGCCCAGACCTGGCTTTCAGGCTCCAGGTCACTGTTCCCAACCAAATTAAGCTGCTTTATGGTCAGCAGATGTGCAGACACAGGGCTGCTTCTCATGCTCTTTTGCTCTACCAAATCTAACTAGGTGGGGAGAAAGCACTTAGCTTTTCATGGCAAGGCTATGCTCACATGAGAGCCAAGCAAAACAGCTTCATGGACCTTGATGCACCTACGTAAGATATGTAGATGTGCAAATACACTCAGTCCTGAGTGCCTAGAGCAAACTTACTAGATCTCAACTCAGCTTTTGGAAACCTGAGGAAGTCCTCCTGCCTTTTAACCTCCTAGAGAAAGACCTCCCATCCCCTTTGGGGATGCCCAAGTACCACTGTGCAAGGAGAGGGAGGGAAGGGCTAGTTTGCTTAAGGCTTGAGGTTTTTCCCCGAAAAGAATACGCATGTCCTTCTCATCAGTGCTTAGATCCCTGTTGGGGTGCTGGAGGAAGAGTGGGCACAGGTGTGGGTGTGTATGGGGAGGGCAATACTCAGCATGTGTTTCTCCAGGGAGGAGCTGCAGTCGGTGCAGCGGGAGCTGGAAGTGCTTTCGGAGCAGTATTCCCAGAAGTGTTTGGAGAATGCCCACCTGGCGCAGGCGCTGGAGGCTGAGAGGCAGGCCCTCCGCCAGTGCCAGCGGGAGAACCAGGAGCTCAACGCCCACAACCAGGTCAGAGATCCTCACCATGCCCAGGGGTAGCTGGGGTGGGCAGGGGCTCAGGGGTGAACTACTCAATGGGCAGCAGCATGGTGAGCTCCACGCTGAGCTGGGGCCATGCTCTCCCTTCCCACAATGACTCCCAGCAAAAGAAAGATACGGATCTGCTGGAACATGTCCAGAGAAGGGCCACGAGGATGCTCAGAGGGCTGGAGCACCTCTCCTATGAGGACAGGCTGAGAGAGTTGGGATTATTCAGGCTGGAGAAGAGAAGGCTCCCAGGAGACCTTCCTGTGGCCTTCCAGTATCTGCAGGGGCTACAAGAGGGCTGGGGAAGGACTTTTCAGGACATCAGGCAGCGACAGGACTTAGGGTGTTGGGGCTGGGAGCAAGCTGCTCTAGAGGGAGGTGTCCCTGCCCATTGGAGGGGGGTTGGAACTAGATGACCTTGAAGGTCCCTTCCAACCCTGACCATTCTATGATTGTGTGACTCTTCTCCTCTTCCCAGGAGCTGAATAACCGCCTGGCTGCGGAGATCACGCGATTGCGGACCCTGCTGACCGGGGAGGGCGGGGGAGAGGCTGCTGGGTCGCCTCTCACGCAGGGCAAGGATGCCTATGAGCTGGAGGTGAGCTCTGCGTTGGTGGGCACAAGTGCCTTCTGACCCCTAGGAGCATGTCACAGCCATCTGTGCACCAGGAGATGCAGTGGGGCCAGGAGCGTTTGGAGTCCTAGTCTTCCCTTCTCACCATGTTGAGCCAGACACTTTCTCTTCCTTCTTCAGCTCCTCCTTGTCCCCTGGGATCCAACTCGTGCAAAGCAGTGGGGACAGATATCAAGGGGTGTGCAGTGAGCACATCAGCTTGGGCAAGGTCTCATGAGAACCAAGAGTAATTTTCTAGTGTGAATCAAAAACTAGGTGAACCAGCAGCTTTGTGATGCTGGCGTGGGGCTGATCCTCCAGCCCTGAGTTGGTTGTCACTGGGCATAGAGCAGGATTGTCTCTCAGGATTGTGCTCCTTCTGCTCAGGTGGGAACACATGCTGCTTTTGTCCCCACAGGTCCTGCTGCGGGTCAAAGAATCAGAAATCCAGTACCTGAAGCAGGAGATCAGCTCCCTCAAAGATGAGCTGCAGACAGCACTGAGGGTAATGCCAGGAATGGCTCTGCAAATCCTCTTATGGGCTGTGCTTTGCTCCTCTGTGTGTGTGTGTGTGTGCTTAGATTTCAGCTCACTCATACCCAGATTTCAAGCAATATTGAATTTTTCCCTTCAGTAGAACTGAATACCCATTTTGGTGTCATCATAAAGCACTTCATGACTGTCAGCTTATGACTTACTCCCCTCCAGGGGAGACTGTCTGGGAAAACATTCCCTTTCAGTGTTTTTTCCCCTATTTCCTGTCCCATCAGATTTAAATGGCAAAACTAATCAGTCTTAAAGATCTGCCCAGCCTCCCAGCATCAAATCTAGTTTGCTCTGGATGGCCATTTCTGGGAATTCTGCTCAAATTCCATGCCTTTGCTAAAATTAAACCTCTCCCAAACAAGGAACCCTGGAAGGAAGGGGCTGTGTGCCTGGGCAGCACTGGTCTCACAGCTTTATGGCCATCTCAAATCCTCTAGCAGTGCTGGATGTGGCTTGGAGAGTGTGTGTGAAATGCTTGCATCGCCCTGGCTGAGCCTTTCTCCCTGCTGCCAGCTCTTCTTCCGTCCTTGTTTGCCAAACTCCTTCCTCTTCAGTGCCTTGGCCAACCCCTCTGGCTCCAGCTGTCTGTCTGACTCCATGGGGTTCTTCTTGTCCCTTTGCCAGGATAAGAAATACGCCAGTGACAAGTACAAAGACATCTACACGGAGCTGAGCATCGTGAAGGCCAAGGCAGACTGTGATATCAGCAGGTTGAAAGAGCAGCTGAAAGCAGCCACAGAAGCTCAGGGAGAGAAATCCCCTGTGAACACCACTGTATCAGGATATGGTCAGTCCTCCTCCAGCAGCTCTAAGCAATCCTGGGTTTCCCAAGCTAAGATGCATCCTGGCATACAAGCTTTTGTTGTGTTAACAGGGCTGAGGGTAGGACTTGCCACGGTGCTTTTTTTGCTGTTTCATGCTGCTTGTCACCTCCACTCCTTGCAGATAGTCTCACTGGAGCTGCCCTCGTGTGGCAGTTCCTCCTTCCAGCCCATGGATGGGAAGTGGATAGGTTTTGAAAGCCTTCTGGCATTTTGCCTTGGGAAAACCTCACGCTGCAGTCAGGGCAGGGGAGTGGAGGAACCCCCCTACCCCCTCCAGGAGTCCCTTCTGCCCTCCTGGCAGCACTTCTTGGGTCAGGCTCATCGGGGACTTGCCCAGATTGAGAGAGCAGAAGAGCCCTAGCCCTGCTCCATGCAGGAAGGCAGCAGGCACCAAGCTTAACACCATTTCTTTTGCTTCTTCCCAGATATTATGAAATCAAAAAGCAACCCTGATTTCTTGAAGAAAGACAGATCCAGTGTTAGCCGGCAACTAAGGAATATCAGGTCAAAGGTGAGCTCAGATCTGCCCCACCTGATGGGAATACCCAGTGTTACTCTCTGGTGGGAATCCCATGGGGGAAGGAATCAGTGGGGGAAGAAAACTGAGCATTTCCCTGGATGGCACTGGGGAGAAAAGGGAGGTTTTGACTGCAAAATGGTTGGCTGGGCAGCCAGCCAGGCAGGGTCCACTCCCCCCACAATGCCTGGCAGGACACACACACTCCTGACCCTGCTGAGACTGAGGTGTGGAGGTGCACCCCACTTGGAAAAAAGGATGAAGTTCACCCTGTTCTTTGGTCTTTCACAGGAGGACTGTCACAGTACTTGCTCCCCGTTTTCAGTTGTAATTTAGGTGGTGCCAGTAGGTGCAAATGTGCCCATTGTTCTAGGTTTTAATGTTCATCACTGCCAAATTTTTGGTTTTTGTGTGGAACAGCAATGCCTGGTCCTGGGCTTTTTTACCACACATTTTGCTTGTGTGTTAACGTGGTGCAGGTGGCCCCATGTTCCTCTGGCTATTCTGTACTTGCTGTTGGTCCCAAAGCCCAGCGATGCTATGCCAAGCTCACCTACTTGGCCTGCTGAGAGTCAGAGTTACACAATGTTGTACACTGGCTGTTGCTCTTGGGACCACAGGGATTTAAAAAAGGCCAAATAAAGCTGCTCAGAAGTAATTGTTAACCAGAGTGGGAAGGAAGATCGACATGGGCAACACCTGCTTTGCCTCTCACCACTGGAGAGCTGGTGTCTCATGCTGATGTTTGAAGTGGTTGGGACCTTGGGCAGAGTAAGAAGCCAAGCAGGCAAAAAAGGCTTCTAGCTCAGTGCCCACGCTGGTGAAACACTCACCACCCGAGCTCTGGCAGATCTTAGCTCAAGGTGTCTGCGCTGCACTGAGTAAATGCATCTCTGCACATTTCAAGGGCAGCCCAGACCTGCTGGACCAGGTCTGATGTTGGGTTTCCCTTCACCACTTCAACTCAGACCACTTCCCACGTGGTGCCCTGTGTGTGTATGTGTGTGTGTGTTGCTCGATGGGGAAGGAGGAGAGGAGAGCAAGCATGGGCTGTGCCTGGGCGTGCTGCCTGCTCGCATCGCTGCCGGGGCCAGAGCGGGAGGCTGGGCTGTGTGAATGCTACTGCAAGGAGGATTTATCAGCTTCTTGGCTTTGGGGTTTTTTTGGGGGGGTTATTTTGGTGTGTTTTTTTTCTTTATTTTGCTTTTTTCCTCCAACAGTCCGTTATTGAGCAGGTCTCATGGGATAACTGAAATGAACCCGAGTCCAGGTTCCCTGCCACGTAGGTAAACAAAGCAACACCCACCCAGCGATGCAGCTGCCCACCAGAGCAGCTCACTTTGCATGCACTGCTCACACCTCCATGGCAAACAAGAGCTCTTCCTCTCTTAATGACTGACTGGATTATTTATGGCTAATTAGTTTACTGGGGGAGGTGGGAAAGGGAGAAGTCAGCGTACCCCAGACCCATATGGCTCTTCCCTGGGGGAATATGGCTTGATGTCTTCCTGCTCCTCCCACCCTCACCAACACAGCTAACTGTCATGGAGAGGACTGGGACATGGTGGGGCACCTTTTCCTGTGTGCTGTGTTGGGAGTATGGGATACTGAGTGTGCATGCTTGAATGACTCTGCATGCCTCAGACTAAACTTCAGCAACATCCAGGTCTTGTAGGAAAAAGCCATTTTGCTGTCAGCCAGGTGGAGGAGTGGGTCAGTGATGCCTATAAATGTATTTCCCACAAAGGCCTGTAGCATGTTAAATGGTGGTCCCCATCTCAGCTACAGAGAGAATGTCCTGGGCTGCTCTAAATTTCCTTAACCCACAATTGCTGTTTCTTTAGGTTAATCTCTGCCTAAGCAAAAGAGTCTTGCTTGCCCAGTAACCTCCTCCAGGCTTCCTCCAGCTCCTTTGTGTCCTCCCCGCTGTTCTCCATCCCTTGGCACTGTGCCTTCATCCCACACGCTGGCCTGAGGCTTCCAAGCTCATCCAGCAAAAGGAGGAAGCTGATGAGGCCAATCCTAATGATGCATATATCTCGAGTAATTTATGGCCCCTGGTAAAGACTGAGGTTAGAGCACCTGCAGAGGGAGGTTAGAGAAAAGAGGGGAGCTCCCCAGAACAGTGGCAGAGGGGTGGCTGGAGAGCCCTGAGGAGTCTGATGGAGGATTCCTTTATTGCAGATTTCATCCCACATTAGTCTGCCTTCATCAGTCTCCTGTCATTAGCAACTCCAGTGGATTGTGAGACTGCCTAAGGGGTGAATTTGCTGGAATTTGTACCATCAGGCAGAATAATCTAATGGTTTCTGTAGCCTGAATACAAGGAGGAATTTTTTTACACTGACAGTGGTGAGACACTGGCTCAGGTTGCCCAGAGAGGTCCTAGATGCCCCATCCCTGGAACCATTCCAGGTCAGGTTGGACCCTGGGGGCTCAGAGTAACCTGATCTAGTTGAAGATGTCCCTGCTCAGTGAAGGGAGGTTAGCTTAGATGACCTTTAAAGGTCCTTTCCAACCCAAACCAGTCTATGCTTCTGTGGTTTCTGTCGTCTCCTTCCATCTCATGAGAAACTGGATGCACAAACTGGAATGCCTGGGCTGCTGCCCGTTTTAAAGAGGCCCAAAGTAAACTTCCTTTAGGAAGTGTGTGCTCAGAGACTCATATCCCAAGAGACTCTGCTGCCCATTTGAGAAAAAAAGCAAGCACACAGCGTTTGTAAACTCAAACCAATCCTGTGTGGTGCTTTCGTTTCCGTGCTGCTTCGCAAAGCCCTTCTGGATGTGTGAGCCTGTGGGAGGAGAAGCATTTAAAGCCATGCAGAACCATGGGAATCTGCACAGCCTCAGGGCAAGTTTTCTCATGGAGTCCTGCTTCATAAACACACCTTCAAGAAACCCTGGCCCCAGAATTCTAACCTGCTGCTAGGATTCTACAGTCCTGTGGCACCACAGTAAGGGAAGTGCAAAGGGGAGGTGGCTGCCAGTTAATTGAAGGGCCTTTGAGTTCAGGTCTGTGCCTTTGGAAGCTGCCACGTCTTGGTTTGTAAAGCTAACAGTGTTCCAGCTGCAGAGTGAATTCCTTGCAAGTTGGAAGGAATCAGCTTGCAGGCAGCAGAAAGGCTGGCTTAAGGCTTGTGCATCTCCTTGGGCTAGGTTCAGGTTAAAGCTGTCCTACAAGGGGCAAGCAAGTTGTTTCTGAGTTTCTGCTCCTCACATTGCTCTTCTCCTGTGTGCCCTCGTGTAGGTGAGAGATGTCACAAGTACACATGCTGAGGGCTAGCGGGGTGGGTTCTGCTGTTGGCTAGCTGAGTGTCATCCCTTGAAATCTGGATGCTGCATCTGAATTGGATCAGCCATCAGATTCTGCTAGACCTGAAGCAAGCATTTAACGAGTCCCCTGTCTAACCCTCTGCAGTAGAGGCAGCTTTGGCTTGGGAGAGCCTCCCCAGGCTGGGGTTAGAGAAAGGGTGGGATTGTCACTGGCAACAAAACCTCAGTTTCCAGAGCTGCTGAAGCAAAGCCTGCACATTGACAGAAGCCAGAACTATCCCAGATGAGTGCACATCCAATGGGTGCTGCAGAGGCATGGGCAGGTGGGGAGGACCAGCCTGCAGGTTCTGCTCGGCAGCAGTATGCTTTAGCATCACAGAGCCCAGCTGACCTGCCAGGGGCTCCCACAGTGCTGATGCTCCATTGAAACTGCCCCAGCCAATCCTGCAGCATGATGTGCTTCTCATTTGCTTCTGGCTCGTTTGCAATCTCACCCTCTCTCTAGGCACTCCTCACCAGTAACCACCCTTCATAACCATGTGTTTTCTCTTAGCATGCTCCACTAATCTCTCCACCAAGGAGGCCATTCCCTGCTGCCCACCTCCCCTTTGCCTGAGCATCTCACCCCTGCTCGTGTGCCAGGTGCCTGCCCCTAGCCCGGCCCCGACACTCTCTGTCTTTTGTCTCTCCCAGAGTCTGAAGGAAGGCCTGACTGTGCAAGAACGCCTGAAGCTTTTTGAATCCAGGGACTTGAAGAAAGACTAAGTGTTCTCCCCGCTCCGCTTGACCACGCGCACCTCCCAGCTTGAGGCAGCACAGCACCAGCACCGTTTGTCTCTCCTTCCTTTCCAACTCTCCTTGCTGTCGTCTTGATGCCTCTCCCCCGGACAGGACCCGGCGCCATGGTGGCTGTACCCACCCACCCTTCTCTGCCATCCTTTCATCTCCCCAGTTCCTTTCCCTGCTTCCGAGATGCTCCAGAGACACTGAGAGGGAGAGGAAGGGATCGGGTGTGTGTGTGGGTTTTTTCCTCCTCTCTTCAGCGCTTTGTAGGAGAATCCTTCCTTTACTGTAAACCATTACACTAAGTGTCAGTATTAAGGCTCAGTAGCCTGTGAATAAGCTAGCTCTGTCGTACCAACCGTTTTGGTATGCAAGCAGGGCCTGGGTGGTATCTGCCATACCTAGCTCTTACTGCTGTCAAGAGACCCTGTGCTCAGAGCACACCAGGAGCCTAATCTAACCATTGATCTCGATTGCATTACTTGCACCTACAAGGGGGAGGGGAAAGCCTGGGGGAAGCTGTCGGGGAGCGCAAGCCTGTGCTGGCGTACACAGCCCCGGAGGTACAACACTGACATCTCGCTGGAGAAGGATGCAAGAAGTGATTCACCTGCCCCGTGACTGTGCCGTATCCTGAATGTAGGAGCTGCCAGAGCCTGACCAGCTGTGGTGGTTGCCCTGGTGGTGATGGATAGGGAGCTGCAGATCCCGTCGAGCGTGCCCCGTCGGTGCGTCTTTGCCTCCCGTCTCGCTGGTGGTCGAGTCGGTGTTTCGGGGGCCAAGCTGTAAGATCACTTTCTTGCCTCTGTTAGATCAAGCCCAGCACTCGTTTTGTTTTTGGTTTTTTGGGTGTTTGTTTTTTTTCTGCCGTTCCTCCCTTCCTCTGACTGAGTCCCATGTATCCCAGGGTCTGTGCGCATGTGAAACTCCCTTTTCCTAGTCCAAGGAAAGTAGAGTAGAAAGTAGAGCCAATATTGACTGAAAATGCACAGTGCTCCATGCATATAATGCTCCTTTTTTTATCAGCTTCTTGACTTCAACTCTTCTTGTCAGCAGGGCAGCTCCTATTTTAATTCTTTAATCTTTTTTTCCTGAAATAAAAATCTCAAACCCAGTATGTACGTGCTTCAGACCTTCTCAGTCCTAATAGCTTTTGGATTTAAAGCATCCCACTTAGCACCACGAGGCCAAGAGATGGATACCAACTAGAAGTGAGCTGAGGGAGCTGCTAGCACTAGATGCAGCACAAGGCCAGCTGAGCAGAGGCTCTCCTCCTAGAAGAAGCTGCTCCTATGCTGCTTTGCAGGTGGCTTCATCCTAGGCTAAATTTCCAGATGCCACCTGAAGACTAGAAGTCGTGCACCTTGCTGTTTGGCACTTTGGTGGTGTGGAGGACACAAGGCAGCCCCTTTCTGATACAGAATCATGCCACTGAGGATCTTAAGGCTCCCCATAGAGGGATGTGTTCTGCTGTATGCTTGCTCATGCTAAATCCTCTCTTGCAGCTTAATATCCTGCCTGGGACTAGGTATTGAGCGCAGCAATCAAGTACTTAATTTCTCTGCCAGTGTTCCTGCTTTCAAGCCTTATTTCTTCACATAGCTAACAGCTGGGTAAGTGGAGGGCACATGTGGAGCAATCAGGTGGGATCACTCCCCCAGCTTCTGCCTCAGCCTCTGTTAATGTGTTAATAGGATTTTGTTTTAAAAGGTGTGAGGATGGGCAGAAAAGCACTGCAGGGTGTTGGGAATGGCAGCAGCATTTCTGGGGGTGGATAGTGCAGGAAGGCAGGAGAAAGTGTGATAAAAATGCAGTGGCACAGGCTGCTGAGCAAAGCAGGCAGGTACTGGAGGCAGGGAAGGTCTAGAGATGGTCTCTCTGTGTTCAGGCCCTAAATTGTCCTGTGAGGAGAGGCAGGGAGTGGGGAATGCACTTATTTATGCACACAGGAAAATAAACTGATGGTTAGTAGGGGGAAAAGTCAACCAAAAACACCTGAGCAGCTTTTACTCCTTTAGGGATCATTTATACCTTCTGGGCACTTGTGGCCATTCTTCACCTGAGGCAAAACACACACATGGTGTTTTGTATCTCTCTAGCTCCCTGATGAGGCACTGCCAGGGGAGCCAACACCAGCAGGGATGGAGCTGGATTTTCTTCTCTGTTTCCTCTAGTTTGTTTTTACCTTCCTTCCTCTACAGAAAATGTCAGTCCTCACATCCTCTCCCTCTCTGAAACAGCTGTCAAAGGGTTAGAACAGAGGTTTGCCAGGAGACCTGCATGAGCAGGGTCAAACCTATTGCATCTGCTGCTCAGAGGTTAGTTCATAGATATTTTCCAGCTTCTCTGGACCTTCAAATAGCTGAGAAAAGCAACCCAGGCAGGTTTGCTGGGGAAGAAAAACCCTGGCACTAAGTACTATAGCTGAAATAAAGTGTGTTGGGTGGCAGGAGGAGAGCCACAGGGAACATGGCAATTGCCTAACAAGCCAAATCAGTCATCTTGTGGCTGAACTTCATGGGTTTAAAGTATTTATTGCTAAGCAAAGGGGTTTTTATGAGCATAGTGGTGGTGGTGGTCTCATACACTATGGCATGGAGGAGCAGCCATCTTCCCTTGGGGAGTTAGGCTCCTTTGAAAGCTAAACTAGAGAAGCTGGCTCTGCTCTACCCAAGGTGCGTCAAGGGCTGAGCAGTGGCCTCTTAGCATCATCTGGATCAACCTCCCCTTTTGGGGCAGCTCTTCAGCAGGTGAGAATGCTCTATGTGATGTCTTGTGGTGGTAGCTATGAGTTCTGAGAGGGTCACAAAGGAAAGGTGGAGGAGGAGAAGAGGAGGGAAGATGCCTGCTCATTTCCTCAAGGTGAGGCCTTGGTGGGGGAGTGCCTCCTGCTTCACACGCTCCCCAGGGCACTGTGTACATGGCGAAATGCAAGCTGCTGCCTTTACTGCTACTGATAGCTGAAATGTGAGGCCTAGGAAAAGTCAAGTGCCATGAAGGTGCAGCTGGAGGCATCTTCTCATTGGTTTCTAGTAATTTTTTCTTTCCTGTGTAAAATTTTCCGTCATCACCCATGAAACAGACTGAATCCTACTTTAAATGTCACCTTTTCTCTGGCTGCAGATAAAAGCAGCAAATTGTGTTCATTTGCTTCAAAACTCTCTACAACTCCCTGAAAAGAGTGAGGTGGTGGTGAGGGATTTGTCTCTTCTCCCAGGTAACGAGTGATAGGATGAGAGGAACAACCTCAAGTTGTGCCAGGGAAGGTTTAGGTTGGATATTAGGAACAATTTCTTCAATGTAAGAGTGGTTAAGCATTGGCACAAGCTGCCCAGGGCAGTGGTGGAGTTATCATCCCTGGAAGGGTTTAAAAGTGGTGTAGATGTGGTGCTGAGGGACATGATTTAGTGGTGACCTGGCAGTGCTGGTTAATGGTTGGACTTGATGATCTGGGAGGTCTTTTCCAATCATCTTTATGATTCTCTAAAGCAAGAGCTTTGTGCTGACTCACAAACCAGGAAACTCTCTGTTGCTTGCTCTACAGCAGAGGTGGCCAGGACTGCACTGAGTGCTGCTCCCAGCCCTGTCAAACATGTCACTGTTGTACCAGCTCTAGATGTGCTTGCACTTCACTAGACCTTTGCCTTTTAGTCATGGTTTGGCTCCAGCACTTGGTCTGCTGCACACACTCAAGCCCCCGCGTGCTCAGAGTAGCTTCCATTTCCTCTGTGGGTTTTTTTCCCTTCCTTTTTAGAAGAAAAGCTTTGTTATTCTCCTCAAAAAGTAACTGAAAACCTGTAGAGTGTTCCCAGCACACAATGTAAATATTTATTACTTAGAAAATGAGTGGTGAGGTCTCTTTTGTGGCTGAGTGCTGGGGTTTGAGTTTGACATCGTGTTCTAACACACATCCCACGCTGGGGTCAGGAGAGGAGCACTCAGTGTCCTGTATCCCACCCCATCTGCCCTGAGCAGCTCTTCTGCTTGGGGTTTTGAGGACTCTTTTAAGTATCTTTCCAAACTTTTTCTGCTGACCTAAACCTTTAGTTTTAAAGATACCTGTCCAAAGATTTTCGTACAGCCTGTTTGAGCTCTCTAACCTTACTATGCTGTAAACATGAGGTTGTTTTTTTTCCTTCTTCAGAGAACTCAGTAATGTTGGATTTGATTGTGGCATTAACACTGTGCACATGCACACTGCTCTCTGTCTTTACTCAGAGCTCATACACACACACAGAGCTTTCCTCACACAGTAGCTGAGGGTTGTTGCAGTGGGTGCAGTGGTACAATGCTGATAACTCATGCAGAGCATCCAAGATGTTCTTGGATTGTACAAGGGACCACTAGACCCTCCCCACTGTACAGACAGATATCCTACAGCAGCACAGATGTGCACTCAACTTCCAGTATAATAGAGTTACTACTAAACTGAACCGATGTGATCCTGTAGTACAAACTGTTCCTTACACATGGATCCAATGTACTGCTGCAGGAGTAGGGAGCACTGGGCTGGAAGCAATGCAGAAATCAGCCCAGGTGGTTCACCCTGCCACCTCAGGTCAAGACTACTAAGTGAAACCAAGATGGGGGATTTATGAGCAGAAACCAGAGCCAGACAAGTTGGCACCAAGTGGACTAAGCCAGCTGGCCACAGAGTCGTAAATAATGAGTGCAATTGCAATAATTTTCTTGATGTTTTCTTCCCACACTGCCTGTGCAGGATACCCACTCTTTGTTCTAAACCAGAGACAGCAAAGTATGTTGTAAAATACTAAAGACTAGTAAGTAGGAAGTAGGTATGACCAGCACAGTCTTTGGCCCACATCCACCCTCCTGGGACCTGGAGTTCTGGATGAGTTGAGCTATTCAAAAGGTTTGTTCAGAAGGATGAAGTTTTGGGGAGAGAGCAGGAAGCTCTGCAAGTCTATGGGTGGGATTTGAAGCAGCACTGGCTCTTCAGGTACTAAGGATCAATCTTCCATCATCCTGACAAGAGCAGAAGGCAACTGACTGCTTAAGCAATCTGGATTCAAACCACACATGTACCATGTGCTACCACATGGATTCTGGAAACTACCCGAATGGAACTGTGAGTAATGAGGACACAAGAGTCATTTCCAAGTGTCTGTGATGATGTGACATGGTGTCCAGCCCTCCAAGCCCACCCTGCAAAGTGCCTGAGTGGCAGGACCAGGGGAGGCTGCCACCTCACAGTTACTGGAGACCCCATGGCTCCAACCCAGGAATGATCACAGCAGGGTGGTGAGAAGGAGGAGGAAGCATGGTTGGCCTCAAGCCCTGGCCAGCCACAGGGCAAAGAGCCTCTTTGCAGGGGCACCTTCCACAAAGAATAATGTCTCGCATGTGGTGTTTTCCCTCTGCAAAGGGGAATAGGTGTTGGATTCTCCTGTTTGCCAGCAGGTGGGAGTTCCTCCCTCCTTCCCTTCTCCCTTCCCCTCCCCTTTATTTCAGTGTTTTTTTAAGAGCCACTGGTCCTGAACAACTGCTCACAGTCATAGAAACATCACTTGTTCCTCACAGTATTTATTCCTTACAAACCCTCCTGTTGACATGCTAGGTTCCCAGGGATGGAGCTGATCATTTTTATTTTGTAAATATAATTACCTAACTTTACATTAACTATATCCTAATAAAGTATTTTTGCACCACCCTTAGCATGCTGTCTACTGAGGTGTTTCTTTTGAAAAGGACACTGAAGAGCAGAGGCCACAGCCTGAAAACGAGGGAGCTGTTTGCTTTGCTAATCACAATTCACAAAGAATCCCAGGATCACTGGTGGGGGTTGGAAGGGACCTCTGGAGATGATCTAGTCCAACCCTCTCTGCTAAAGCAGAGTATTATTTAGTAGTGCCAATCAAAGCATTACTCTATCAAACAGAACTGGTAACAAAATTAAACCCTTCTTTGACAGTTTGAGGCACTTTATATTCCGTACAAACTAATTCTTACCCAGGTGCTCTTTAGAGTGTTGACATTCCAAAGTTTGCACCTATATATGTTCCACTCCAAACTATAGGGACAGAGATCTCACCTCCCTCTTGCTGTTCACTCACTGTCCCCCACCCTGCTGCTGCCAGTACAGGTGGTGGAAGTCATCAAACCAGATCAGGACACTGTGTCCTACTACCAAAGTGAACCTGGCTTTCCCTCTACCACTCCTCTCAAATCAGTGACTGAACTCCAGCTGTGTCTCCTCTCAAGACAAGAGCAACTGTTTCCAAAGAACAGTTTCTCTCATTTCTTTCCAGACTGCCCTCCACTTGCTTGCTGGAAGATGAGCTGTCTCCAGCAAGTATCTGTGTGGAAAAACACCCATGAAAAGAGGGCATTTGCCCTAGAGCAAAGTATCTCCATCAAGTATCTCTAGTATCTGTTCTCATGCTTTCATGCTGGAGCTCTGCTCATCTTAAACCAAAGCAAACATGTACACAAGCAAAATGGACTAATAATTCCTGCCTTTGTAACTCCTTTTACAAACTTTCAACAATTAATACCAACAAGAAACATAACTAAGGTGCTTAAGCTCTCTATGCAAACTCTAATTTTGCTGTAGCCCTCTTAACTCTTCCTTTAGAGTTACTGCTGTAGAGGAGACACAGCTACAATTCCATTCTCCAGCATCCCACATTGGAAAATGTCTCTGTTCCCACTGAAACACCTGCCCAGCACAGTATGAAGACACCTCACCTGTGCCAGGGCATGGCAACAAGCCCATCCATAGCTTTAAGCCCTAGGAATGCCATCCCATCACTGCTATCCTCACAAAACAACTCATTTGGGACAGTCCATCCAGCACAGGAATGACCCACAGCAAGCGATCTGTGGTACATGAGAGCTCTTCACTACTCTGTGGTACTCAGAGCATCTCTGGAGGAGCTTACTGAAATTACACCCAGGTGGATAAAACAATGATGCCTATAAATAATAAAAAAGTCCATCAATGCTATCATCTGTTAAAACACTCCACCAGCCCTGTCAGGCAGCTCAATCCTCTACTGCTTTTGGGGAAACGATGTGTAGTTCTTGGGATTGTACTCTTCCCAAATCCTTTCAAACTCATCCAGAAAAGGTTTCACATACTCAGCATCCTCCAGGACCAGCACGTTCTCCCTGTTGGTCTGGATAGCTTGGGTGGTCCAGTTGAGGGAACCTGTGATGAGCATCCTCCTGTCCACGATAGCAAACTTGTGGTGCATGTACCCGCTCTCCTGGTCGTGGCGCACCTGGATCCCTACACAAAGACACACAAACCACCTCTGCAGCTGACACCTAAGCCGTGCAGCAGCCACCCCGAGCCCCGGACCCGGCCTCGGGCCCTGCCCCACCACAGCTCCCTCTACCCCTCACCGGCCTGCCGGAGGAGAGCGATCTGGGAGCCGCGGAGCGCCATGTTCCGCGCGTCGGTGACGAGGCGGACGCGGACCCCGCGGTTGTGGAGGATCCGGATGGCGCTGCCCAGCTGCGGGCTGCTGATGGCGAAGAGGCAGAGCTCGAGGGAGCAGCGGGCGGAGAGGAGACGCCGCAGGAGGCGGGTGAGGGAGCAGTCAAGGCGCGGCAGAGGGCAGCAACACGGCCGGGCCTGGCCACCGGCCCCCGCCGCCTCATCCAGCAGCTCCTCGGTGCAGCTGAGCTGTGAGGGGAAGAAGAGAACCTCCCGCACGGGCCGCTGCCTCCGCCGCCATTTAACCAGGGCCAGGAGCAGAGCCAGCGATGCCGACAGCGCCAGGCCTGCCCGAGCCGCGAACATCTTCCCGCCGCCAGCCCCACGCATGCGCGCTCGCTGCCAGCAGGGGAGCGGGACTTGGGCAGGAAGTTAGCGCAGGGAGGGTCCTGCCGCCAGGCGGAGCGGGTGGGAAGAGTCCTCACAGAGCCGTTCACTTGGCGAGACACCTTTCAGAACATTGAGTCCAACCATTAACCCAACACTGCCAGGTCACACTAAACCATGTCCCTCAACACTACATCTCCATGCCTTTTAAACCCCTCCAGGGATGGTGACTCCACCCCTGCCCTAGGCAGCCTGCGACAGGCCTTGACAACCCTTTCTGTGAAGAAATTTTTCCTAATATCCAACCTAAACCTCCCCTAGCACAACTTGAAGACCTTCTCCTATCACTTGTAACTTGAAATAAGAGCCCAAGCCCTACCTCACTCCAAGCTCCTTTCAGGGAGCTGTAGAGAGTGAGAAGGTCTCCCCTGAGCCTCCTTTTCTCCAAGCTAACCAAGCCCAGTTCCCTCAGCTGCTCCTCACAACACTTGTGCTCTAGATCCTTCACCAGCTTCATTGCCCTTCTTTGGACACACACAAAGCCAAGGACATGTCAAGCAGCCCCAATCTGACCACCACAGGGGCTTGGGCTGCTTTGGGGAGGGGGAAAGAGGGATTACAGGCACTCCTGGATGTACTGAAGAGCTGCTCCATGCCCTTCTCACCCTCTGCAGCTGACTCTAACCCTTCCCCAAACATCACCCAGCTGCACTAGGCATACTAAAGAGATCCTTGAAGCTGGAGCCTGCCTGGCTGAGAGGACAGGAGTGGCTGAACCAAGAGTGACCCAGTGCTGGCAGTGGGTCTCTGTCAGCCTGCAGCTGCAGTGCTCACCACTCTGACCTTCCTTCCAGGTATATGCTACTCAGCCATGCAGAAAAGGAAATCACATCAGAATAAAGAAACATCCTGCCTTAATCAGTTTGTCTTTAAGGTGTATTATATAGAGGGAAGGAAGGTGAAGAAAGATAGCTGCAGACATGCTTTCTGGTTAATTAAGTTGTGCTCAGAGGAGCATCCACATTCCAGCTATTGCTAACAGCAAAAGGAGCACCCACAGCCTAATCTGGGAGCTGCAGGAACTTGCCCAGACAGTTATTTGGTAATCCCACATGGAGATCTGTTCTGGCAGGCAAGCACATCTGGTTCTTTGCTACGCAGAAGCCCTCAGTTCACAGACTTAGCAACTCTCTCCCTTCTTTCCTGTAGGCATTTTGTACACGTTAAGTTACCGAGTTCCTTACCCTGGCTAAAGAATGTCATGTTGTCCATGGTTTTCTGCCTTGTTTCAGATCAAGATGGACACCAACTGACTGTGTACAACCCATCACTTCCACAAGCACATGGAAGAAGAGGATGAAGCCTCAGGTTCAATCTTGAAATTACTATTTTGGAAGAAACCACACCTCTGTTCAGAAACATGAGCATTGCTAATGGGTGTGGGGTAGATCGAGACTAGGTTTTAATGCTGGATTGCTTGGGAGAGCTACTCTTACAAAAACAGGAACAGTGCAGTAGTGAAGAAGGTCTGAATGCCATATAATGTCTTAACTATTGTGTTAGCAGCTCTGAACTGGACTAGAATAGCTTTCAAAGGACAAAAATAAAGAGTACTGGATCACACAGAAAATAGCCACAGGAGCAAGCACCTAGCACTGGAAATTCTGATTTACTAGCTCATGCTTTTCTCATGACTTCTGTCACTTTTAGCCCACTGTCAGTAGGCTTTGTTCTTCCCTTAGGAAAAGCACCTAGCACATAGGAAGCAAGATGCTTCTATTACTCAAAGCTTCCTTTCCTGTGCACAGAACTTGAGCACCATTTGTGTCTCATATTTCCTCACTGACAACTGGCAAACCCTGAAATCAAACAAGTGGTTTGTTTTGAAGTATCAGAGTAATGCCTTTTTCCAAGCTTCTGTTTGCTGTTTGAATATCCTGTGGTTATGTCCTGTCAAGCACTTACAATTAATATATCTGAGCATCTCTTGCTCCAAGACAACAAACACAACATTAAGAGGAAAAGATCTGTTGAATCAGATCTAGGCTAAGATGCAGGAATTACCTTGTGGATCACCACACACACACACTCTGGAAGTCAACACAAAATCAAGCTTTGTCCAGTTTACAAAAATAGCTCTTAATGAGATTTAATGCCTGTCTCCATTTTACAGATGTTCCAGACAAAAAAAAAAACAACAACAATCAACCTGCAGAGTTTTATATATAAAGAACAGAACTCATGACAAGTTGGAACATCCTCTCTGAGCTTCAGTCTTGTTTGAATGAGTGTAGAAAGTCACCTGGTAACACCTGCCTCTAGCTTGTTAAAAACATCTATGGTAATGTCAAGTTTTCCCAATAATGATCCAGAACAAATTAAAAGACCAAAAAAAAAAACCCCAAAAAACTTCACAACTGAAACAGTAATTCCTTACAATACAGATAAGGAATATCTGTTGAAGGTAATTAAAATATGCACCAATGTTTCCAGGAACTACTAAGCAAAAAAATTGGCTACTATAGAGTTATATAAGAAGGGAGCACCTACAGAGTGAATCTTTTTCTGCTTAACTTAATTAAGAAGCTAGAAAATGATTTCTGAAGACAGAACAGCAGCAGCAACCTTACCCTGGTGAGGTTTATCTTCATTACCTGGAAGTTTTGCACCCACAGGCAAAACAAGGCAAGTATTTGACCCTCTAGAGAGAGGCAAGCAGGCTGCTTTTTGAGACTTCTTGCATTAAATTCTCCCTCTCAGACAAGATTTTCCAAAGCAAATGCTGAAAAAGTCTCAAGTTAAGATATAAATAAATAAAGTGGAGTGACAGGACTCCAAGAGGATATCCTGACTTATGCTACAGCAGAAAAGAAGTCTCTTAAATTCAAGCAGAAAGTGGTTTTGAAATAATTTACATGTGATCCATACCCTGTGATGAGTCAGTTTTGGTTCTTGTTCTCTCACACATTGAGGAGATTTATGTGGGATTGGGAGAGATTCAGGGAGCTCCAGACGTTGTCACAGGTTATCTGTCTTGCCATTGACATCTAAAACTGAGGTTTCCTGCCACCCCATAATGCCTAGACAATGACAGTATGGGATTCTTGCTAATTCACGCTGTATTTTAGGCTGGAGGGTGGAGGTCTAGATTTAGGAGTTTTCAGGACAGACAGCAGCACTATTTAGTAGCACTTAATTAGTCCAGTCTCACAGCAAGTGGCTGTGACTCAAGTCATTCTTCAAGTTAGTGTGAGGACCACTCAGCAGTGGTAGTAACTTGGGGTTCCCTGCATTATCTGAAGGCAGCAAGTGAGGTTTGGGCACCCTTTAGTTCCGTGACTCCGAGGAGGTTGGGCTGCGAACTGTTGACATCAGGTGGGACTTGTATGTCTTGCTCAGGCCTGTCATCCAGAACTTGAGAAGCTTGACATTGTCTTCTTCTGCAGCTCCCAGGATGCTCAGCAGTTTTTGGGTATCCTCCTTAGGTCTGCTGTCCACTTTAGTGAATTTAAAGAGGACCTTCACTTTACTGCAGGAACAAGAAACTCCCTGTTAGCATGGACTGGCACACAGCAATCAGGGAATGAGCAGTGAGTGTAGCTTCTCTTGGTACCTACTGAAAATAGATGTTAATAAAAGCTTCAGCAATGTTCTATGGCAACTATTCTCATGCTTTGAATGAAGAAGGTGGGGAGAAGAAGAGCACAAGAAAGGATTCGTCATGGGAATTGTTCATCTTCAGTAGTAATATGCACAAGTCTAGTTTGATTTTCCATTCTAGTGGAAAGGAACACACTTAATTGTGACAACTGGGAATCTCCCTGGGAGACACATCCAGTGTCCATCTGGCCTTCAGGTAAATTCACCAAATCTTAATGTCCCATGAATTATTTCACATGACCCTCTGCTCTTCCTTCATTACTACTTGCAGCTGTGAAATGTAAGCACCTCAAGGCACAGTCATGACATCTGTTTGGCATGTTATCTGCACAGGGATATCATGCACATTGACAGGCTTATGTGTATTTGCATACTTAATCCTCATCATGGATAGAAGGCAAACAAGTATTGTCATGTAGGTATAATCTAGAGATGTGTGCAGTGAAACATAAAGGTTAAGAACTGCTGAAAGCCAAAAAGGGAGTCATGACTAGAGCACAACGACTCTGCTATTAGAGAATCCCAGCACGGTCAGGGTCAGAAGGGACCTCTGGAGATCATCCAGTCCAACCCCTCTGCTAAAGCAAGGGCACTCAGAGCAGGTTGACCAGGATCACATTCAGGCAGGTTTGGAATCTCTCCAAAGAAGGAGACTCCACAAGCTCTCTGGGCAGCCTGGGCCAGGGCTCTGGCACCCTCACAGCAAAGAAGTCTTTCCTTGTGTTCAGATGGAACTTCCTGTGTTCTTGTTTGTGCCCATTGCCCCTTGCCCCATCACTGGGCACCACTGAGAAGAGCCTGGCCCCATCTTCTTGCCCCCATCCTTTAGCTCTTGCTCAGCATTGAGCAGATCCCCTCTGGCTCTTGCTTTTCTCCACGATAAGCAGCCCCAGGGCTCGCTCTCCTCCTCCCAGAAAGTCCCCTCAGCATCTTTGTACCTTCCACTGGACTCTCTCCAGTAGTTTCCTGTCTCTCTTGAACTGGGGAGCTCAGAAATGAACACAATATTCTTAGCTCCCAACAGTAAAGCCAACTATTCTCAACACTACAGTAAAAGTTACCTGGCTACAAGTTTGTCCTGTACTCTGCTGTAACCATTCCAGGATTAGTGGCAAAGCTGTTTCTCTGAAAGCAATGTAGTCATACTTACTTCATCCACTCCTCCTTCAGGCAAACAAGGCACTGATCCACAACATCTACAGAAAGGTTCTGGTTGGTCAGGGCAGCTTCAATCTTGTTCAAGATTGTAGGGCCAACTACAGGATCAGAAAGAAGGGAAGAGGGTGAGGAGGACACACAGGTTACAAGCTTACACCTTTACTGGTAAGAATTACCAAGGACTAGTACATTTATTCTGTGGCCTAGGCCTGAACACCTGCTGGAATTACAGACAAGAATACACATTTGTTCCATCTCTTATGATGTGGTGGTGGAGAAAAGACTTTTCAGTGACTGTTTTGTCCAGAAGCTTCTGGGCATGCCACTGGTTGGATGGAAAACTGACTACTGTAATTATACATGTGAGATCTACAACAGGAAGAACACTCCAGAAAGAGCAAGTCTCTGCTTTGCATTCACCTGTATCTTCAGAGGACAGAGCAGGAACGATTAGCTATCTGCCATGTCTTCTGAGACTGTCAGTGAGGCCAATTCATCTAAATTAACACTTCCCCAAAAACAGGAGACTGATGGACCTGACTCAAATCACATCTAAGTGCAAGTGTTCAAGTCCTTGAACAAAGCAGTATCAACCATACTAATCTACCAAGTAGAACATGAGACATAAGTAATGACATAGTCCTTATAAAAGCTAGTCTTGCTCAAAATAAACACACCAGTATTCCAGGATAGAAAACATTCATTGTGGGTTACACAAGACTTTCCCTACAATTACAGAATTCTCATTTCTGACAATTAATAAACAAAATGTTAATCAGGTAAAGCAAACTCTTTATAATTAGACAGTGGTAAACTTCACCTTATATTGCAGTTGTGCACTGACTCCTACTCAAGACTTCTTTAAGGGCCAGGACAGAAACAGTTAAAACAAGTTAAAAAAATAACAGTTAAAGACCAAGATGCTCTTTTAAGCTCAGTGATAGAGACTTTTTCTGCTATCAACTCACCCACCTCGATCTGCTGCAACAGGGCTGCCACTGGTGACAACAAACTCATACTTGTTGAGGGATTGCTCATCATCAAACAGAGTTGGGTACAGATTGGACCTGGTAGCAGTGCGAACATCCACAAGGACTGCAAACTCTAGAGCAACAAGAGCACAAAAGAATATTAACTGTATAAGCCCAGACTCTAAAATAAAGCTCTGTCAGCTCATAGCATTAACCTTTCCTCCATAGGAACCAGGATTGTCAGCTATGGTATGATCAGTGCTTAAAGTAGGTGTCACACCTCAACTACTCATCAGATAAGAATATGGGGGGAAAAAATAATGAAGTGGTATTTAGCTCATGTAGTGTTAACAGACTTAATTAAAACCAAAAATCATCTCGTGTGCTTTAACAGAAAGAAAGGAGAGAGTTCTACAAGAGGTTCTTACCTGATGCTAATATGTGGGATGGGATTTGGACGTGTGGGCTAAGCCCTAGGAAGTTACACCGATATGCTTCTTCATACTGGTCACTGTAGGGGATGATCCGCACACAACCAACAGGCAGCATGGTCTGGAGAAGGGAGGAAACATGTCAAGAGAAACACTGGAGATAAACCAGTACAGTACACTTTTCTCCCTGACTTCCAGGGCCAGCCAAGACTTGAAGCATTCCTGATTTGGGGAATCAGAAGTATCTTACTCAGTTTAAAAGACTATACAGTTGCTAAGGACAGTGAAGACATCCAAAGGTTGAATGGTTTTTTAGGTTATTTTTGTCTCCCTGCCCCAAATCCCATGATTTAACACACATTCTCCACAAGATTACAAGTCAGAGATAGAAAGAGATGTAAAAATACACAGCCAGGAAGGAAAGGAGAAGGTTTCTACCCGTAGCACATCAAAAGCAGACTGGACAAGATCCATGTCTCGAGCTTTCCAGATGACCTGGTTCCCCATCAGAACATGCCAAGCCAGCATACGAAATGCTGATGCCCCAAGAACCTGGAAAAGAAAACAAATAAAGGAATAAAAAGACAAAAAGTATTCTGCATTGGTTATGGGAAGTACTGAAATGTCCAGTTTGCCCTGACTGCCACAGAAGAAAATTACTAGAACTGAACAACAGCAATGAAGATGAAAATGTATCAGGTCTTGTGCTCAATAATAGCTCTAAACCACAGCAGCAAGATCAAGAATTCCTTTGCCAGGTGTGGAAGGTCAATGCCTTTGTCATGCACAGTGATATTTGCTCCCATCTGTGGTTTGAAAACCAAAGAGCAGCAAGGTTCCACTTTGCCAGCATGCCCAATCAATGAACTCATTCAGTGTCAAGTACATTAAGAGAAAAACAGTTTCATTTCTTGGTTGCTCCGAGTTCTTCTGTGCTCTGGCTAGACTGCATCCATCAGCCCACTCACTGGCCACATTAATGGGTTTGTAAGATGGACAAATGCCTGCTTGGAACAGGCCTGAACAACTTCTACTAGATGATGACACCCTGCAGTCATTTCTCTGAGCTGGGTTATGTTCACAAGAGTAAATAAGGCATAGAATATGAAAAAGTATCTTTAGACAAGCCTCCAAAGGCACACACTTGCAACAAAGTACAGAATAATGGTTTCCAGCATTCCAGATTAGGAGAAAGTAGAACAAAAGGAGGCTAAAGAGATAAAAGTAGATAAAGATCAAAACAATTGGAGGAAAATTTGTCAGGAGTGCCCAGGAGAACAAGCTGGTGTGCAAGAGATTGTGGGTCAGGTGCACTGAACCTTCTCCCTCAGCCAGGTAACTGGAAGCAGTGGAGAGAAGATAGATCTAACCAAAATCTAACCAAAATCTAACCAAAATCTAAACAAAATCTAAACAAAATGTAAACAAAATGTAAACAAAAGCATTTGTTTGGTTTGTAAATTATTTCCCCCCCCTCTGAAATATTTTTGTTTCAAGCATATAATACTTGGCTTGGAAGATGCTGTGTGACCTTCTATGTTAAATTACTGTCCCTGCTCTTGGGAAGAGGAAAAGTGCATAATTTGAGAGAAGTCATAAGATCCCATCCCACATGAGTGATGATCATCAGAGGCCCATGTGATCTCAGAGGAAGAGAGTGTCCTCAGAGACACACTTAACTGGCACTGTGTTGACACAGAACCAAGACAGAGGTGCAGACTGCAGGAAATAAATGTGTTCTTTCAAAAACCATTATGAGGAGAAGAGTGATTGTTAGCTTGTGAATTCAGCATCAGAGTAACTGTGCTGCTCTTACCTGCCTCATGTGCCTGAGCGAGCGAAAGACAGACAACCTTCTGTGAGCTACATTCCAGCTGTTGCAATCTGCCATCAGAGAGCTTTCAGGTGAGCACTTAGATAGCTCCTGCCCTTCCACAACATCTGGCTGGGAAGAAGGCTTCTCTTCTTCTTCAGAACCATCCCAGCCTTCTGACTCTTCTTTCAGGTCTAGTACAAAAAAAAACAAAGGTAGAGTGGTTATAAAAATTGCTGCTTTCTAGGAATGGAAAGTGCCTCAGAAATGCCTGTACACACTGCAGCCAGTTGATTTGCAGGGTCCTACACCTGGCTCAAAACAACCCCCACTATCCATACAGGCTAGGGGATGAGAAGATGGAGAGCAGCCCTGCAGAAAAGGACTTAGGGTGCTGGTGGCTGAGAAGCTGGCCATGAGCAAACAGTGCACGCTGGCAGCCCAGAAGNATGTCCCTGCCCACTACAGGGGGGTTGGACTAGATGAGCTCCAGAGGTCCCTTCCAACCCAAATTATTCTGTGATTTGGCTCTATGCTGGGAGACCAGAAGACAGTAACTGAAAGTACTAACATGTCCAATTTCATTACACTTCAGGTATGTCTCTTAATTCAGATATAAGAAAACCAACAAAGGGTCAAGAAGGGATTTTCATCTTCTTCAAAACATTTAGTTCACATCTTGGGACCAGCTATGCCTTCTCTATTCTTGTTTCAAAGGTTACAGCCAAAGCTTTGAGGCAGGTTTTTACATTCTAGTCTAAATGGATTAGTAAAATAATTCAATGCAAGAAAAAAATTATGATCTTTGAATTTTTGCAGTTTTGTAGGAAAAGGAGCAAGAAGTCCTGATGTTGTGACTGCAAAGTCTTCTGGCTGTAGAGATTCCATTGGGAGGTGACCTAGCCAGAGAGAACAATAATCATGATGATGCAACACTCCTGCTCAAGTAGCAAACACCATGTGTGCACAGAGAGCCTACAAGGCCAAGGGCTTTCATTTCACATTCCTGACAGAGTCACCTCCATATAAAAGAGCATATTAGCTACTGCAGAGACTACCACTAGGATTAAGATTGATGAGATGCATGTGCTTATGTTGCTGATGAAAGGACTTGGGTGTTTTACCATCCAAAGCATTCTCAGAGGGTCTCCCAACTCTGGAAACTTCTATCTCACCTGCAAGTTTTTCCATCTGAACAAGGGTGTCTTCTGTTGGTGCTCCCTCCAGAAGCTTCTCTGTAAGTCGGCTGCCACAAGCTTTCAAAAGCCTGGAGACATGGAAAGAAACACAAGTAGCCTTTGTTAAGCTTGCTTGCTAGCTGCAAAAATCCAGGAAGAAACCTGGTACAATGAGTCTAACAAAAAAATCCACCCCCTAACCAATTTGTTTCCTTCCAACACATCCCTATGCTTTCCTGTGTGGTAACTACCAACACCTCTCACAACCCAAGGTCACCAGAAGGGCTGACACTGTGAGATTACTTTCTGCAACATAACTTATCCCCCACCCAAGTCACATGCCAGTGTTGCAACCCTCTTTTGTGGCATCTTTCCAGGGAAGTTGGATGAGCATGTCAGGCACTGGAGCAACTGGATTCCCACAGACATTGTGCCAAATGGATGCACCTCCCACATTGCTTATCACAATATATAGGCACTTCCAGGTCAACCACCACTGTATTTCAAGTGTGAATTTGAGGAACAACATACTGCAGGTGGGAACATCTTCTCTTGCTTTCTTCCATACTTTTATACTGCTAAGCTAGATAGACATGGCTTCCACTAACAGCCACATCAGTAGTTTTACTCCACAGTCACAAGAAATTTTTTTGTCCTCAAGACATCAGCAGGCTGCTGCCTTTCTGCACTTAGCTCCTTCCAATTCAAAGGCTACTGAGTGAAGTCCAGCTCCATAGAATCACAGACTGGTTTGGGTTGGAAGAGACCTTTCAAGGTCACCTAGTTACTCACTGCAGGGGGGTTGGACTAGATGACCTCCAGAGGTCCCTTCATAGAATTCTAGAATGGTCAGGTTGGAAGGGACCCTAAAGATCATCTAGTTCCAACCTCCCCACACTGAGCAGGGATGCCAATCACTAGCCCAGGTCACCCAGGGCTGCATCCAGCCTGGCCTTGAACACTGCCAGGGATGGAGCATCCACAACCTCTCTGGACAACCTGTGCCAGTGCCTAACCACTCTCCGGGTAAAGAACTTCCTCATAATCTCCAATCTAATTTTCCCCTCCTTCAGCTTATAACCATTAATGACTCTATGATTCTAGCTCAACCTCTCTGCAGTCAGCAGCATCACCTGTAACTAGAGCAGGTTGCTCAGTGCCCCAGACAACCTGACCTGGAATAGTTCCAGGGATGGGACATCCACCACCTCTGGGAAACCTGGGCTAGTGTCTCACCACTCTCAGTGTAAAGAATTTCTTCCTTCTATCTAGTCTAGATCTCTCCTCTTTTAATTTAAAGCCATCACCCCTTGTCCTGTCACATCAGGCCCTACTAAAATAACTGTCCCCATCTTTCTTACAGGCCCCTTTAAGTAGTGAAAGGCTTCAATAAGGTCTCCCTGAAGCCTTCTCTTCTGCAGGCTACTTGATACCAACTTACTACCTCCAGAAAATAATACCCACCCTTTCAGAGTATGGCAACACTCTCTTCATGAAGGAGTTGTAGAAGCTAGAAACACAAAGTGGCATTACCAAGCAAAGGAAGTATGCAAACAGGCCCAGAGGTTTTCATCGTTGGTGAGGGACGTGAGGGAGCGAGCAGCGTTGCCGTTGCGCTGGTGCAGGAAGGGAGTGAAGGCTGTGTTCATCCTCTGGGCACGCTGAGGGCACCCATACTGCTCTGCTTCAAACACCTGCCCCACAGAAGAAAGGCAGCATCAGAAACTGAACAAGAGAAACTGCTTGCATAAAGCTGAGCCAAAAAAAAACCACCAACCCAACAGAAACACCAAGCGAAAAGGGTGCATCCAAAATACATTGTAACTTATGGGAGAAGAGAGGGGAGGGATGTCTTAGAATCATAGAATTGTTAGGGTTGGAAGGGACCTTAAAGATCATCTAGTGCTAACACCCCTGCCATGGGCAGGGATACCTCCCACTAGAGCAGCTTGCTCCCAGCCCCAACACTGCCAGGGATGGAGCTGCCACCACCTCTCTGGGCAACCTGGGCCAGTGGCTCACCACCCTCATGGGGAACAACTTCTTCCTAACATCCAACCTAAATCTCCCCTCCTCAAGCTTGTGTCCATTCCCCCTAGTCCTAGTCCTGCCTGACATCCTGAGAAGTCCTTCCCCAGCTCTCTTGTAGCCCCTGCAGATACTGGAAGGCCACAAGAAGGTCTCCTCGGAGCCTTCTCTTCTCCAGCCTGAATAATCCCATCTCTCTCAGCCTGTCCTCACAGAAGAGGTGCTCCAACCTCTGAGCATCCTCATGGCCCTTCTCTGCACACACTCCAGCACATCTATATCCTTCCTGTCCTGGGGGCTCCAGAACTGGATGCAGTACTCCAGGTGGGGTCTCACCAGAGTGGAGTAGAGGAGGAGAATCACCTCCCTGTACCTGCTGGCCATGCTTCTCTTGCTGCAGCCCCAGGACACAGTTGGCTTTCTGGGCTGCAAGTGCACGCTGGCAGCTCATGATGAGCTTCTCATCCACCAGCACCACCAAGTCCTTTTTTCCTCAGGGAAAAGGACTTATTCTTAGATTGACTAAAATTATCATTAAGTATCACTTGTGCTCCAAAAATATTATCCTTCACAACTTTAGTTGCTGAAATTTCTGACTTCTGAAAGAAGTGTTATGACTGGCTCAAGATGAGAGAGGCACCATGTTCCTTCTCTCCTACACCCCCTGCCTACACACCATCCTCTTGTCCCCTGTGTCACCCTTAATGACTGCAATAATGGCTGCAAAGAGCTGGACCAGCTTTTTGACTCAGCTGTAAATCACCCATCATGATAGTTAACTGACACTGAACCAAATGATCTACCTTCAGTGCTTTGCCCTGAAGCTCATCAATGATGCCTCTGATTTTTCCCAACAAGAAAGGCCAGGAGTTGATGAGGTAAATCCTATCCATCATGATAGTGATGATGCTGTACCAGCGCTGGAAACCTCGAGCCAGGCTGTCTTTGATGAAGAAGGTGTGGCTGAACACAAATCCATGCTGCTCATCTCCAAAAAAAATGGGGCCTTCTCGCCCTGGGCAGACCTGGAAGGGAGGGACACATACACCAAAGCAGTTCACCACACAGCTGAAACAGTAATAAACTGAACAAAACTTACTAACCCACATTTGATGAATACAACAAGCCATTTTTTAGGTTGCTATCCAAACTCCAGGGTCAAACAGACCTCCAGAGATATCCTACAAACACCAAAACCCTTCAATTTAACTGTATTTTAAGAACTCAGCTCTATTCAGCTATGATATTGATGCGAAGCCACAAGGGTTTTTGCTGATCCTGACCCACAAATACTCATTAATCTGTAAGGTTCTCCCTTCCCTTCTATGAGATGCTGAATGTTAATGGTTTACATAGATCATAGAATCCTAGCATGGTTTGGGTTGGAAGGGACCTCTGGAGCTCATCTAGTCCAACCCCCTTGCAATGGCCAGGGACATCCCCAACTAGAGCAGCTTGTCCAGAGCCCTGGCAAGCCTCACCTGGAATGCCTCTAGGGATGGGAACTCAACCACCTCCCTGGGCAACCTGGGCCAGTGTTCCACCCTCGTGGGGAGGAACTTTTTCCTAGTATCGAGTCTAAATCGACTCATCTCCAATTTAAAACCATTGCCCCTTGTCCTTTCACTGCAGGCCTTTGCAAACAGGCCCTCTCCAGCCTTCTTGTAAATCAAATACTTCTTGGCACTAAGCAACATATTCCAATGTTTTTTTACAAGACAACTTATATTACAAAGAAAAACAATATGCACATAGAAGGAAAAACAGGAAAGGGAAATTGTTGGTCTGACAAGGTAAGAGGAAGAAACCCTCAAGATTATCAAAGATCAAACTCAAAAATCACCAGCAATCCTGGAATGAACAGATAAGTGTGTCTCTCTTTCCACCTCAATTCCCTCCTTGTTTCAGGCTGCAGGATCAGCCATTTCAAAAGATGCCCAAGCCCACAAACAGGTTTTCTCCCTGTCCTCCAGGGCAGTTACCTCACAGCTCAGACTGCGAACGCAGGCCTGGCGCACGATGCTGAAGAGCTGAGGGTGGTTTGGGTGCTGGTGACTGACATACTTGATTGAAGTTTCTTTGTCATGGCTGACATATCCAGGATGTCCTCCTGCAAGAGAGCGGCAACCCTGAAGACAGAAAAGCAAATCCAGCCATGAATGAGCATGCAGTTACCTAAGGGTTCCAAAAGTTTCTGCATATTCCCTTCAGAAGTCAAGATCTGAACCCAGCTCCTCACACAGAATTCTAAGTGATATACTTTCTCTACTCTTATGCTCATTTTCCCACTATTTAATTTGTATGTGAACTTGGTGCTGGCTCTAAAAGTGGTAAAATTCAGTTAACAGCAGCTGTGAAAGCAACTAAGAAAACTGGCTATAACCTCAAGGCCAGCAAATAACAAGTATCTTAGAACAAGTAGTAATGTTAGACATGCATAAGAACAACTGAGAACATACACTTTCTCTATAGTTTTAATTGGTTTTGTATTTTTTCTGTATCTTCATCAATATCACTCTTAAAACCTGCTCTAGGTTGTCCTGCTCTTGCAGGGGGGTTGGACTAGATGATCTCCAGAGGTCCCTTCCAACCCCTAACATTCTGTGATTCTGTGTAATTACTACTAATAAATAACCAGACCTAATCTAATAAAGTCCATGTTCTTCAAGGACAAGGAAAGCATTTCTCAGCCCCAAGAGAATCACAGATCACATGGCTTAGAGACTTCAAGACACCATCTTGTCAGGGCCTATGTACTCAACAACAATTCCTTCATCCTCTTGTCATGAATCATTATGGTTTATGAGAACCTGGAGCTCTTCGTACTGGTAGCCACATACAACATGAATACATTTCACTTTTTTTTCTTCTCTCAGTATAACTTGCTTTAGAGAATCTAAGAGCCTTTTGGTTAAGCCAAGAGGTTCTGATCTGCACACTTGCCTCACACATATCTGACTTCTTTGGTCCTGGGCTGCTGGAGTCAGCACTGGCACCTTCTGCTGGGCTGTGTGAGCGGATCCGACTGCTCATCTGAATGCCACCTTCTTCCTCCTCTGCCTGCTCATTCTGCCCAGAAATGTCCCCACTGCTCGCGCCTTGGGGAAGTGGTGAGTGTAGAACCTCAGTACAGAAGAGGGTGCGAGGACCATGGAGCTCACAGAAATGGCAGAGAGCAACAATAGCATTCATAGTGAGAGCTCAGCACATGCGTCAGGCCTCCTGCAGGCAAGAGAAAAAGCATACGGTATCAGCACCACAGGTATTAAAGCATCTCTTAGGGCTGACCATATACCTCCAGGAGTGGCTAGGCTTAAGTTCAGCCAAATGGACAAGCACAACTCTACCATGGGGTGACCTAAGCAAGGCCTAATCCTTCCTGCCCTGATGGGATAAGTAGAGCTGACCGATCCCACCGTGCTCTGTCCCTGACTCTGAACCAGGATACCTCAGACCCCACTGGGATGGAATGGGACTGGACCGGATCTCCCGTGCCCGGACACCTCATATCTTACAGGGACAGCTTGGGGTCTGTCAGAGCAGATACATCGGGCCCTACCAGGCCTGGCGCAGCTTCCCTGTGTCCGGAGACCGCAACGGGTCGGGCCTAACCCTTCTCTGTGCCCCCTGCCCCGCTCCTCGACCCCGGTCCCGAACGCCTCAGGCCCGGCCGGACAGAGCCCGGCCCACCCTACCCGGCCCCGGCCTCCTCGCTCGGCCCAGCCCACGTTCCCCGTGACCGGACAACTGCTGCGCGCCCCCCACTCACCGCGGCTCCGGGCTCCCCCGCCCCAGCCCGTCCCGTGTCAGCGGGCGCCTGACAGAGCCTGACCCAGCGGCCCGTACCACCCTACTGGTAGCTGAGGGGGACGGGGAAGAGGAGCGAGCAGCTTCCCGCTGCCTACCTGCAGCGGCGAGAAGAAGGAGAAGACGGGCGGGAGGCCAGAAGAGGCCGTACGCCCCGCGGTACCGAGCGGGCCCTTCCCGCCGCTCTCCCGAGAAACCCCCGTTCCCCTCCCCGGTACGGCAGTGAGCCCGGCCAGAGCCGCCCTGCCACAGGGCCTGGGCAAAGCCAGTACCCCAACACGGGGGGAGGGGAGGAGATGAGAGGATCGGCAAAACGTCTCCTTCCTTCTCTCGCTATCCCCCGCCCCGCTGTCCAGCCGCAGAGAGCGAACAAGAGTGTACGACCTTCAGGAGCCGTGAGGCGACGAGCCGCAGCCTCGAAAGAGCCTCACCGGGAGCAGGCTCCACACCTGCTCCCCCTCTCCCCATCGCGAGGTGGTACAGGCCGCACGGCGGGTCACGTGACAGCGCAGGCCGGACCGAGTGCATGCGCAGTGTGCGGGCGGGGCTCTGCTGAGGCAAACCGGAGCTTAGCGCCGGGTCGGGCCCCGCTGAGGCTAAACGTAGCCTAGCACCGGGCCGGATCGGGCCTAGAAGCTCCGTATCCTGCTGCTCAGGGTCCCTTTAACGTTCCCGTATGCCCCCACAGGGCACTGATGTCCTCACCGCAGCTTGGGCCCCACCTCTCCCTTAAAGGAACTTCACACAGGCACTGGCAGCACCCTAACCAGCAGTTCTGCATAGAATCCTAGAATCATTATGGTTGGAAAAGACCTCCGAGATCATCGAGTCCAACTGTCCACCCACCACGACCATGCTCATCACTAAACCATGTCCCCAAGGACCACATCTACATGTTTTCTGAACACTTCCAGGGACAGGGAGTCCACCACCTCCCTGAAGTATTATCATTTTCCACTCTGTTTATAAAGCAGATCAAGATATTTACACAGGTAGCATTCTTTGAAGGAAGTTGAGTTCAGCCTGTTCTAGGCTCTTCAACACAGATCCTCTCTCCATTAAAGTACTTCAGTTTATCAGGTTTTATCCAAGGATGATTTATCTCTAAAAATGGAACGATAAACCAAATTCCATCTGAACTACAGATCCTTTCAGGCTTCAAAATAAAATACTGGATTTCATCTGCCCCTTCCCTTTACATTGGGGTTTTACATACCTAAGTAGTTAAGTCTGCCACAAGGTAACAACACAGATCATTCAGCTGAGTAAAACTTGTACTTCAACCCCAAGAAAGAGCAGCTGTCACTCATACTACTACTAAACATGCCTCTTGATCCAAGCACAGACTGATACTCATGCCTCTGAAGAAAACAATACTCAGATGGTCAGTGAGAAGGATGGTTATTGTAACAAAATGATCAAATATGAATAGAAGTGTTTGAGCCAAAGTCCATCTAACCCCAGAGCCCATTTTGGACAAGGACCTGTAGCAGCACTTCCAAGGAAGACACACTGCACAAAAAAAGAACTGCTATTTCTACTCAAGATAGCTCAGCAGAGCTTTGAGAAGCCACCAGCAGAGCTGGAATAACTCCTGAGCAGAGGGCACAGCCTCACACAGCAGACAACTAGCACCCTCCTGCCAGTCAGCCAGAATCACACACCCTGAGAAGCAACAAGAACAAAAGATCTCCCCCCTCCCAAAAGAAAAAAACCTAAGGAAAAGCCAAATACAAAAGACCTGCTATCTCAGTTAAGACAAACTAAGAAGAACGACTCGTTTGTTATCTTTATTTTTCCAATAGTACATTTAAACAACTTCTCAGGACTAACCTCCTCAGCCAGTTTGGCCATGCAGAAAACATTTCCTAGGTTATACAGATTGCCTACGACAACACATACAACAGGTCGTGGTGGGACCAGAGAAGACAGAAGGGCAGTTGTGGAGGAGGAGGCAGCTGGAGTTGTGCAAAAGCCTCTGGTGCAATGGCAGCCTGTGTCTGTTAGCAGATGTCACTGCCTGGGGCTCCTCGGTGGCACAAAAGCAGGAGGGGTGGTTGTAGACAAATAGCTTCTAACCATTTCTTCTTAGGAACACATTAATATCTGCTAGGAACTGAGCTAGAGAGCCCTCCTGTGGCTAAGAAGTGTAGTTGCACATCTAAGGCTCCCTTCGGGACTGCAATTTCTCTCTTTGCTAATTAAGAGGCATGAAAATAGGAGTTAGATATCAAAGCATGCACTCAGTATTTCGTGAGCACATCTGGTGGCCATGCATGATGGGAAAAAGCAGCCACAGGACCTCTGAGAGTCTTAAGTGCAGAGGAGCATAGCACGCAGTGTTCTTGGATTTGATCAAAAGTCCTTCCCTGCAGTAAATCCAGAAATAAAACCAGAAGGCTCAAGTGTTCTCCAAGCATTTCAGCTGACCACAGCCCATGCAATTAGCTCCAAGACCTGAAGGAGCTGCTTCATTACAAATCTGACTTAATTGCAAGAGGATCTCAAGGCATGCAGATGCCAGATTGTGTTTATCACACTATTTACTTAAAAGCCCTTCCCTGAAGCACTTTTGGTGAATGCTTTATCTACAGATTCTACAGGTGGGACCTGACTGACTTTCCAACAGCAATCAGAGTTTACCAGCACAACTACCCAGGTCAGAAAAGGAACCTCAGCAGTTCTAACTTCAAAAGCATTTGTCCTCTTAAAAATCAGACTAAGAAAAACAGGGTAATACATCATTTGAAACCATTACACAGCTATTTCTGCTGTCCTTTTGATGTCAAAAGGGATTGAATTTTATCTACTTCAGGCAAAAAGAAGAGAAAATGTAGCTGCTTTTTGCCAGCTATATGTATTAGTTTATTTCTAATTCCAGAAACTCTTCCTGCAGCTCTCAGTAGGTAAACCCACTCTTTCTAGTAGGAACTAATGGTATAAAAGCTCAACCACTGCCAAGAGGACAGTTCTGGTTCCTCTCCAACTCCATGAAAGCACCCTGCATGCATTCTCCCCTGGCAAGTGAACCCTTGGCAACAAAAGGTCATTCATCCACATTTCTCTCTAGGTGGCAGTTTGGGGTTAGTCATTTGTTGTCCTTTCTATGATTGCTGCTTCTGGTTGTAAACACTGTGACAACCCAGCTTTGTGCCTGAGCCCACAGCATTGCTAATCCACTAATTTTACACTTCCACAGGAGCAGAGAGCAAAATTGCCTGAGGATGTTGAGCATTGAAATCACTGCAGGATTAACTAGGGGAAAAAAATAAAACCCTTTCAAAATCATAGATATCTTTAATTACAAGACTGGTAAGGCAAGTAATGAAGAACACCAAGACTTTCCTTTAAGATCAGATATAACAGTTGCCTTCAAATATGGAAGTGCCTATGATAGGAAGCACGAGTACTCAGTGGTGAGCTACTAACACTGTGGACCTATAGTGTTGTTTGCTACTAAACTGCTATTTTATACTTTTAAAAACATCATTTACCACCTAGACAACAACCTGGGGACAGATCTCTCTTACTAAAAGCACACTGCTGGCACAGAGGCTCTGCTAGAATTAAGACACCACTTTTAAGTGAAAACCCCAACAGTTCTGCAGCAGCAGTGGAAGCACAAATGGAGCATTTTCAACCATGGGTGACCTCCATACAGACAAGCTTCATGCAGCAAGTGCCACAAATGCTTAGCTCCCCACTTAGGCTCCTGGAAAAAAAGCTGGCAGGTTAGCAGCAGCAAGCAGCATCTCATCAGGCATTTCAGTAGGAAGCACTGGATGCTGAGCTTCTCACCTTCTGACTTCATGACAGGTTTATTTATGCCTGACAGGAGGAGATTTGCACTGACATGAAGTGTTTCAAAGGTGTTTGAACAGTGATACACAAGAACTACAGAGAATTAAACTACCTATTGACTTGAGGGGTGAAGCACTTAAAAAGAACCCAACAAAGTTTCTCTGTTTAAAAGGGGGAATTACAAACCAGATAGCATTAAAACCCAGCATGTTATCTCCAATTAGAATCCTGCATTTTGAGTGCTGTACAGAATTTTATGTTCCAAATCCAAGTATCCTTTTTGGAAGCAAAGATCTACAAGCATGGCCTTCACTTAAACTTCTTCTCACTGCAGAAAAGCATTAGCCTGTTACACACCTTCATGTCAATTGTATAGGGACAACAACTAACAGTTCTTTCAGTGTGAACAACTTCATATCTAGCATCCTCCAGAACACCAAAGAGCCTTTTCTTTAGGTCTCATAAATTTGATTTAAGAGCAAACATTATTAGGAGATATTTTGTACCAGAAGCTTAAAGTCCTGAATAGCTGTCACGGATGGATTCCCTGTTGTTACAGAAGTTCCTCTAGCCTTACAAGGACTCCTTAATATGCTCATCTTCTTGGGAAGAACACAGTTCTTGTTTCACTTCACAGAGAGCAGCCAGCCATACTTCAAGTCCACCCCTCTTCCCCCTGCCACACATAGAAATCTGCACTTTGAACCAACTTTAAATACAGAATAATGAACCAGTAATTATCTTGTAAGTGAACCAACACTAGTTTGTATTCTTCCCTGAATAACACTTTTCTTTTGCAGAAGAGAAAAAACCCAAAGGACTGCTACAGAAACACAGCAACATTCAAACCCTTTAAAACAAAAGGTAGATTATTTAATGCATTAACAATGTTAATCTGAAGATAAATAAATCCACAACAGACTTTTAAGTTTCTTTTGAGATTTCCTTTTTCTTTGCAGAGAATATTTCTGATATTATACAGTACTGAGAGGGTGTTCTTTTATTTTCTTAATGTCCAGGTGAAAAGCAAAGCTCAGTTCTCTCTGCTCTCTTCATGGAACTCCTCAATGCCCTATTCCAGGCATGATCCTTTCATAAGCTTTTACTTGAAAGCTGAGTGGTGAGCAACATTAATTTCAAGAATAACTGGATGGTTTGGTCCCTGAGTCATCTTCTTGAGAGCCCATACTCTGGAAGGGAGAGAGTTACTTGTTTTCAAAACCAGGTCTGAAGGTTTACCTCTGAGACAGACAGTTCTTTGAAGTTAAGAGGTAGGAAAATAAAGTGCATGTGAAATAACATGCACTTCCTTTTTGGTTTAAAACATGATGTTTATGCATGTGTTATTAACAATATGTAATTATTAACACTGTAAATACTGACATTCAGTGCAACACATACTGTACTGAGTTTCTCATGTGCTCTTATAAGACATTAGATCAATTACCTTCTGCACAAACTGAGGGTTCACAGTGATCTCTTGATCCATGGCTTTCAGTCGTTCATCAAGCTCTATACATTTCAGCATCTTAAAAACATACATGAAGGTGATTACTTTGTCCAGCTGGGACATGATCTTCAAGATATTTCATGGCTGTGCTATGTAGAACCAATAACTTTTGCCATCACTAAAGTTCCATGTCAAAATGTTCTCGTCTCCCAAATCAAAGTGTCAGATCATTATTTATTCCCTTAGTTTGATCCATGTCTTTCTAACAATCCTTTCTGGACAGACCCATGAGGGTCAATCACCTCAGCCTACTGCCAGTGGAATTGATCCCTGAAGTCTAAAACTCTAAAGCCAATCACTCTAATCCACTCAGTTCAAGGAACTTCACCCCACCACCATCAAGCAGTCAGTCTACTGAAACATCTCAAGCTGTACAGAAGATACAGCAGGGAAATGCTTTGACAGTAACTGACCATCAATCTAAAACCTTTAAATACCAGTACTGTGAAATAGTCCAATGATTCCCAGTCCTCAATCTCTAGGTGTAAGTTACCTACACTGGCCACTCCCTGATAACAGACTAAGGTTCTTTGGTAGCAATTCCACAAGGAGTTAGTATCAGAAAGATTTACCTCCTGATCGATGTTATGAAGCATAGCTGGATTGTTATATTTTTCTGGGTTATCATGGAAACAGACCATACCATCTTTCTGATTAATACTTGCAAAGATTTCACCATCTTCTATCTGAAATGACAGAGGGTATAATATAAAGTATCACCAAGAAGAGAATTTCAGGTGACTTCAATGCAGAATCATCTTTAACCTGTTTGCTTTTTATTGTCTAACAGCTCCCCAAGACAAATGAGCCATGCCTTATTTTAGGGGAAGACCTTTTGAGAAGTCTCAACAGCACAGCAAACTGACAGCATTTGACACCCTCAAAAAGAACCATCCTTCAGCCATTCAGAATATGCACTGCCAGTCCATTTAAGAGTCAGAAAAGTTTCAGTCAGGATACTTTAGCCAAGTCTTACCATGTGGAGGACGTATTTTTCTGCTTCTTGAGGCCCCGACAACTGCACTCGACTTGCCATGTCTTGTAATGACAATGTTAAAAAAGTCTGCAATTTAGAGAGTATCCATTTGTTATAAGATGTTAAGAACCTTCCCTACCAATCCATCAGGGCCTATTCAATCTGATTTTTCAAGTCTGATGGGAAGAAACGAGCGAAACACAAAGCACCATGAGAGTGGAGTCAGTTCTTCCTCCACACTGCTGTGTTTCACTGTGCTTGTATGCAGACCACACTAAGGGAGTCATTACTCCATGGCTGCAATGCCTCTTTACCTAAAACACACTCCTGACCAAATCCAACCTCTTCCTTTCCCTTTTTACATGAATAAGGTGACTGTTCATCCCTTGAATTACCTTCCAGCGATGAATGCCTTACATTCCTCCCAAGGATAGTAGTTCTGCTGCAGCAAAAACCATCTGGCCTTGCCAAAACAAAAAAGAGCTTTCCCCTGATCATCTTTAAGGATTAATCTGGTCTCAGCTAAAGAAACATTTCACTCCATTGCTTCAGGTTTTCCTTTTACTTCAGACACTTCCACAATCTGTCCTATTGACTCACTCTTCTCTAATGAAGTAGTCTGTAAGATTGAGCTTTCTCATTTTCAAACAGAGATGAAGGTCATTGGGTAACAGTGCTCACAACTGATTTATCTATGAGAATCTCATGGGCAAACCCCTCTTATAGACACACATATTGAATCACCCTTTAAATAATCCATAAGTAGCCAACTGAACTGGTTTTCTAGAGAGAGCATTTTAGCCTCATTTGTTTTGAGACACAAATCTCAGTCATTTCTCTGTGACATGACTACATTATGTCTTCTGAGGAGTGGCTGAGGGAACTGGAGTTGTTTATAGTCTGGAGAAAAGGAGGTTGAGGGGAGACCTTCTCACTCTCTACAACTACCTAAAGGAGGTCGTAGCCAGGTAGAGGTTAGTCTCTTTTCCTAGGTAACAAGCAACAGAATGAGAGGAAATGGCCTCAAGTTGTGCCAGGGGAAGTTTAGATTGGACATTAGGAAAAGTTCTTTGCTGTAGGAGTGCTTGAGCATTGGAACAGGCTGCCCAGGGCAGTGTTGGAGTCACCATCCTTGGATGTAGTCAAAAAACATGTAGCTGTGGTGCAGAGGAACATGGGTTAGTGGTGACTTCACAGTATCACAGTATGTCAGGGGTTGGAAGGGACCTAGAAAGATCATCTAGTCCAACCTGCCCTGCCAGAGCAGGATCACCTAGAGCAGCTCACACAGCAATGTGTCCAGGCAGCTCTGCAATGTTTCCAGACAAGGAGACTCCACAGGCTCCTGGGCAGCCTGGGCCAGTGCTCTGCCACCCTTACTGTAAAGCAGTTCCTCCTCATGTTAATACTAAACCTCCTGTGGTCCAGCTTGCTCCCATTCCCTCTTGTCCTAACATTGGATGCCATTGAGCAGAGCCTGGCTCTCTCCTCCTCACACTCACGCTTAACATATTTATAAGCATTATAAGTATTATAAGCATTATGAGCATTAATGAGTTGGCTGCATTAACACTTGGACTCAATCTTACAGGTCTTTTCAAACCTTAGTAATTCTTTGATCATTTTCCTCTGAGTTTAATACATTTCAGAGATACACATTTTGAGAGAAACTCTCTGCAAAAACCAAACTCCTGCATCTTACCTTGGTTAGCCTCTGAATATTCTTTTTGTAGAGAGATGACAAGCATTGCTTCACCAGCCCCATATTGTTATCCCTTGTGAATGTTTCACTGTGTTTGTTCACCAGATTTCGAAGCTCTGAGGGTTTATTGGTTGAATAAACTTGTGCTAATTCATGGTAAGCATTGCTAAGGGGCTGCAAGGAGATAAAATGACAACAGTGTTCAACCAGCCTCACAAAACCTAGTCACTACTTCAACATTAGAAGCTACAAAGGCATAAAAGTAAATCGAAGCAGCTCAACTAGCTCTCATTAAATACATGATGCCCATATATGGCTTTACAGTAACAATAGATCCTCCTATGCCAAATCTGGATTATTGTGATATAAGATTTAGTAAACATCCTTCAAAGACGTTTATATAGTCTGCAAATAGTCTGTAAGCTGAACAGCACAGGAAGTGAGCTGAATTCAAGGTAAGCAGCATGTTGAATAGTCACTGCCCATCCATTGTATTTGTTCAACCCTTCAAGCCACTGTCATCTTTCACCATGATGCAGCACAGCATGGACAAGAGAGAACCAGAGACTGAAGGCTAGTTCACCTACATCCCTTTGAACTGGCAATTGTTTAAGCTTGTCTATTAGTCTCTGAGGTTAGGAGATTTTTGGAAGTCTTAAGATTTTGGACACAAAAAAAAAGTGTAATAACTAACTTTGAAAAGTAAGTGTAATAACTAACTTTGAAAAGTGTATTTACCTTGGATCACAACTCTCACTAGCAGTTTCGTCTTCTACCCTATAACCCCCTTAGGGACTCCACATTTGCAGCTTTTTCAGAAGCTTTTATCCTTTCTAAAGCTGGTGTTTGGGAATAAACTATTTAGCATTTCATATTTCAACTAGATGAAGTTATGGGCTGAAATGTTTTCCAAGGACACTGCATATTGAAAGCCAAATGAAATCTGACTCTTGTTTTAGTTCTAACAGAAAATGCTCTCAAGGGATGTGCAGTATCAGTGAAGAAAATATTGGGAAGTACTATTCAACCCTAAAGTTTTCCCCAAAGATCAGTTTAAAAACCTGTATCATCAATATGAGCTCTACAGTTTGTAATAGAGGTAGAAGTGGCCAATCTTTAGCTATTGCACACTAGAAAGGCAATATGAGGTTGCACGCTGGCACACTGTGCATTATTTCCCATGATCTGCAATGTTAAAGAGTATCATCAAATGAGGGTAGAAGAAAAATCATGTACAAATTCAGTTGTTCTATTATTTAGCTGCATTCACAAGACTTACCTTAATGAACCTACCAACTATCTGGGAAGTGTATTTTGGTAGCTGCTGAACTTTGCCAAGTAGTATCAAAGAAACTAGAATATACTTTTTATATGATTCCAACATAATATGACTGACTGCCATGGCTGGAGTTGTTATTGCCTAAGCAAGAGAGAAAGAAATGGAAGAGAAATTGAGTACATTTACTGCTACTGATCCTGGTGGTTACTGCACTAACAAAAATCTCAGTTTAAAGCTGAATGCAGAAAGGATACAATGGCATATAAAATTCACCTTTCAGCATTAAAGCTTAACTAACTTCTGTCAAAATTGTCATAAAGTGCCCTAAAAAAGTAAATTCTATACAAGCTACTCCAAATACATTATGCTACACTGATGCCTACCTTAAAATAACCCTGTTAAGCTCAAATCAAAACTTCTTTCTTTGGCATCTGTCTAAAGTTGTACTAGCAATCACCTGTAGCTACTTGTTATCAGGAATCATTCTACAGTTCCTGTAGAATCTGGATTTGCACACATCCTTAAAGAGGTTCTGCAAAGCCACTACACCATTAGATCTATTTCAGTATGCTGAAAGAGGTCTGCAGAAGAGGGAAAAAGGATTTTAGTTTACTATTTTACTGCTAGCTGACCCTTGTTTGTAAACAAAAATGCTGTACCAGTTCATATGGCACATTTGACAGAGTTTCCCTCTCTCTCACACACACCAAGTTTTCCCAAGTTTGCCATTTCCTCTTCTTGCACAGAGAAAGTAAAAGCAGTGAATATTGTAATAGCCTTGAAGAAATGTAACTCCCCTCATAAAATTATCAAAGCTCTTAGCAAAACTGGACTATATTTTTCTTTAGTAGTCCCCAGTTCTGAATGCCAGCCTGGGAACTGTTTCTATGCCAGCAGTAATAAGCAGGCATCTGAAAAATATTTATAGTGAGATAAATTTAACATCAACCTTTGAGTTGCATAGTTTTGTGGTGCACTAGTTACTTGGCTGTAAGAAACCTTCTTAAAGGAAAACACTCTGAAGGTAGCTTGTTTGTTACTTCGCTTTATATGGGAAAGAAGTTCTTCTTCATGTTCAGGTGGAACCTGCTGGCTTCCAGTTTGTGCCCATTGCCCCTTGTCCTGTCACTGGGCACCACTGGAAAGAGTGTGGCCCCAGCCTCTTGCCCCCAGCTTTTAGCTCTTGCTCAGCATGGAGCAGCTCCCCTCTGGCTCTGCTCTGCTCCAGGCTAAGCAGCCCCAGTGCTCTCAGCCTTTCCTCCTCCCAGAGATGCTCCAGTCCCCTCAGCATCTTTGTAGCTTCCACTGGACTCTCTCCAGTAGTTCCTTGTCTCTCTTGAGCTGGGGAGCCCAGAATAGGATACAAAACTCCAGATGTGAGTAGAGGGGAAGGAGAACCTCCCTCAACCTGCTGGTCACAGACACCACTCCAGGAGACCACTGGCCTTCTTGACCACAAGAGCACATTGCTGGTTTATGGTCAACTTGTCCCCCAGGACTCCCAGGTCCTTTTCCATGGAGCTGCTTTCCAACAAGTCAACCCCTAACCTGTACTGGTGCATATCCAAAGATGACCTGTTGTCTCAACACTATGACAGATGCTACTTTTGCCTTTCAACTGATCTCACTTTAAACTTACCATTTGATTTACAGTTACCTGTTCATAAAAGTAGAGTGCTCTTTCAAAGTTCTTTAGCCCAGTGTATATCATCCCACCATAGTAGTAGTAACATAAAAAGTGCTTCGCATCATATGCCCCATTCTCTTTACAAATATCCATCATGTCCACATCTAGATACGGGAGGGCAGGTTTAAAGCATTTTGCTAACAAACAGAGCTACAAGAAAATAGATCAAGTGTTCAGAAATTAGCCATTGTCATTCACATTTCCAGGAGGAAGGATCATAGAATTGTCAGGGTTGGAAGGGATCTTCAAGATCATCTAGTGCCAACACCTCTGCCATGGGCAGGGAGACCTCCCACTAGAGCAGCTTGCTCCCAGCCCCAACACTGCCAGGGCTGGGGCTGCCACCACCTCTCTGGGCAACCTGGGCCACTGTCTCCCCACCCTCATGGGGAACAACTTCTTCCTAACATCCAACCTAAATCTCCCCTCCTCAAGCTTGTGCCCACTCCCTCTAGCCCTAGCACTACCTGACATCCTGAAAAGTCCTTCCCCAGTCCTCTTGTAGCCCCTGCAGATCCTGGAAGGCCACAAGAAGAAGCTGAAACTCAATTTATCTAGGACTAGTTAATAAACCTCACTCCTCCAAGAGTGAAAACACAGTAGTCCTATAAAACAGATCATTCATTGTATCATTATAGATGGAAAAAATCTCATTGGGGATTGCGAATTGTTATAAAGTATCTGATTCCCAAAGAAATTAGACTCTGACAAAGCTGCTTGAAACTCCAGACCTTCCAGCTGGCAGCACTACACACTGCACTGAACATTCCTGTCCAACCCTAAATCCCAGGAGCCAAGAGTGCAAATCCAGGCCAAAGACACTGAGACAAACACATCTTTTGTCAAACTTGAGCAAACAGTATCTGGATATTGCTCTTAGGCTGCCTAAGACTTTCAGCCCCAAGAGAAGGGATGTCAAAAGACTTTCAGAAGCCACCTACAAAACCAAAGATCTGGAGACATGCACTGAACATTTCAAATTAAAAGAATGGGATTTTATTTCAGTAGATCATATTATTTATTATTGGGGAAAAAAAACCTCACCCAAACTTAAGAGTTAAAAGCCATTTTTACACTGCAATATGTGAACATGCATTTCCTCAAAGGGTTATAGGTATTTTATGAGCTTTTACTCTCACAACAAGGCCTTTTGCTGCCCTTACCTGGCAGAGATCTGCATGTATTGAGGTCAGCTGGTTTGTGTTCATCTGCATCTTGTCTATGGCTTGTCTGAGAATGCTAATTCCTCGCAGGGGCTGTCAGAAATTACAGCTCTTTCAGATAATTTCTCATAGATGGCAGCACATTGGATCTTATGTTGACACTTACAAATGAAAAATAACACTAATTGACAGGTTCCATTGAGTAATAGTTAACTTGAGGTTCCCTTTTTGTAGGATACTGCAGTCTCTCAGAAAAGAAAACTAACCTTGGCTTATCCAACTGCTCCTGATTAAACTAAAGGCATTGATTCTGCTCCACAAAGCTAACCTCATCAGAAAGGAAGATATATTGATAAGAAAACCTTTCTTGACTCCATGACACCATCTCAACTCCCACCAAGTAACAAAGGCAAGGTTCTCCCTTTACTCCCCTTCAACCAGACTTGATGTCTACTTCTAATTTAGGCTAGATTTCACTCAACTGGTCTAAAAAAGTCAGCATCTTGGCAACAAAAATATTGGTCAAATATTTCTTAAACAAGTTCCCTTTACATTTTAAGGCACTTTGTGAAGAACATTGTATAACATTCAAACTAGCATCACTGACTCACCAGCACTACTAATTTTTGCAGCTTTCTCCTACTCACACACACATCATCTGAAGAACATTCTTAGTACTACAGATTTCCTGGTCTGTGTGCAAGAGCATGTTTTTAGGTGACTCTTTCCCCTAAAAATTTAATCTTTCTTATGTCTTAAAACATAATCTTGGTTTAGGTTCATTACCTCTCAGTAAAAGTCACAAGTAAGGAGCTGCACAAAAATAATTAACATGACATTAGTGTCAAATCTTTATGAAGCAAGAGATTGCTAATATCCCATTTAAGAGCTTGGATAGTAGGTAGTTTATTTGTACTAGATGATACTTGCTCACCTGTTTTCTCTCCACAAGGGCATTTGTTAACTGGTGGCACAGGCCAGCAACTAAATACAGGAAACAAAACAACACAAACAAAACACAGTGAAAAATCAATAATACCAAACTATCCAAAAAAATGTATCAAATCTGAAAGGAAGCTTAACTTACAAGTGTCTGTTGCATATCTAATGTGTTCCCCATTACAGGTGCTGATAAAAAGCTGCACCTGTGAGAATAACGTTTCGAAGTCAGGGATGCTGGGCATAGAAAACTTCACAAACCTAAAACAAACAAACAAAAGGTTTAGCACTTAACATTTGGAGAGCACTCAAAAAACTTCATCTGCACTGCTCATTCTCTGCAGACACATCTAGATGCTTGCAAACCAACCCAAAGTGTTTAGGACAGATGGCACATGATTTCCTCAGGAGCTACACAGTATCTGTAAACACTCTCTCTGTGCATACTCTCATCCTCAGTCCAGTGCAAACCAGTATCTAGAACAGCCTATGCCAAACAGAGATTATTTTATCTGGTACAACAGTTACAATCATAATAGGAACACTGGTTAATGATCATGAATTGTAGTACTCAGCCATGCAACTTCTTTGCACACTTTTGCCTATCCTACAGCCATCTTCTTGAATGTGCACAAGATTTCTCAACTATTAAATTATTAGATGTGTATCTCCTCTCAGGAGCTTTCTCCTCACTTGCAGTTTTTCTCCATCCCTGGTGGTTCCTTAGCTCCCTATAGGCTGTAGCCTGGCACTTTGTTCTGTAAGTCGAACTAGGATTACACTCACCTGAAAGCAACAAAAACTTGAGATATACATCTACAAATGGCATGAAAACATACAGAAAAACCTCTGTTTGATGCTGTTGGAAGGTACCAAGCCCTGTCCATACTTCAGCTGCTATACACTGTAACATGCAGTTCAAAACTACTGAGTTCATGAACTGTCCTTACCCACAAGGCTTACAACTGCCCAGATTATCTGCTGACATCCCTTCCCTGTCTCCTCAGAGACTCTTATTCTGCCATGCCACAGTTTCAGTCAGAACTTCACTATATGCTCCACTGATTCCATCTCTTCAAATACTATCTTTTACATATTATTCCTTACAAACAGTCATCTTCCTTCCTCCACCTCTTTCAATGACTGTGTTCATGTCCCACATCATACAGTTCTTCTCCTGCCACGGTACTGATACTCTGCTTTTTGTGACTTCCAGGCTGCATTTTCATGAGATGCCAGCAAGTTCTAATATTCAAGTTCACTATCTCCCTGTATTACAGTCATTTTGTTTCAAAGGGATAATAGAACAAGTACCAGGATTCTGCTCTTTCCTTTAAAACAACAGTGGAAGCTGTAGATGCTTCACTTGCAGTTAAGTACAGCTAGAAACAACAGTTGGAGCTTCAGGGGCCAAATATCTTTACCTTACCTCAGCATCACCAAGGTAATTCAAGTATTATCTTTACCTCCAGACAGCAGCAGGAGCTTCAGTGCTGTCTGGAGACAATACCCCAGAATTATGACAATAACCTATGCTTCACTGGGGGAAAAAAAAGTGTTGCTTCATGTTTACAGTTCAGCACACCAATGCCCTGCCAATTTAGTTTTAAATGTTAGTTTTATATCTTTTTGCTAAACATGTATGGAAAGATAAAGACATAGACATAAGAAATAGACATGGCCTTAAGGAAAACAAACCCCCAGCATTACCATTTGACAGCAATGCCATTTACAAGCTTCATTTTTCTTTTGAAAATACAAATTTGCCTTGGTATCTGCATGAATAAAATGTGCATCACTGAAGGAAACTAAGCACCATTTTAAAGAAATGCAGAATGTCCAAAAGAAAAACATTTGGTTGACAATTCAGCATGTTGCTTGAAGTTTTAATAGTAAGATACTTCATTAAAAGAAAGCAGCACTTACAAGACAGCAAGAACACCTAATGAGTGTTCCTGCACATCCAGGGCACCAAGCACTGTATCCAGATGGGAAAGATTTTTTGCTAGCAGTTCTCCACTTTTATTGATCAGTTCACAAAGTTGAGTCATTTGTCCTGAAATATAAAACATGGTTGTCAAACTCTCACATTCCCAGACTTCCATCATGCCTTGCTGCCCTATATAACCTGAGGAAAAAGCAGTAGCACCCAGGCAACTGCTTTTGAGACTGCATGGGTTTAGTTCAGGACACAAACTCAGCATGAAAAGCACCATCAGCTTGCCTCCTTACAGACACTCTCATATCAATGTCAAGCTCCATCTAAGCCAAGCCTACAAAACTTTGACCAGGGGACTGTGATGCAAAATTTTACCTCATATGGATAAATTTGTCTATGCTTGTGCCTTCTAGGTGTTTTAAAGGAAAAAAACCCCTACAAACTAAACCAAAATAGTAGTAAAAAGTTTCCTCTGCTGTCTAAAAAACTCCCAGTACCAGAGTTTGGTTTGTGCTGCTCCTCCAGTGTCCTATCTACTTTGCAGGACTGCTCATAAGCATTTTGGTTTTTGTAAGTAGACATTAAAATTACAACTAAGTTACAACCAAGAAGGATGTAAAAATCTGTTCTTAAGTGTACTTTGTATAATTAAAACAACAGTGTTACTCTATGTGCTGTGAGCTATGAACACAGCATGAAAGGCAAGTGTTTTGCATTAGGAAGGGATGGTAAGGCCAAAAATCCCTACAAAGAAAGCAGACCCATGCTTTCAAACTCTTTCTCTCTCCCAATTACTTGAATTAAAACTATGCCTTTCTGAAGCAGAGCATTGTTTCAATGTTCAATCCTTGCAGATTAGAGGAAAAAAAACCCCAGAGGTTCTCTCACCCTTACAAAAATCTTCATAGTATGAGGAATAGTGCCTCCATTCATTGAGATTTACACTGCCCTCAACTCTCTGGCCTTTGCCTTTCACAAGGAAAAATTGGGAAGCACTAGTAATGAAATGTTAGCTTTGAAGCAGCAGAGGGATTGCAAGTTCCAAAAGAAGAACTAGAGCCCAAGAACTCCAGAAACCTATCCCCAAAACTGCTCTCTCCATATGGAATCAAAACTCCAAGCATAAGAATGGAAAGGAAGAGGTCTTGTAAAACTCTCTGTGGTTCGATAACTGTATTCCTGCATTGCAAAACTTTAGTTCTGTGTCCTCCCTAGTAGAGAAATCCACTTATTCTAAAGCTGTCTCCTAGCACTCCCCTAAAAAACCAACTCTCTGCCCATAGACATACACCAAACAACTTCCAGTGTAAGTAGAAATACTCACACCAGGCCCAACTGAATGTCCCTTGATGTCCCCTCCCATGCAGCCAAGTGTCCATAACCAGAAACCACCATCACCACAATACAGACTTCTCCTGTGTGCTCTCCTAAGCTCTAGCAGCCTGGCTGGTGTCTGGCTCATCCCTAAAGGGAGAACTTCCAGAAAGTCAACTAGTCTCCCGTGGAACCTTTTGCATCCACAAAACTTCGTACTAAAAAGTTCCCCAGCTAAAGTACACAAAGAATCATCTTTCATCTGGTCTGTACCTGCACCTTGGAGGTGTAATTTGTCTCTTGTATCTAACACCCCCACTAAAAATATACTATATTTAATAAGTTAAACCAAAGAGTAAGTTGGAGCTCCACCCAAAAATAACTGCCAGAGATGAAGCCTGGGGCCACAGAGGAAAGCAATAATTTTTGATCAGTTCCAGGGATCAAACCTCCCACACAGGAAACACTCCAAACACACTTGATTGAAGCATCAACACAGATAGAAAGAGTTCAAGAAGTAGGAAATGCTGTGCCCACACACAGGAAAATTAGGAGTTTGGCAATGAGATGAAGGAATTCTAACTACAGTTATTAAAACACTTTCTGACTGTTTGGTTATGGCAACTCTGATGGACAGTCTCAGGCCTCCAACCATACATGTCCATGGTAAGAGAGGACTGTTCTCTCCATGCTCTACTTTGTCCTCAGGAACTGTCTTCCAAAACACACTTTAAAACACACATCTCACAACTTGTACACTCATCAATTAGGTGACAGGCTGGGCTATATAATCCTAGTTAAACTCCCTGTGATGCCTGCTCCTCCCTCCTAATTTCCAAGGCTCAGATTTGGCACAACTGCAGCTTGTGGCTTCACTCCACTCAGGACCTCCTGCTACTAAAAACTGCTACCCTGCTGCTGCCCTGGGAGAGGAAGTGAGGAGCAACGTGAAGGGCACAGTCGACCCCTCACACTCTATCAAATCCCTCCAGGATCCTTCTGGGCAACCTCTGCGTGCAGCAAAAGAGCCTGGCAAGGGCCCCACCAGACCCTGTGGGAGCAGAGCACCAGACCCATGCCTGAGGGACAGTCATGAGAGGGACCAAGCCCCACCTGAACCACCGATGTTTTCTGCTGCTCATGCAAAAGGGAACAGTGTAACAGTTTATCTGAGCAGTATCTCTTTTTAAGTTGGGTGTCTGGCCTTTTCACATTATCTGGGAGTTTTGGAGAAATACAGGCTAGGCTTTGATTCTGGCCTGTCAAGTTAAATGCTCAGTAGATATGCGATGGGTTCATGCACTCGTATTCCCAGGAGAAGCCAAGGTGTGCAGCCAGCATCTTGGCATGGAGCAAAAGGTGACTCCCCGAGTGAGCCCTCTGTTTGCTCTGAGGCACTGCTGCCCTGAGCCTAGAGCTCCCAACATGCCCTAGATGCTTACGGTTTCATGCTTTCATTCCCCAGTCTGTACTGGGGTGTAGTTGAGGCAAAATATGGTTTTCCAGTGGACACCCGCTCATAAGGCAGGAGGTAGCTGAAAACCTAGCCACCCTCTCGCTCTGTCAAACTCCTCCGAGATCCCTCCGAGGGCGCCTCTGCGTGCGGCTAAAGAGCCCGCCAAGGGCTCCACCACCCTCCCGGGGAAGCAGAGTACCGGACCCGCGCCTCAAGGAGAGCCATGAGAGGGGCCAGGCCCCAGCCCGCCAGATAGGGCCCTACAAACTCCACCGGCCGCCGCCCCCTCCTCAAGCCCCACCGGTTCCTTGCCGCCGCCCGGGCCCACATGCCGCTCTACCCTCCACCCTCGCAACCACGGTCACCTTGGGCCGAGAGCTGCCGGACGCTGTTGACGAACTGCTCTAGGGCCGACGCCATCTTGGCGGCTGGCGGCGCGGCCGCGGGAGCGGCGCGGGGGGAAGCGGGAAGGGAAACCACCGCTACGGGGCGCCACCAGCCAACCAATCAGCTCCTGCGGCGGGCGAGCCGCGTAGACGCTCTCCGCCGTGCGTCACTTCCGCCGCCTCACCAACTCTCGCGAGAACCGTCGTCGCTATGGCAACCACCGCGCCCGCCCGGAAATGGCGACCCCGCGTCAAGCCTAAGGGAGAAGCCGTGACTCAGCAGGGCTGGAGGGGGTGGGTTTAGTGACGGCTTCGGTGACGTTTTTAGTGACGCTGTGATGGCGTCACGCCGCTGAGGGGGCCCCGTGTCGCGATGCGAGGGGTGTTGGTGAGGCAGGGACCGCGACACGGGGCCCCCTCAGCGACAAGGGGCCTGCTCTGAGTGTACGAGGGGATTTAATTCCTTTAATCCCCTTTGACAGGGAGTTGAACGTGGTGGTTGTAGTCTGATTCTGTTGTCTCATTCGCCCTAACAGCAAGGAACGGGATTTGCATTCGTCATTCAATTTAATTGGGTTTATGTATATGAAAGTTTCTTTTCCATCCCTGCAGGAGCTGAGGTGGTGAAGTAACAGGACCCTGAGCTGCTGCAGGCAGGGAATTTGGCTGTCCTTCAATATATCATGAAGAAAGAGGAAGTTTTTCTGCCTGTTGTAGAGATGTCTTTGTATTCCCTTACTGCTTAGTCAGAAACACCAAGCTGTGTTGAAATCCCATTCCTTGAAAGAAGCAATGTGCCTCCCGTGCAAGTGAAAGCAGAGTACAGACTTAAAGCATCACACATATTCCCTCCTAACCTCACTGTATCTTCACTATGACATACAGTCTGGCTGCCAGTTCTGTTCCTTCCTTCTTTCACACTGTGACCTTCCCCAAATCACCTGATTTCTACAGCTTGTTTGCCCTTGTGTGTGAAACAAGGACAATATACTCCACTGGAAAACAATCTGGAATTGGAAAATGAAATCTTTTGGAACCACTGAAGTCGTGTTATTGCTGTCAGCCAAAATCTTTTCTTTCCCAGCTCAGAGGCTGGCTAATCCTGTTAGTCACACTCAGAGGCCTCCCCCTTCTTCAGCAGCTTTAATCACCACAGTGGTTTTTTCACCAGAGTGATCTTTGGTCCTGTGTCAGAACATCCAAACCTTCATGACATGCAATCAGAGCTGCTTTTGGATCCTGGTATTACCTGTTAGGGGTTCCTGTCACCTGTGTGCACCAAGCTGTGTCACATCGAGTGGGATCCTGGGCAGGCTGTACCCCCTCCCTATGAACAAGTAGAAATCGGTGCCTTTTATGTCAAGGCTTAACTGCAAAAATCACCCCAAATCACACAGATGTGCTCTCAAAGACGTGCGCACCACCTCCTCCAGGCAGGGACGGGCACGGTGGGTAGGGGCAGGGGATGGAGGGAGAGGAGATCCGCAGCAGGCAAAGGGAGATGGAGCGGCGGCAGAGTGGTGCTCCAGCGACTGAGACTTAGGAAACTGGAGCAGGAGCTTGGTGCTCAGTGCTCGCCACCCTGCCGGGATCAGTACTCCCCTGCCCCGGGGAAGAGGAAGGAGCGGCGCTTAAAGCGGGCAGGAGCCACCGGACTCGGCGCCGTCGCAGGGCGCTTGTGCCGCTTTAAGGCGGTGCTGTCGCTCCGGGCTCGGTCAGGCACCGGGAAGAGGAACTGGGCTTTGTACTGCCGGGTTGAGCCGAGCACCGGGCGGCTCCGGTTTCCTCCACACCGCCCCGTGCTGCTGCCGCTGGCGCCGCTGCTTGCTCCGCGCCCGCTGCAAGGAAGGAATGGAGAGGGAGGAGGTGTTGGGGGCGAGGACAGGCCTTTGCATCCCCACCGCACCCCTCCCGCAGCCCCTCTGCTGCCCCTTGCATCCCCTGTGCATCCCTCCTGCTCCTTCCTTCTGCTTGCAGGGTGCGTGCTGGAAATAAAGCCCCTCCACCCCTCCCAGCCTTGCCTGGAGATTTCCCCCATCCCTTACCCCTAGTACCCCCATTCCACCATGATTCTGCTGAACAGCTTCTTGCACCTTCGCCCTCGGCGCTGTGGCCCCTTGGCAGGGCTGGGCAGGGGGCTCAGCCCCACAGTGGGGTCCTGCAGGGCTCTGCGGGTGCTGGTGGACATGGATGGGGTGCTGGCAGACTTCGAGGGAGGCTTCCTCAAGAAGTTCAGGGCCAGGTACCCCGACAAGCCCTACATTGCCCTCGAGGACCGGAGGGGCTTCTGGGTGTCGGAGCAATACGGGAGCCTGGGACCTGAGCTGAGTGTGAGTCTTATGTATGCATCATCCCCTGGCTCTGCGCGTGGCTCATGCTTCCTCTGTGCCTTGCAGCTGGAGCTCCAGCCCCATGGGACCCAACTGGACACCCACCTCTTGGGTGCAACACTTGGGAGGGCTGTGGGTGCTGGCTGGAGCTCCTACTGAAACACAGGCACAGCTTTACCCACAGGAGGGCTGCCCTTTTCCCCCCAGAAATCCCATCATTTTTCATGCACATCTGTCTTCTCTTCTTTTTTTTCCTCCCTGCATGCATGGATGGAGATAGATGCAAGGAAAAGAGATCTTGCAGAATGTCTGTTTTAAAACAACCCCAAATTGCCTAGCTGGGTTTTCCTAGCTCTGATATGACCAAGCTGCATGGATTGATACTGCTCCTAGATGAATTATTTAGTTCCTCAGCAGCAATGTGAGGGCTAGGATACAGCAGAGAAGTTGAGAGCGTACCAGGCTTCATGTGAGAGCTTAGTTAAAACAACCCCAAGCCCTACCATGCCTGAAAATTCATTTTAATAATTAAAGGCTAAAAGCAGAAGCTCCCTAGGTTGTACTTTATCACTCAATGAAGGGCTGAGTGCTGCAGAAAGTTGGGTTCTGGTTCTAGAAGTTTCCCATCTTGGTGGGATGTCTGTGTTCTTCTCTGCAGATTGCAGTTGTGCTGTGTGGAAGGTGTTAGAGCATATAAAAGTACTGTTGTTGTTAGTGGTATGATGGCTACAAGGAAGGGAATGTGAATAAGGTCTGGGACTCTCCCACTGGCAAAGGCCTAAGCAACTTGATGAGTTGAAGGAATAATGTGTCCTCTGTACCTGGGATCAATGAAGGGGAAATGGAGGACATCATTTATGCAATAAGGCAGATGGTAACAGTTTGGCAGGGCTAATGCATGATAATTCTTTTCTTTGTCTTGATCCTAACTACTTTGGATGTGTTAAATGAAGTGAGCTCAGCTTGTGTCTGCTGTGGTGGCATAAAACCATCAAAACCTTCAGCTGAACAAGTAGCAGAACTTCCACAGATTGACCTCAGGGCACAGATTTCACCTGTGGTTTCAGACCATGGGTAAAGAGAGTAGGAGCTGCTCTGTGGCTACAGGGATATGGGTTGTTCCAGCCCCCTCTCATGGGAGAGCATCATCAGCCTGCTGTAGGAGACCAGAAAATAGGAGCCAAAGAGTCCAACAAGCTGAAGGTCCCAGCTCTGAAAGGGAGAACAACAGTAATATGGCAAACACACAGATCTGGAAGGCTTAGAAGTGCTGGACAGGCAGGCAAATTGCTCATGGGGCAAGATAAGAAGCAAATCAAGAGTCTCTCCTGCCTGGCATGTGGTGGGATTCCCAGCCTGGGGGATTTGTCCATCTGCCAGGCAGTGCACTGGCTGCAGTGCCACAGGGAGTTATTCTGGCTGAGTGGATCTTTTCTTCAAGATGACTTGAGTTCTTCCCCCATTGAGCTTGATTGCAAAATGCTTTTTGAGATAAGTGGAAGCAGAATAGTTACGGAAGTCCTTGCTGGAAGAAAACACTTCATCACAGTTTGAAGTGCCTTGTCACATCAGGCTGAGTTTCTCAGATGTCTTTTGTGCAGCTACAGTCAGTCTCTTAAAAAATAAACCATCACTGCTCCCCATTTTAAGGCACAGCAACTGGAGTTTGAGTGTTTGCCTGGCTCTGTTCTTGTCATGGTGCCAGGAGGCATTTCTCCTGGCTCTTTTGCACCATATTGGTGTTGAATGAGTATGGAAAAGGCTTTTCTTTTCCTCTCTGAACCACTGATGTTTTCTGCTGCTCAGGCAAAAGGAAGAGTGCAACAGTTGATCTGAGTAGTCTCTCTTTTTAAGTTGGGTGTCTGGTCTCATGTTATCTGGGATTTTTTGAGAAATCAGAGATCATAGAATCATAGTCTGGTTTGGGTGGGAAGGGACTTCTAAAGGTTATCTAGTCCAAACCACCTGCAGTCAGCAGGGACATCTTCAACTAGACCAGGGTTTCATTCTGGCCTGTCATGTTCTCACTGTCACCATCTTCTGTCCTGGCAAAGAGTGAGGAAGATGCATCTGCATGAAGAAAAGCAGTAAGAAGCCCTCTGCAGTAACCACTCTCTTTTCTCTCACAGGAGAAAGCCATCAGCATTTGGGAGTCCAAGAACTTCTTCATCGAGCTGGACCCACTCCCTGGGGCTGTGGAAGCTGTCAAGCAAATGGCAAATTTGGCAGAGTGAGTAGGAACCTGCCTGTGGTATTTGGGGATGGACAAGGGAGCAGCAGAGGCTTTGCAGGCTCATCCTTCTCCTGGCAGAAGAGCTGAGTATAATATCAGCATTAAAAACACCTCCTGGCCCACCAGGCATGGGAGGAAAGAGAGGAATTTAAGTTCTGGAGCAATCACCAAGAGAATCAGCCATGTGCAGCCCCTTCCCTTCAGCTCCCAGCAAGGGTGGTGAAATTGGGAACATGCTTGTGCCAGAGGTGTGGGTTGATCTGGGAGGGGGGGGGGAATCTGCTTTGGGTGCCTGCCTGCTCAGGCATGGAGTGGGGGTCTCACAGAGGACCAAATGACACTGTGTCCCTGTTTTTTCTCCTCATGGCAGCACTGATGTGTTCATCTGCACAAGCCCAATCAAGAAGTATCGCTACTGCCCTTACGAGAAGGTGAGCAGATACCAGTCCCAGGTGCCCCTCCTGTACCATGCTGCCCAAGCCAAAGCCTCAGACTGTCAAACTGGAGCAGTTTATTTCCCTGCTCCACCCATTTTGCTTCTAAGCAGCTCTGCTGTTGGCTGAGCTCTGCCATTTGTGTGCACTGAGGTGCTTGGGTTTAGTATTTTGCCATGATGTAAAAGCTGCTTGGCTTTAAAAGAACTTGGGCTCCAGAAGCATCTGAATCCTTCCTGCTAAGGAACTTATTGAGATGTCCTCCCTGTGTGGAGGCTGGAGCCACTTCCCCATCCATCAGCACTCACCACTCTCCTCTCACCTTGCAGTATGCCTGGGTGGAGAAGCACTTGGGTCCCGAGTTCCTCAAGCAGATTGTTTTGACCCAAGATAAGACAGTGGTTTCTGCTGACCTGCTTATAGATGACAGACCTGATATAACAGGTAAGGGAGGTATAAGGTGGCAGGAGTGACTGGAGGCAGCTCCAAGAGGCAGCTAGCATCCAAAGATGATGGGCAGAGGTTCTTGTTATAAGAGTTTGTGTCCACAGATTCCTCATGTTGGAGTAAGGTCAGTTTCTGCAGTGTCCAGAGAGCTGACCTCTTTCCTTGTTTTGCAGGGGCTGAGCTGAACCCCAGCTGGGAGCATGTGCTCTTCACAGCCTGCCACAACAAGCACCTGCAGCTGAAGCCCCCCAGACGTAGGCTACAGTCCTGGAGAGATGACTGGAAAGCCATTCTGGACAGCAAACGCCTGCCACCTGGCCAGGCTGCCTAAACCCCAGCCTCCTGGGGCTGGCCCAGGGCTGTGGCCACCTGCTCGTGTCCCTGCTGAAAGCTATGACCACTGCTGGACAGACAGACAGACAGATGCTGTCCCTGCTGTTGAGAGGAAGAGGAGAGTGAGCTGAAGCACCATGGCCACCCAGAACCAGAGAGCAGATCCCAGCCTGCTCATGCCCCATAGGACCAGCAGCAGAATTGGCCCCATGGACTTGGCAGCCCAGCTGGAGAGCATTTCCCTCTGGCTTTTGGGGTCTCTGGGCTGCATCTGCATTCCCCACAAAGCCAGCTTGGCATTTCTGACAGAAGAGGTCACCCTCAGCATGTCACTGCCCTTGTCCAGTGCAGCACGTGGCACAGACCAGCTCTCCATTCTCCTCTCTGGGTTACAATTGGGTCTTTTGCTGGGTGTACAATTGGATGGTTTGTTTTGTCATTGCAGGACTTCAGACTGAGAGGCTGCTTCCAGGGATGCTTCCTCCTGGCTGGTGTCTGGATCTGGGGAGAGGGGAGGCTGGAAGGGCAGGGGGAGCAGGCAGAGGGATCCCCAACTTGCTCTCATCCCTAAGGAGTTGCTGCTGCTTTAGTGCTGATTTGGGATGAAGAGAGGGGTTCTTCTCCCACCTGCTTATTGCTCATGGGATGCTCATCCAGGGCATCTCTGGGACAATGCCAGCAATTCCTGCAGGAGCTCATGGCTCACTCTGCCAGTGACCAGACAGTAGCTCCTTGGATTTCAAAGCCAGGAAGGTCTGCACATGGAGGCTGCATGATCAAATCACTTCATCTCCCTCCTCCTGGTAGTGTCTGACATCAGCCTGCCAGGAAAACTCTGGATGTGCATCCAGCAGGCTCCTTGCTTCCATACTGAAGGTCCTAGGTGCTACAATCCCATCAAAGTCAGGGGTGGTCAATGCCACACATCACTACCCTAAAGCCTTTGGTGGAGAGCTGCAGGGTGGAGAAGCAGGGCTGGAGGAGGAGCTATAGCATCACTGAGAAGCAGGTGAAGCAGAGGTACCATGGGTGTCCAGAGGGCAGGGTGAGGGTTGCCTTGGTGAAGGATTGTCACAGCCCCATCTGTGGATGCTGTTAGCTTGTGGCTGGGTTAATTCTGCAGCTTCCTGCAGCTCCATTGCTGTCCTCTGGATGTCTGAGGATGGAGTATGCTGCTGGCCCTGCTCACCTCCTGCTGGGACCTCTGCAGTGAGATCTTCAGCCACCTGGCCAGTGTGAAGGGGCTGCAGCATCTCTGACTGTGCCAGCTGCCACCACCAGATGACTCTGCTGGGGATGCTGAGTTCTGGGAGCTGCCAGCACTGCTGGGAAGCTGAAGCTAGACACCAAAAAGGGAGTGTTTGGACCAAGGGGCATCTCTAAGAGGGATGAGCTGTGCCCACAGCCTCTTCCTCCTGTGCCTGGCTCGTTCTGTCCCCCCAAGCTTGCACTAGTCTGGCTTTGAACTGCAGCAACCAGGCTGGCACAGGACAGCAGTGGCTGCTGCTGCTCCTCTGCCTGAACCCTGAGAAGAGACATCCCACCTGCTGGGGACAGGTGTCCTCTCCCTGCCTAGGGCACTGCCATAAGGCAGACATGGCTTGGCAATCCCAAGAGGGAGCTGGTGCTGGGATGCCCCAGGCAAAGCCCCAGGGATGTGCTGGGTGCATCACTGCTGGCATCATGGAGGCCATGCAGCCCCAGCTCCTGCCTGCCCCCACAGCAGCTGGGATCCCACCACCTATTCCTGCTCTCCTGGCCCAAGGACTTGCTGGCTGCAGGAGTTAAATTCCCCACTGGGACATGGAACCCCATGGGCAGGGTTGGTAGCCAAGGCTTGGCCAGGCTTAGCCACCCCACACTGCCTTTGGCTTGCCTCTCCCCTCTCCTAGGGGCTCTTCAGCAGCAACAAAGTGTATAAACTTAAAAGCTACATAGCCAACAAATAACCTATCCCAGCAGTGGCAGCCATCCCAAAACCATGTCCAGGACCTGGAAGAGCTATTGAAGTCAGTGCTTCTGAACCTGTGCCTTCCCCAGAGGCTGCAGGGCCAGGGATGAGGTCTGCATCACCTTGGGTCTTCCCAAAAGCTTCCCCATCTCTTGGGATGGGGCAAGTCCATGAAGGTGGCATGGTTGGCCCAGGATGGTGAAAGTTACATAGCACAAGGATCCTTTTTTTTTTCTTTCTTCTTCTTCTGGTTAAACCACTTTGTGCTTCTCTGGGTGCTGGGTTTGGTTTTGGGGGTGTAATTGGGAGGGATGTTTGCAATGTGCAGCCACCTGAGATGCAGCCAAGAGCCACTTTGGCCAAGTATGTGCAGGTGGGGAGCTGGGACAGTGGGTGAGCACCATAGGAAACCGCTGTGGCTGCTGAGTATCACATACCCCTCAGCTCCACCAGAGCCCCCCTGGCTTCTACCCTCTTCTTGCAGCTGGGGTGGCCTCATGGACTCTGAGCTGTTTTTTTTTCCATTTAAACATGATTGCCCAAGATCTCTAGAGCCTCAAAGCCTGTCCTCAAGCCAACTGTAGAGCTGGCATGTCATTATGGCAGCAGCCCAAACCAAGCATCTTCCACTGAGGCTAGGATGGACCTGAGGGACATGGACCATGGAGTGGACCCAAGGGATATGGCTTTCTGGTGACCATCAGGTCTTATCATCTTGGTGGGACATGTGATGCTGAAGAGACCACATGGCTTCATGCCAAATATACTTGAAGGCAGAGCTGGACTTTCTCATGCATGAGGCTCTGACTTGCCACACATAAATCCCAGGCAGGTAGCTGGCCTGTTTGCACCTGCCAAGCTCAGGGCTGGGAGATAGCTCTCCATCACCTGACAGATCAGCTCTTTCAAAGTTCAAACCCTTCTGTGGCCAGCTAAGAGGTACAGAGCTTTGATTTTTAAGTGCATATCTATCAACCCAAGACCAATGAGGAGCACTGCAATAAACACTGAGGTTGATTGGCATCCAGCTTCCTAGAAATGGAGTTTGGGTTTGTCAGTGTCCCAGACAAGGCTCTGCTCTCTGTGTGGGGAGTTGGAGGGGGTTTCACCTGTGGCCTTGGGCATATCCCATTGTCCAAAAAGTGTGAAACCAGCCCCCAGCAGTTCCACTACCCCATTAAACAGACTCCTTGTGGGGACTTGGGGTGGCTTTAGGTAATGATCAGCTTCCTAAAAATCTGTTCTAATAAAGCCAGCTGTAAAGTGTCTCCTGTTGGGCCACAGAGCAGAAGCAATAAAAGGAGCTGGAGCTCTCATGGGCTGGCTCTTCCTGGGGTTTTGTACCTTGTCCATCACTGTGGGGTGATTCACATCCATGCACACAAGCTGTGAGGTGTCCAGAGGCTTCCCCTGATCACTGTGGGGCCATGCCACCAGTCACCCAGCACTTGCATGCTGTGAGCAATGCTGGAGCCCTGCCAGACATGCAGGAGCAAAGGTGGGGAGGAAGGAGGGAGGACTCCAGGACCATCCCAGAAGGGCTGGGAAAATCCCAACAAAGGATGGAGCAAGGTGGAGGAACCACCTCCTGGGCTGGTGGAGCATCAGGAACTGCCAGCATGCAGCTGACCCCTGGATCTGCATCTCCATCTGCTCCTCCTTGTTCTCCTACCTGCCTTTGTTTTCCTTGAAAAGCCTTAGGTTGCAGGTATCACATATCTTCCAGGTGACAAGCACTGTTTCCAAGGCAGGTGGGAGGCAGAGAGGAGTGGGAAGGAGGTGATGGTGACCTGGCTCTGGCCCTGAGCACAGGAGAGTGTTCTGGACTGCTGCTGGTAGAAGTTTTACATCCTTTCTGTGGCCATGGCTGTAAGGGATGCTGGAGACATTGGACATTGCCCAAACACACCAGAAAAGATCCTCAGACTCCTCAGCTGCTGGAAGCAGGATGAGGGCAGGAACTCCCAATTCTATAGGGAATTCACTCCCAGAGCAGCTTACTTCACCCTCCCTCCAAGCTGGACCATGCTTGCAGGACCCTGCAGGGTGGGAGCAAGTGCTGCTCACTCTGGGATCCCTCAGAATCTGTCACCAGGTGGGTGTTCCTTGGTTCTTCCTCACATGGCCCAATAACTCCAAGTCAGTGCAAAGCTGGGCAAAGGGGGAGAGCCAAAGCCAACCCTGAGGCAAGGATGGTGTGGGACAAAGCCAGGGCAGGGGATAGCAGGAGGATGAATCACCCAAAGAGGCAGGAGAAGAAGGAGGCAAGGCAGTGATGGCTCAAGCAGCTGGACAGGGCTTTGCTTCTGCTGGGCTGCTGTGCCTGATCTCTGGTGAGGAGCAGGATGATGCCCTGGGGTTAGTGCTCGGAGCCAGGATCTCTAGATCCAGCCTAGTGCTGCCCGTGAGCAGGACAACGCTGTCGATGCAGGAGAAATATCCACTAGAGGGGACTCTGTGATCATATGTGGGAGCACACAGCAGCTGCAGAGCAGGATTCTGCTCCTCCAGCCTCCCTCCAGCCCTCAGCCCTCCTGGTTATCCCAGTTCCCAATGCCCTTCACATCCCTCCTGCTAGGCACTGCATCCCTGGGGGTACAGCTCACCTGGGGCCACCAGGAGCACCTCTGGGGACCAAGAAATCAGTTGCAGCCTCAGGAATTGTCCTGAGCTGGCCTCTGCCAGCAGCTAAGCCCCAACTCAGCCCATCACTCAGTGCCCCCAGCAGGAAGGGGCAGGGAATGAGATGGGCAAAAGCATGAAAAACTTATGGGTTAGAAGAAGAACTGGGGGAGCTATAGAGTCCATATAGAAAATATCCCTGGAAAAAATGCAGACTGGAAGCCCCTGACAGCCCAGGGCATCCCCTCTCCTCCTCCATACCTCCCTGCTCACCTCTGCCTCAGCTCCCTCCCCTCCCTGGGACCCCAGAGCTCTCCCAGAGCTGAGACAGTTGATCCTGCCTCTGCAAGCCTGAAATCCCCCAAGGACTCAGGCTGTTACCTTGCTTGTTCCTCTTGCTCACCCTGAAGGCAGAGCCCATTGAGGGGGGGGGCAGAGAGGGGGCAGAGCCAGGGGTGATGAGGATAGGAGGAACCATGGAGGCTTCTGATGGTTTCCTCCTGCTCTCTCCTTCTCCTTGAGCACCACGATATCATTTCCCTCCTGGTAGGATTAATGAGCTTTGCTCCTCTATTTGTACACAAGGACTTAAGTAATGCACTCCCCAGAGAGGAATAAAGCTTCCCTTGCCCCCTTTACAGCACCATTCCCAGCTGCACAAAGCTTTTGCCTGGGCACCATTTGAGAAGTACCTGGCTCATCACCCCAACCCAACAGGGGCTGCTGGGGCAAGCCATGCCCTGTCCTGCTGCAGGGCCCTGCTTTCTTCCCCTCCCAGCTACAGCTGTGCCAGCTAGTGACTCCATCAGCCCTGAGGAAGCATCTCAGCAAGCAGGTCCCTGAAGCTTTTCAGGTGTTACCACCACCCTGTCTTGCAGGCATCATCTTTGCTCTCTATCCCAGAATCTCCCTGGCTCCCTGCAGCCTCTGGAAAAGCAACTTGAATGCTTGTTTTAGGACAGATTTTTCCCTTTCCAGCCCAGCAGCATGATCTCACAGCTCTGCTTCCTGCTCATGCATCTTCTACACATCCTTCTTTATCACTGGGAAAGTGCTCCCAGGCTGACTCCTGGGGATGGGCACCAGTGCAGGTACAGCCCAGCCAGGCACAGCCCCTTGCTGCAGCTCAGGACACAAGTGCTGCTATGTTAGGACTGTTTCACCCTTGCAGTGTGAGAGGATCCTCTCTGCAGATGCCAGTTTATTCTCTTCAATACCAGCCCTCAAAGAATCGTAGAATACTGGAATGGTTTAGGTTGGAAGGGACCTCTGGAGCTCATCTAGTCCAACCCCCCTGCAGTGGCCAGGGACATCCCCAACTAGAGCAGCTTGCCCAGAGCCCTGGCAAGCCTCACCTGGAATGCCTCCAGGGATGGGAACTCAACAACCTCCCTGGGCAACCTGGGCCAGTGTTCCACCACCCTCATGGTAAGGAATATTTTCCTCCTATCAAGTCTAAATCTACTCATCTCCAATTTAAAACCATTGCCCCTTGTCCTTTCACTGCAGGCCTTTCCAAACAGGCCCTTACCTTTCAGAAGTGCCCAAACCTTTAGGGCTGCATGTTCCCAAGAAGTCATAAACCTTTCTGCACCTTCCACCCCAAATGTGCAGTGCTGCAACCTCAGCTATGACCCAGCACCTGGCCAGCACTGTGGACCCTGCTGTTTCCTGCCCTGCCCAGCTTCATGGTGTGTCTGTTGACCACATCAAATGTGCTGGGAGGAGAGTGTCTGGTATTGCCAGCTGCCCAGCTTCATGGTGTGTCTGTTGACCACATCAAACGTGCTGGGAAGAGAGTGTCTGGTATTGCCACCTGCTTCCACCCTGCAGCAATTGTTTCCTCAAAGCCCAGGAGAACAGCAGCAACTCCATGTGAGCTGATCCCTGTCAGACCCAACCAGCTCCATCCTGCTCCGAGGTGGTTGCTTCATCCCAAACTAGCTAATTCTTGCTGCTATTCTTATTGGGTTGTTTTTTCTATCCTTGCTTTGGAAGGAGGGAGAAAAGAAGAGAACAAAACAACCCTCGGGGTGAAGTTACCTTCTTAATTAACAAGGCTGAGAGCTTTGCAGATCCTCTGCAGAAGGAGAGAAAAAGAAGGAAAACTGGGCAAAACCGGAAAGGATTGGGTTCAATTGTCAGACCAATTAACCTAGATCTGAGCTCTCCCTCTGGATGAATAGTTTGTTATTATGTAATTGCTTGGGCCCAGCTCCTGAGTGAGAGAAATTAACAAGGCAACCTGGTGTGGAGATGGGATGAGGGAGCTGCCTGGGGAAGCAAAAGCAAGGGAGAGCCTGAGCAGCGTGAGGTGAGCTGGAGCATCTTGCTGAAATCAGCTTTCTCTGGACCATTCACACCAGCCTGGACCCAAAATGTCAGCAGGCTAGGGGGATAAATTGGAAAAGCCCTGGAGATAGTGAGCAGGCACGAGGCTCTAATTTAGCCAAACACTTCAGCATCTGCATAATTGCAATAGAGCTGCAAGTCCAGCTCAGCTCAGCAGGGGATTTAAGGGAGATGCTTGGTGTGCTCAGTCAGGGACAAAGTGACTTGGGAGCTCTTTTTTCTGGAGGAGAAAGAAAATTCATCGTAAGCTCTACTTGACCTTTTTCCCCCATGCTCAGTATTAGGACCTATCTGCCCAGAGAGGAGGAAAAATTCCATCATTACAGGCTTTTAAATCTACACCTAATAACAACAACAACAAAAAGCCACTAATCTTCATAAACCAGCCTGGGAAAAACTAGCCAGGTCTGGAGCTGTATAGGGTTTTCCATCTGTAGGGCTGATGAGTTCCTGTGCAGTGGGAAATTCAAATGCAGTGTTTGGGAAGGAGCTGCAGGGTTCCACATTAGCTTGAGAGAAGGCAAATCTGGGTTTGTGCTGCTGAAATGGGAGGGGATCTCCTTGCAGGAGGATTGGCCATTCCCATCCCTGGTATTTTCATCTATCTCTTTTCTTGTACTTCCAGCACACCCTTTGCTGTGCCATCAACAACCAGCTGCCACCCACAGCTCCTCACCCTCCTGTCTTGGCACCCTGGGATGTCTGCATTACCCCCAGGACTTTTAGGGATGATGCTTCTGCATCCAGTTTGTGCTAGTGGTCAACTTGATTCCAGCCCTTTGGCTGAGCTCCCAGCCCTGGCTCCCATCCTAAGTAAGACCCTGCTGCTGTGGGGCATGTTGCTTGCTATGAATTATAAAGCAGGTATTTTTAAAGGAAAACAGCACTGGATAGCCTAAATTAATCAGTTTTAACTTATCCTGATGCCAAGCATCTGGGAGACCCTGCTGTAGCAGGAGGGCTGGACTGGATGATCCCTAGAAGTCTCTTCCAGCTCCTTCTATGCTAGGATTCTGGGATTCTGTGACCTGCCTCAATCATTCTTGGCAGATGCTTTAATTTTTGCTAATGAATTGAGCATCCCAAAAGGTCATAAGAACCACCACAGACACCAGCAAAGGGTGAGAGGAGCCCAACAAACCCTTCCAACCCCAGCTGGCAGACCCCAAAAGTTCCAGCAACACATCTTTAGGGAAGCCACCATACACCTCATGTATTTATTGACATGGAAAACAGCCACCTCTGAGTTTTCCAGCTTTGCATCCAGGGCACAACCAGCAGCCATCAACACCATTCCCAACATTCTTCTCCTGAGATGCTCAGGAACTGCCATGCTTTGAGAGGGTCTGAAGGACCCAGGCGTGCTTGGGTCCTTTCATCTGATGCTGAAAGGAGCTCTGGATTTTCCTGTGAACGCCCTAGGATTAAATTAAAGAGGATTTAAGCAGATGGTTGGTTCTCTGCTCTTCCTAGTTGGCAAAATGGGAGCCATCTCACTGAACTGTCTACCAGCACTAATTAATGTTTGTGGAGTGCTCTGCTCTGCAAACTGCTGCCTACGTGCTAAGTGCTATCATTAGTATTATTACTAAGCTATTTATGCCTGTTCCAGTGCTTTCTCTTCCTTGTCCCAAAGGGTTTTTCCCCTTTCCTGTGCAGATGTACTGAGGCTGGGAAGAGGAATCAGCTCTTCCAGGCTCTGGCTGGCTCTAGCCCAGGCTCAGATCCTTGGTGTGTCAGCACCACCGAGCTGAAGCTTCCAGCTCCACAGTGAGGGCAGGAGCAGCTGGGGATCAGGAGGGTCTGCCTGGATGTGGGTTTACCATTATCATGCCTAAATGTGGATAAGAAGGTTGTCTCACTGCCTCTTCTGATTGCAAACTGGACATGATGCTACTTCCCTGCCTCCTTTGTATTCTTGAGGGGAAAAAGCTTCCTTCTGCTCGTCGGATCTATTTGTGTCCTCTCTGCTGCTGCACAGCAAAGGGCTTGGCAAGAGAAGGGAGGGATCACTCATCCTTCCTAATGACCTCAGAGGAGACCAAGGCATGGAGGAGGTTCAGTGATGGATGAGCTCAGCCATGGTCCATGACAGGCCCTTGTCCCCATGCTCAAACCAGGCAGTGATGTTTGCTGCTGCTGGCAGATGGGACAATGCTTTCCCTGCAAATAAGCAGCCTTGCAAGACAGTGTTCTGCAGGATGGGTTCTCCCTTCCCTGCTGAGTGAAGCCTTCATCAGAGAGGCAGCTCACCAGAAATCACAGCTGCTGCCTCTGGAAAGCAGTGAGAGGGCCATGATCTGTTCATGGAGCAACCAACACTCCCCACAGCCTGCACCAAAACCTCAGAGCACAAGATCTTGATGTTTCTGAGACCCTGCTTTGAAATCCTCTGCTCCATTTAACCTAACCAGACAAGACACTCCTGGGCATCTCCATGATATCTTTTTGATATCAGAATGGCTTTCATGGCTCAGTCAGGAAGGAAGCTGCCCAAGACAAGAAACTGGGGCAGCACCCAAGAGGGATTGATGGAAATGAGGATGTGCTGAGCCAGGAACCCAATCTGCTGCAGGGACACAGCATCCACACCCCTCCTAGTTGGCAACTTCGCTGCCATTACCTGCACACCCAGCAAAATAACTGGGCTGAAGACTGATGCTATGCTTCCCAGGGGAGGTTTAGGGCATGAATTATCCTTTTTTGGTCTCCCATAGCCAATGCATGAGCTGCAGTGATACTTGGAATGCTGGATGTGGGATGCAGGCAGCTCCCAGTGTGGGAGCAGAGCTCTCTTTGGCCACAACAGGAGCTGGCACAAGTACTGCTGACCCACCACTGCCTGGGGCCAGGATGCATTTGCTTTGCAGAGATTGTTTGGGCCAAACAAAGAGTAGCAGAAGAAAAAAAAAACAACCAACAACCAAAATACCCAAACAAACCAGCTTCAGCAAGCATGCCATCAACATTTTCTACGTGGTTTGAATGATCCATGACTTTTGACCCAAGATTAAATCTAGTGTGTAACTTGGTGGTTAGAGATTGAGTCACCAGGAGTAGGCTCAATGGCAGGAACCCCATGTTCTCCAAACAGCCTGCCCTCTGCGGGGCCAACTGCAAGCTGCTCACGTTTCCCAGCTGAAGCATCCCTGTGGTTTTTACCTCATCCTTTGATTTGGAGACTGACAAAGCTTTCTTTTTGTTGTCCCATCAATATCTCAAGCCCAGAACAAAACCCAGCAGCCAGCCCAAGGAAAGCAGATACCCCAGGAAGATTTGCTGCTCGGTGGCTGCTCTGCTGTCTAGTAAAGGGCTGGGCACACGCTGTGGTGTTTTTCTCAGCAGGAGCTGTCTCTCCTCTCCATCTGCAATTCTCCTGACGTGCATAGAAATAGCCTTTTGACTTCGAGCACTGTGTGCAATTTGGGTGAAAATGAGCACTGGAGTTGGAAAATATTAGCAGGGGGTGAGAGGCAGGTAAATGGGCTCTCCCAGGGTGCGATGCTTGCCTTGATACCTGCTGCGAAAGCAGAAGGGCTTGACACAGCTTGGCCTTGGCTTTCCTCAAACTAATTTTCAAACTCTTTGCACCTCCCTTCATTCTCCTTAGGGCTGTGGGAGGCTGAACCAATTCACCTCTCCTGGAAAGCCTGGGTAAGAGCCATAAAAGGCTGTTATCAGCAGCAGTGATCAGGTAACACTCCCGCAAGTACAGTCCTGCAGGCTCACCGAGGTGTTTCCCAGGGCTGGTGACTGAGATGGGGCTTGCACAGCCCTTGTGTGCTGGAGCCCTTTGCCTTCTCTCTGCCTGGGCAGTAGAGTCAGCCTAGGGGTATGAGAAGGACCTAAAATGGGGTTGATCTAGGATCTGCTCAAGTCCTTGAAAAGCTCCAGTGAGTGAGAAGTGTGTTGGAAGAAGTTTGTGCTGTGGGGGATCCCCACAGAGCTGCACATGTGGGGTTAGCAGTGGGGACCTCACAGGAGCAAAGCAGCAAGGGATGCATGGGAGGGTGTGAGGGGAGTGAGATGAGAGTCCTACCATCCTGGATTCACACAGGCTTGAGGGTGTGGGGAGAGACACCTGTTTTTTGCAGCACAGATAAATTAAGTCTAAATCATCTCTTTTTCCTCCTGCAATAACTCACTGGCTGGTAGAAAGCTAGCAGGAAGAGTGTGACCTTGGCACAGCATGGTTCTGTGTCCAGCTGCACTGGTAGAGAGCTGCTCAAGAGGCATTTCATCACCAAAGGCTCTTTGGAAGACCAACCACTGTCCCCAGCTATCCCTGGAGGGATGCTGGTAATGTGGGAGGCAGAGGACACATCCACCCTGAGGTCACAATGAGGACAGTTCCATCCTGATGGCCTCAGGACCCTCCCAAGATGCCCTGGAGGACAGTGGTCCCCAGCAAGCACTGGTTTTGGTGTGATCCCATGTGCCACAGCACCCCAGGTGTCCCCTGGCTCTGCTCACCCAATCCCACCTCAGAGACCTCCCCGTGTCCTATCCCACCTCTCCAGCAGGATGCCCAGCTCCTTGCTGGTCTGAACTGGTGCAGGCATCAGCCCTGGGCTTTCAGCTGCTCTCAGCCAAGGTGGTTCTGCATCACTTTGCATTGAAAATAAAGGAACAGCTGGAGGGGGAAAAACCTTGGTTAGTAAACAGAGCTGAGCAGCCACAGACCTCTCACCCAGGAGAGGAGGAGGAGGGATGCCTGGGGCACCCACAGGTGGATTTCATCACCCTTGCAGAAGACAAATAGCTTTTTCTTTCATTGTCTGGGTCCCAACCCTCCTCATGTGCTGCTCCACGTGTGGTGGAGTTGGGTGTTTGGTCTGGCCCTGCATGGATAAGGAGGAGCTGGCTAGGAAGGGAGCAGAGGTAGATGAGGGCCAAAGGGAAGTGGTTAGGATTTGAGGTTGGCTCTCAGAGCTTGCTTTGCAGAGGAGGGTGATGGTGTGAGAAGAGATGCCTGGAGAGTGGCCCTAGGCCCTGGTGACTCTGTGTCATAGAATCACAGACTGGTTTGAGTTGGAAGGGACCTTTAAATGTCATCTAGTCCAAGCTCCCTGCAGTCAGCAGGGACATCTTCAACTAGAGCAGGTTGATCAGAGTCCCTAATGTGACCTGGAATGATTCCAGGGATGAGGAATCTACCACCTCTCTGGGCAAAGTGGACCAGCATTCACCACCTTCACTGTAAAAATATGTCTTCCTTCTATCTAGTGTAAATGTCTCCTCTCATCACCCCTCATCTGCCCAGAGCAGAGCAGAGGAGCACAATCCCCTCCCTGCCCTGCTGCCCATGCTGCTGGGGATGCAGCCCAGGACATGGTTGGCTTCTGGGCTGGGAGCACACATTGCCAGCTCCTGTCCAGCTTTTCACCCACCAGTACCCCCAAATCTTTCTCCTCAGTGCTGATCTCCATCCCTTCATCCTTCAGGGTGTATCCCCTTATTTCCACAACCCCTCTGCTTGGTTTTATTTCTCAGCTGGTTTCTCTGTGTCCAACACCATGTCTACAGTCACTTGCCCTGTTGTACATTGCCTTTGGGTCACCTGCTGTCCCTCCTGGTGTGTGCCAGCTCCCACCACATCCCTCTTGGAGTGGAGCAGAGGAGCAAACTATTGAACTAGAGGCAAAAAAAAAGTTGCATTTTAAAATCTTATGTCTGTTTTTTTCCAGGAGGAGGACAGGTAACTCTGAACAGATGTACCCAGTCACCTATCCTGTGGGATGCCACCTCTGTCCCCAGGGCTTTGCCCCACGTGGTTGGGAAGTTCATGCTGGGACAATCCTGCTGTTGAATTCCTTTAGTGCCAGCTGTGCCAGCTCAGTTCCCACTCCACCTCCAGCATAAATCATGGCAAGCTATAAATCCTTGCCAACCTTCAGGGAGCCATCCCTGGGGAGGACAACAGTTCAACCCTGAGGCAGCAAACCCAAAGATCATGTTTTTCACAGGGTTGCTATTAGCCTGGAGCAGGGAGGTGCTGGCACCACAGCACTGATCCAGCTGGACCTGTGCAGGGACCACTTGGGGCACAAACTTTCATCAGGGCAGATGCTTCCAGCATGCACCCAGCTCCTATGTGAATCCACATGCCAGCACAAGGAAAAAGGACTGATTCCTGGGAAAGGAATATGCAGTGTAGGGTGATTCAAAGCAATTCTGGGTGTTACTGTGTTGTGGAGGGGCTGTACCCAAAGGGGACAGGGACAGAAGTGCCCTGGGTTGTCCCTGCTCCTTCTCCAGCCCCTTTCCCAGTGCCACATGTTACAAACCCTCCTGTTCCCAGTCCATGGTGGCTCCTGGCCAGTGGGGATCTGTCCCTACCCTCTCCTGGCTGAGTTCTGCAGAAGAGTTTGAGGAGATTTTGGACCAAACACCACAGGACACACAAATAGCTTCCCACTGGCTTTCTGTGGCACAGAGAACAGGCTTGATTTTTCCTAGTGACCTCCTTAAGGCTGCTGAGATTCCCTGGAAATCTTGATTTTCCTTTAAAACACATATCTTTCCCAGCTGTGACAGCTGCTGCAGGAAGCCTGAGCCTGCCCAGAAGTGGCATGACTTTGGCCCTCAGCAATATTAAGTGCTGTGTGGGCACACAAGAGGAGCAGGTGACTCCAGTGGGCAATGTCCCAAGGAGTGACCAAGCACTTCCTAGGGATCTGCTGGGAAGTGCTGGAGATGCCTTGGTGCCAGTGGTGATTGCTCCATGCACTGACATGGCAGGGCCCATGCCACTTCCCAGCACTGGCTGGCTCTGCAATCTCTTTTATGGAAAGTCAGCAGATTATTTCTCCCTTTGTGTGTGTGGGAGGTTGATAAGGAGCAGGGCTGGGAAGCAGGGAGCCACTTGTCCTTGGGGCTGCTCCAGGGCAGGTGGTGGGTGACAGTGAGGTGCCAGGTCCCCACCAGCTATCAGGAGGTTGTCATGATTAACCTTTTCTTCTAGAAATACCTTTTCCACACCACAGGGGAAAACATAATCATTATTAGAAAGAAGTTGCTCCCCACGAGAGTGGTGGAACACTGGCCCAGGTTGCCCAGGGAGGTGGTTGAGTTCCCATCCCTGGAGGCATTGCAGGTGAGGCTTGCCAGGGCTCTGGGCAAGCTGATCTAGTTGGGGATGTCCCTGGCCACTGCAGGGGGGTTGGACTAGATGAGCTCCAGAGGTCCCTTCCAACCCAAAGCATTCTAGGATTCTGTGATCTGCTGTCTGCTTGCCTCATGGCCAATATATCCAGCAGCCAGCCCTCTGCACCCCAAGGGCATCTTCCTCATTTTGGTGGTGTAGGGTCATATTGTCCCTAATTCTAGTGACTTGAAGGTCCCCTTACTGCTGGGTAAGGACAAGCTAACCCTGCTTATGGCTGAGTGTGGGACTCAATCCCCTTTTTCCTCATGTGATAGGCATAATCATGGCCTTGCTGCAAGCCACAGCTGCTCCCTGCCCCCCTGTCCCCATCTGTGTCCCCACAGCATGGTCCAGGGTCACTGGCCAGAGGCTGCTTGGTGGCCATGAGCTAGGTTTTAGGGGTGAGACAAGGTAGGGGCACCCACATTCCTCGTACGCTGGTTTTTCTAGCTCAGTGCTCTAACCAGTGAGGGCAACAGTCATGTTTTGCATCAAGCAGCAGCACAAACTCCCTGACCTCCCTGGGGCTCACCAAGCATGTGAGCAGTGGTGAGAACCAGTGGAGACTCCAGCTGAAGGTTGTCCCTTTGCCAGGGCCACTCATCCCTGCTGGTGGCCCTGGGGAAGCACCCTCAGACAGGGAGAGCTTTGGGCTTTGCCGCCCAAGGACGAAGTGGGAACAGAACAAGGGTGCAGCGAGGCCACTCGCCATGTTTGGGGTGTTTGGAGTGTGGTGTGTGTCCCTCCCCCTCTGAGACAGCCAGGATGCTTTCACATCCCAGGAACAGCCTGAAGGTCCTGTTCCAGCTCCCAAACTGAAAACAAAAGTGCATCTTGTTCCCATCCTGTTTTTAAAGGCAGAAAGGTCGGGGCCGTGTGAGCCCTGCCAGGCTGGGCAGCACTGCCAGCTTCTGCCACCCTCCCAACCTCAGCACATGCATCACTGATGTCTGCCACTGCTCCTATCCAGCCAGGAGGCTCCTTGCTGGCAGCAGCAGGCTGGGGAGAGCAAGGCACCTCCCCAAAAGCCTGTGTTTGGAGAATCATAGACTGGTTTGGGTTGGAAGGTCATCTAGTCCAAGCTCCCTGCAGTCAGCAGGGACATCTTCAACTAGAGCATGTTGATCAGAGTCCCTAATATGACCTGGAATGATTCCAGGGATGGGGCATCTACCACCTCTTTGGGCAACCTGGGCCAGTGTCTCACCACCCTCAGCATAAAACATTTCTTCCTTGTCTCTAATCTAAATCTCCCTCTTTTAGTTTAAAAGCATCAGAGGGTCTATATGGCAGGAACAGCAGCATGGCTCTGCCATGGCCATGTTGGGCTCTCAGTTGTCCCCCTAGTCCTCGTGCTCAGGGCCTGCACGTGCTGTGCCTGTTCAGCAGAATTTATTAGCAGGGAAAATCATTATGCACAGTGCTGGGAGCTCAAGAGACACTGGAATGCCACTGTCACTTGGAAATCAATCCCAGCTGTTCACCCAAGCTGAGTTTCTTCCAGCCCAGCTCAAAGCGACCACAGTTTCTCTCCACTGGGGAGGAAGAGGAGTGTGGATGCTGCCTCTGCTCCAGCCTTGAGACCTGGGTGGCTGGTCCTGGCCCAGGGCTCTGTGGGATTCACTGTCCTCCAGATCCTAGAGCAAATGGCTGTATTTTGCCCATGGATCTAGACTAGCCTCCATGGCTGAGCCCTGGGAGGCAAATCCTGCCCTGGAACCCTGGAGAGGAGGCAGGGATGGGCTTTAGAGCCAGAAACTGGAGGAGGCTGGGAGGATGTCTTAGAGAGGAATCACAACCTGCTTACTCCTTTGCTATCCAGGAGTAGAGAGGGGGTACAAGGACCTCCAGGATGAGCAAGCAATGCTGTTTATACACCATGATGCTATTATTATTAGTGATAGTTGCCATGCCCAAAGCAGAGAGCTTTCAGGGACCCCATGCCTGTTGTGCAGGGAAGCAGCAGAGCCTAGAGCCGCGACCATCCCTCGGAGCACGCCATGTCCCCAAGGCAGCTTTGGCATTCTTGCTGACTCAAGCCAACAGGCTATTGACATTTGTTTTGACCTTTTGAATCACAAGGATGTTCTGTCCTTCCTGGCCAAGAACAGCCTGGATCCCCTGTGGGTGGATTATACTGTATATACAGTGGCTGCAGATATGGAGCTGGCAGAAGAGAAGCGTGTTTGTGTGCTCGCAGGGGTGCGGTGCTGGTGGGATGAGAGCAAGGAGCTGCTGCCAACACCCGGATTTCCTCCTGGGATGCCTAAGGAGATGTAGCACACCATGGGAGAAGGATGGTGATGGGGGCAGGAGAAATGCCAGCAGCTGGTTTGGAGCTCCTGCAAAATTGGGAGCTGCAGCCTGGCCCTTGAGTGGCCACCCCCTCACTGCCAACTCCGGAGGCTGCTCCCAGCTCCCCACGTTTCCTGTCCTCCAGCTAATTATGCCTTTTGCTTTGAGAGAACATGAAGAACTGCAATTAGGAGACAATATGCAAAATCAGCCACGAGGGCCCAGCTGGCTCCCGAGGATGATGCTTTCCCTCTCAACTACCCTAAACCCTCTCTCTGGGCAGTGGCAGAGGCTGTTTCAGCACAAACTCTACCCCAGCCCCAAAAGCTCGAGCTGCAGCAAGTTGCAGTTCCCAAAGGTGTTACATATGGTCACCAACAGAACAAGCTCATGGTGCTAAATGAGCATCTTCCTCCCCTCAAGCATCCCTGTGTACACACACAATCCTGTGCAGCTCTGGCATGGAGCAGAGCTGAGAGTGGAGTGCAGGTTGCATGGTCTTGGAAGATCCATTCATCTCTTCTCCTTCCAACTCCTGGGAGCTGGAGCAGGTCCCTGGATACAGCTGCCTCCTCCCTGCCCTCTTTGGTTTTGGCAGAGGGCTCCTAGCACAAAGGCTTTGCTGCAGGGCTGGCTCCATCCAAGGCTGCCACAGCCTGGATCCAGCCACCCCATGGCCCCATGGCGCCAAGGAGGCTGTTGGCTTCATGCTCCCAGTCCAGATGCACTGCTTATCTCTCCCCTCTCTTGCCCTGATGCATTTTTTCATCTCCCTCCTTTCCCAGCCAGCCTTCAGGACTCTTATCTCAAGCCCCATATCACCAAGGCATACTCAGCAGCATCCTTCACAAACCCCTTTTCCAGGAGCTTGTACATCACATTAGGGACACAAATGGCAACCTGGCAGCAAATCCCTTTTGCCTGACATCTTTATGCCACACTGATGTCCTCACAGCCATTCCAGCAGACAAGGCAGGGTATGGTGAAGGCAGCTTAGCCACAGGAACAGGGCATGGGCAGCAGAGGATGGATCCTCACTGTTTCCTTGCTGCTGGGCTGTGGTCATGCAACCTCCGGAGCAAGTAGAAGGAAAAATGGTGTTGGAAATTTTCTGCAAGCCTGAAGAGCCCAGAGGGTTAACTGGAGATGGGTTGTCCTGAGAATAGGCTTGACACTTGACAGTCAGCTGCAGCCTCCTGGTTTGTGGAGAATAAATGAAAAGCAAGTGGGGTGTGGAGCCCAAAGCTGGGCTGGGAGTTGTGTGGTGGGATGGAGGGGACAAGATGGGATGGATGGGACAAGATGGGATGGATAGTCTCTGCTGATACCGTCCCAAAGCTGCATGTTTGTGAGCATGAGCAGAGTGGGGAGCCTGCAGTTAGCTACTCAATACACCCTGCAGCACTGAGCAATTCCCAGCAGGTGTTCCAGGTGCTGGATGGGGTGCAGGAAGCAAAGCACCATGCTCTCAGCTTGCTCAAATACTCACTCCTGCTGCCAACGGAGCCTTGTGCGTCAGAGCAGCTTTGGCCATCCGTGGTCAGCCCTGCCTGGGAGATAGCAGCTTCCTGGGTCTTGCAGAGTGCTTGTTGGGGGAGGAGAAATCAATGCCTAGGCAGGGGTTCTGCCACGTGGCTGCTTCACCCACCCCATGGCTCAGGAGGGGAGAGGGAACCTTTCACTGACATCCCAGCTTGGGCTGTGTGTCTTACCAGCATGGAGAAGGTCTGCCCAGTGCAACAGTGTGGGGAAGCTGTGGCAAGCCTTGATGTCTGCAACAGCATCACCCAAAATGAGGGAGCACCACTGGACTGAGAGCAACACGGTGTGCTTGAGAACGAGCACAGCTCGTTACGCTGAGCAGCGACCATGCTATTCCTTTCTTCCAAAGCGATTCCTTTGTTTCTAAGGGAAGGAAGTTTCTGTCTGCTCGTCTGCCAGCTCCCTCTACAATTATCTGCTTTATGAGCCTGTTCAAAACACTATAAAAGTTATCAAAGGGAATAAAAGAGAAACCACAGAGATCCTCCAGAGCTCACTGATACCCATGCGTGCACATGTGAATCTCCATCCCTCTGCATCCCACAAGGATAGACTCATGTCCAGGTGGGAGAAGCCCCTTTGGAGACATGTTTCCCTGGGGTTTTGGCTGTGTTTCATCAGCACATTGAAAATTCCATGATTGCACTCCCTCATGTCCAAGTTGCCTCTTGGGAATAGTCCCTAGCCTGTGCCTTGTCCCAGCCCACACTTGCACAGTTGCTGTCAGTGGGGGTTTGGTGTGGGATCTTTGCTTGGAGTGGTCATATCCAGCCTGGTTCATCCTTTCCTAGCTCAGAGGAGCTGCTTTCCACCCCTGAAATAGCAACTCAGCTGATGCTCACAGCAGCTGGGGATGATGATGCAAAAGGCTCATTATCCAGCAGGAACAATTAGACTTATGGCAATTATCTCCACAGTTGCTGAGAGATGCTGGAATGGGCTAGCCAGCAGCCAGCTCCTGGTGTAATTCCTGGGAGGGAGAGACATGCTGCCTTGCCAGGAGCTGCCATTGCTGTGGAGGAAGAGGAAAAAAACCACAGCAGGAACATCCAAAGAGCCCACAGCATCTCCAGCCCTCTGCATTCCACAGGGACAATGGTGTGTCCGGATAGGAAAAGCTCCTCTGAAGACACACTGTGGGAAAACACAGCTGATTTTCCTTTGAAAACTTTATGTGAGGCAAGAAAAGCCATCACATTCTGGCCTTGTTTGTGCTGCAAGAGCCAGCAAAATTTCTAGGAATGTTCAGCTCCCTGGTCAGCAAATCCTCTTCTGATAGGCTTTGTTTATTGGAGGCTAAACATTAACCCCTTGGCAGAGCTCCTGGGGACACCTGACCATGACTAGTCACCCCATGGGCTGCTGGGGTGGCTGAAGAGAGGGACAGGCTGCTCCTGGTGACGTGCTCTCAGTTTTGGGGACCTCACTACAGGAAAGAGATAAAGGTATTGGAGAGTGTCCAGAGAAGGGCAATGAGGCTGGTGAAGGGCCTGGAGAGCAAGTCTGATGAGGAGCAGCTGAGGGAACTGGGGTTGGTTAGTGTGGAGAAGAGGAGGCTCAGGGGAGACCTTCTCACTCTCTACAACTCCCTGCAAGGAGATTGTGGCAAGATGAGGGACAGTCTCTTTTCCTGGGTTACCAGTGATAGGAGAAGAGGAAATGGCCTCAAGTTGCCCCAGGAGAGGTTTAGGTTGGATATTAGGAACAATTTCTTTCCAGAAAGAGTGGTTAGGCATTGGGCCAGGCTGCCCAGGGCAGGGGGGGAGTCTCCATCCCTGGAGGGGTTCAATAAGCATGTAGATGTGATACTTAGTGCCATGGTTTAGTGCCATGGGGGTGATAGGTAGATGGTTGGACTCAATGATCTTAGAGGATGAAATGGTTTCTCACTGGAGCTGGATGAGCACTTCTCCACCTCCCTTTTTCTTCTTCTCCCACAGTGCCAGTGCTGCCCCAGAAACCCACTGCTCTGCTGTGTAAAACTGTATTCTTCAAGGAATACAGTTCTGATTCATCTCCCAAAGCCCATGTAAAATTTGCCTGTTTTCAGTAATTAGGCCAATTATAGCACAAAGATGTTTGCCATTCAAGGAAAAGACAGGCTAAAATCTTAATCTGATGCCTTCTCACTGCTGGCAAAAGGAAATCCAAAAAGATGTGGTCCTTTCCCTCTGCTTTAAGTAACATTTTGAAGTGCTCAGACATCAGGTAATGGCTTTTCCTGCCACACTTAAAAGGAACTTGAAAGCTACACAAACAAGCCTGACCCACTTTAGGAGTATAAGAACCACACCAGGAAAGGGAGCAGGGATTTCAAGTAAGTCCTTAAATCAGCCCCCTCAGCAAGTCTAACATCCAGATAAATTCATCCCAGTAAGTTTGCCCTGTGAACAGAGTGAGTTGTGAACTGCTCTGGCACCTGTGAGCAGCAGCACAGGGATGCACACAGGGATGCACGAGCACAGGGATGCACACTGGGATGCACACAGGGGTGCCTAAGCACAGGGATACACACAGGGAAGCTCACAGGGATGCCTGAGCACAGAGATGCACACCAGGATGCATGAGCACAGGGAAGCACACAGGGATGCACACAGGAATGCATCTGCCCAGGGATGCACACATCAACTCCATCACCTTCCCAACAAGCAAAGTGTGCATCTAGGAGGTGAGGACAGAACTCCTTGCCCTGTTTGGATGCTGGGCACTGCTGCAGCTCTTGCAGGATTGCTTCAAAGCCATATTTTCATATGGAGAGTGCCAATGCCACTGCCTCGTGTGTTTTGTGGCACGTGTTTTGTGGCCAACTCACTGTTTGGAAATAATGGCAGGGACATTGCTGAGTCACCACAGTGCAGCTGAGAGCCAGCAGGGATCTGGGACTGATTTTGCCCAGTGGTAACAAGGGCACTTCCCTCTGCAGGGGTAAATTTCCTCAGGGACACCCCAAGAACACACTCCAAGCTCCTGCCTTATGACTTTCACCCCTTAGGTGAGGCTGGGAGCACTCAAGCCCTGCTCTGGGATGACCTGCTGGGACCCTGCAAGGGACTGGTGGCTCTCAGGGCCCACCAACCCAGGATGCCCCACAGGCATGGCACTGCCTGACACAAACTGTGAGCTTCAGAGCTGCTTGCACCTGGAGATGGGCCAGGCTGGGGCAGATCCAGCTGCTGCTCTGGCGTGTTTTCCTGGATCCATGCTCGTGCGTAGCTGCCCTTGCACAAGAAGCCCTCCGTTGCTCCCCTCGCCCACACAGTGCCTCGAGTGCCTCCCCTGGGGTGGCACACAGCCTGGGACAGCCTTTGTGTTTGCTCAGCAGTGAGGTGGTGTCAGGGAACATCACGAGAGCACTGAACACTCCCTGTGTCCTTGAATCCTCCTCATCCTCCCCCCACAGCTCGGTGCACCAAAGCCCTGGCCTTCATGGCCAGGCCAATGCCCTGCAGCTCCAACTCCCAAGCTGGAGCTTCGAGCAGCTTGGCCAAAGCTCCTGTGCCACCTCTTGTCCCAGGCTTCCTGAGGAAGCCACTCTCCTCAAGGATATCATATCCTGGGCCATGGGTCCATGGGCCTCCTCCCCATGGCAGCTCAAGGATGAGGCACTGCAGGGTTTCCCCAGCTGCTCTGCCAAAGTATGGTGAGCTCTAGGATGCTTTGGATGGGTTTGGTGCTGGTTGTTCACACTAGCAGGATCTTAAATCCCAGAGATACCTGGCTCTGGGAGCATGTGGTGTTGCAGGCCTGTGTGTCTACAGGCAGCCAGACCTCCACAGCCTAAATTTCTCTGGACAAAACACTGCTTCAAAGAATGAAGCTTGGCTTATGACCCCCCCCTCAAATCCCATCAGCATCCCCTGAGAAGCCTGGGACATCAGAGCCCTGAAATAGTCCCTGATTAATACCAGGGCTGAGGCTAAATTCCCATCTGGTCAAAATGGGAATTGGCCATGAACCTAAGCAGTTGCAGGATCACAGCCATGTCCTAACAAAAAGGTCCAACGTTTCTGTGCTGCTGACCACAGCCAAGAGCTGGAGCTGTAACTTCTTATTCCTATCACCCCATCCCAGGTGGCCACAACCCTGACAACACCTTCCCAACATAGCAATACAGATTTATCCCACCACAGCAGCCTAGCAAGGCTTCAATAGAAAAATTCAGGCTGATGATGCAGTGCCAGAGCAGGAGGAAGAGATAAAGTTCAACCTGGTAAAAGCCACACAGTAAAAAATGGTAATAGAGCTGGTGGCAACAGCACAACAAGCTCCAGATGGTTTGGCAGTGAGAAGAGGAGCCTGGAGAGATGCCAGATCATCAATATAAACACATCAAGGCATTGTAAGGAAATGGTGAAAGGCAGAGAGTCACCTGGTGCTGAATTAAATACCATGGTAAATCCCTCAAAAGTCACCTTTGGAAGCAGACAAGAGGTGTCATTGGGATAGAAATGACAGGGGAAAAGAAATAACATTGGTATTGGAAAGGAAACAGGCAATAACAAAAGAGCCTCTGGAGAGAGACTGTTTGATCAGCTGGATTTTAGGATAATGTGTTAACCAAACATTTGGGTGAGCAATGAGTGTCCATGTTGGTTTTAAGATGCAGGAGATCAGATGGTTTGGAGACATTGGCACATTGCAGACAATGTCTGTCCAGCAAGTGAATTACACAAATAAGTGCCAATCAAAGGCAAGGAACAGGTCAATCATCTGCACTTTAGGTTTATTACCAAATCCAGAGGGAAATTATTCTTTCTATTCAACACTAAGTATCTTTGTTCATCTTGTAGCTGCTTCACTCAGAGGTTCTATTAGTTGCTCACTCAAACCCTTCTGCTGGAGGATCTGACAGTGGGTGAAAAAACACAGATGGAGAATCAGGAAGAGCTGAAGCCCAACACCAGCTCCACATGAGAACAGCAAACAGTCTGACAGAGCCCTTCCATCTGAGATGGAGACTCTGACAGGACTGCAAAGGGATGGGGATGGGGAAGATCATGTTCTTGGTGATCTCCATTAGGAAGTACATTACAAGGACATTAGCCAGGTCACCAATTTGTTACCCCATGGGGACAAGTCTCACAACCTGGAGCTCCACAAGGGCAGGGGAAGACTAGGACACAGCAGCACTGCTCCTCACTTGAGGTCACTACTTGTCTGCATGCCCAAACACATCTTCTCTTCCCTGCCAGGCTGTCAGCTGGGTCTTATCCTGTGGCCCTCACTAAGGGACATGGACATATCATCACAGTACAGGTAACTGTGGACACTCAGTGGCCACACAGTCTCATCCAACCAACTCACCATCATCTTCAGTGATGAAGGAGCCTGCCAAACCACAAGCCTACCACAAAACATCCTCACTCTCCCCTGGACTTGCCCTGAGACAGGCCAAGCCCCAAAGGACAGAGATGGGTTACCCAAGGGAGCTATTCCCACAAGACAGGGAAGGTGAGAGGCAGGGCCAGGGAGGATGTCATCTAGGTAACACTGTGTGTTTCAGCTGCTACTGGAACACAGGAGCCCAAATGGGAACTGAACAGCACAAATAAATGCTAATTGGGAGTGCTTAGGTATATCTGAAGGTATCTGCGTGTTTTCACCTGCTCTAACAACTCCTACTCACCCATCAGAGGCAGGCACCCAGCAGCCAAGCAACCAGCCACCCTCCTCCTCCCTAAAGTCCAGGGGAAGAGGTAAATCCAGCAGGGTACAGGGGAAGTGTCCTCCAGGGAGCCTGAATCAAGTCTTGCTTTGAAACAGCTCATAAAAAGCGACAGAAATGAACCTTTTGACTCTACCCCAAGCAAAGGACACAGCATCCTGTACCTCCTGCTTGCCTCACTCAATGACCATAAATACCACCAGCCTTGCTGCAAGGATCTGCTCAGCAGGACTAGGGCTCCCCAAGGCTCCTCCACACATTCCAGCATCAGCACCTGAGCTTGGGATCTGTTCCTGACAGCAGGAACAAAGTGAGCAATGGCATCTGCTATATTTAGAGCAAACAGTCAATACTCTATGTCTTAAAATGGTTACCAGTGTTCTCATTTGATCTATAAATAGCCTCTGTTTGTTTTTCAGAAGAGATTGGTTTAAAAAAGAAAATTGCCTTCCCAGTCACCCTCAACCCCGTCACTGTTGAGCAGGGGAGCTGATTTCCAGTGAAAAATTACTTTATGCATTTTCTCTAAGCCTGCTCAGGATGAAAAACTCATGACTGTGGCTGGTATTATTAGTGCTGCAATCCTTGGTGGTGATGGAGCACTTTAGACACGATGCTGAGGCAAACACTGAGGCCATTTGGCACAGAGATGCATCATCCTCCACTTCCCATCCACGACCACACAGCAGGTCGAGTAGGCACCTCTTCAGTCACACCAGGGCCCCATTTCTTCACCCCTCTCCCAGCTTCACAGCAGCCCCAACCCTGACACCACATTTCTGCCTCTCTTCCTCCAGATTCCTCCAGTTTCCAGCCCTGGCTCTCAGCCAATGCTCCAGCTTGCTTTCCCTCTGACTGATGTCAGTCGTGCTTCCTTCCTTGGGCAGAAAGCCTGGTCCAGCATAAGCATCCATCTTTAAGGCATTACAAAAGCAATGTCCCTGTCACTCAGCCACTCAGCCACCTCCACGCAGCCTCCAGTTGCACTCAATTCAAACTAAAGACACCAACCACTGAAAAAAAAACCACAATGGAAAGCTAGGATCTAAAAGAAGCAGTGAAGCCTTGCTGTAGTCATCGATTTAACACAGAATAATGTAATTTTCCCACTAAGATTTGGCTTGAAAGTGAGGGATGCATGCACACTTGGGATGCTGAGGGGCTGGGAGCCACTGCTAGGCTCCTGGGACCCCTTCTCACAGCCCAAGCCCCAGCCCTAACCCCAGCTCACACCCAGAACCAGACATGGACCTGGCCCAGCCCAGGTAGGCAGCGATGCGGGCCGGTACGGTAAGCTACGGTACAGCCGCGCTGAGCTCCGCCCCACCCGCTCCGTCACTGCGCGGCGCCGCGGCAGCAGGCGCGGGTCCGCCATGGCTTCCGGGAGCGCCGCTGCCCGTGCCGCTGAGGAGCCGCCGCCGCCCGAGCCTCCTGCCGAGCAGAAGCCGCCCTTGCTGCAGCCGCCACCCGCGCAGGAGGAGTTCTCCTTCCTGCCGCTCGTCCACGACATCATCAAATGGTAACGGCGCCCACGGTTACGGGCAGCACCGCGCGGCTACCGGGCCTCTCTCTCCGTCCCCGGGCAGCGCATCGCAGGAGCTGCCCTGCACTAGGCCAGGGCTCCTCATCCCTGCTCCAGCCACTCCCCCGTCTCGAATGATGCTGTCTGACCCCCAGCATCCTCGGGGTGACCTGGGTGGGGAGAGGGACCATGGCATCTCCCTTGCAATGATGCTCTCCCAGTCCCAGGATCTTTGAGATTCCCTGGACAAGGAGTGGGACAGTGCTATTCCCGTTTAATTATGTTCTCCAGCCCCCATCATCCCTGGGGTGCCCAGCATGGGGAGCAGGATAATAGGACCCTCCTTCTAGCTATACACTCCAACCACCAATATCCTCAGGACTTCTCAGATGGGTAGCAGGACAATGAGCTCACCCTCTCTAGTGATGCTCTTTTGCCCTTTGTCTCCCAGCTGGAGTTCCTGGGAAGAGTGGCAGAGGGAGCTGGCAGAGCCCAAGATGCATCTCCACCCTGAGTCACAGCACTACCTGGATGGTATTTGGGGTCACCTGGGTCATGCAAGTGCTCCCGTGGCCCAGGTACACTACCCCACCACTAACACCCAGGAGCAGGAGCATTGTCCTGCCCGTGGGGTTATTGCTCCAGGGAACTACTGTGTGGCTGATAACAGCCTCAGAAGGTACAGGCAGTGCTAGCACAGGAATCCAGCCCAGTTCTGGGGAGCTGTAAAAAGGGGGAATGGCTTCTGCAGTAGTACAAGTTAAATTGTTCTCTTCCCGGTTCAAGGTAAGTACTGTAGGAGTAAAAGGTACTTGTACAAAGGACCTGAGAACTGCTGTGTTCCTGACCCAGGATAACCCTGGTCTGAGGTCCCAGTAGGGACAAAACCCTGCCATAAAAATCTGTCCAGGCTATCTAAATGCTCTTGACTTGGCTGTGCTGCAGGGTGAGACAAAGGGCATGGGAAGCATGAATTCCCTTGTTAGTGGTTATAGGCCTGGCTGCCCTTTCCCTTTGCACTTCTTTAGGAGCTGAGGCTGGTTTGTGTCCTGCTGATGTGTTGTGTGTGTCAAAGGTGTCTGAAAGGTGAGAGAGGTTCACCCTTAATGGCTCTGCAGCCTGAGCCATGGAAGGAAAAGACTGAATGCCCCCTGGACACACCAGTCAGGATACAGAACAGCATGAGAACACAAATCCTCTTGATTTCCTTCAGTTTCTACCTTCTGCTGGGGGTGTGCAGTTGTCCCTGACCTCAATTCTGCCTGATCTGTCCAGACCACAGAAGTGAGGCTAAGCCCATTGCCAGATGCATGCAAGTACCTAACCAAAGTGAGCAATAGCCATGGGCAGAGACCTCTCAGATTCCTGTATGTCACCAAACAGGTCACGGTGACCCAAAGATGGCAGTCCCTAGGATATCTTGTGTCTTATCCCACTAAGCCACCCACTCCCACTCCCTAGCTACCTCCCTTGGGCTTGCACACAGCATTTCCTGAGCAGCTGGAGCAGATGTAGGTACACTGAGGTGTGCTGCAGATGGGTGGCACCACAGAAGCAAGTGGTGGGATTGTGTTGCCTCCTGTCCCTGACAGATGGCAAACGTAGTATCCTTTAACACTGCCACTAGTCAGAGCCCAGCCCTGCTGTTTTGACACTGACTCAACCTTGTGGACACATCTCCAAGGTGACTCTGTGCTTGGGAGCGAGGATGTGTTGCCTGAATTTGCTTACCTTCGAGGACACGTGGTCTTTCCTCTTGTTTGGGTCCCAAGAAAGTTTACCCAAGCAAGGCTTGCTGATATATTCAGTCAAGTGACATCAGTGCTGAGGTCCCAGCTTGTGGCTCCACCAAGGGTGGTTTGTGTTAGTGGAATGAAGAACTCTGTGCCTTGGGGCAGTGCTTAGGCACAGTCCAGCAGCATAAGCTATGCTTGGACATTGCATTGAATCCTGTGTTACTGTGCCTGTCTGCAGCCTTTTCCCACCCCTGCCTGTCCATGTGCTCAAAGAGGGAGTTGCTTCAGTAGCTTGATCCAGCAGGAAAACTACCCACCAGAAAACAAACAAACAAAACCTGAAATAATGATTCCTTTGGCTCATCCAACGAGACAGGCTGTTGTGTGTAGGGAAGGGAATCTGGAATCCACCATCCTGCATCTAACCCATCCTTCCCCAGCCATGCCATGGGGCTATGTGTGTGTGTGTGCCTGTATTTTTCCACTGCGGGCCTGACTGTAGATGGCTGCATAATGGGGACACATTATAGTACCAGCTGCAGTTTTATTTAGAAGGGAATAATGAATATTTTGTTCCAACAGGCTTTTGAAATGGATGGTGACCATCTGGTTGAAAGTTTTGCTCTCAGCCATGTCACAGTTCCCCAAAGTTGTCATCAAGCACCTCTCTGCCATGGTCGTGCCAAGTAGATTTATTTTTAGGTCTGGCTATTGAACAGGCTCCCACTTTTCAAAGACCATTCGAATCCTGCTCTTGTTATTAAGAGGTGCCCTGGAAGCAGGACTCAGCCTGGAATCAGTAAAAACTTTTCACTGGTGCTAACAAAGCTGCAGCAGATCCTAATGAGGGTTTGAGTGCCTCAGCCAACACTGAGCCTTGAGAAGCACAGAGCTGGGCTGCAGGACTGATTGTGCTGCTGTTAAAAATGAAACAAGAAGCTGTCTCTTCTCTTTTATTAGGTTTATATCCCCAGAGAGTCATTTTAAAGCTTCAAAGTACCCTTTTCTCTGCCATTGGATGCTCTTGGATACTTTGGGGAACAGTTTCCATTTTCCACTGTCAAGCTGTTTGACTGCATTGATTTTTTTTTTTGTATTACAGCAGCAACAGGTCATGGATGAGGCTGAGATCTTTTTTTCCAGGTGGCTACACACAACACACATACATAACCTTCCCTTCTCCAAAAGGAGATGCAGGAGTTCAGACCAAAGGAGATTTTAGCCAGCTCCATGATGATATTTTAAAGCTACAGACCAGCTCCTAACCCAGTTGATGGGTCCTGAGGTAATTGGATTATGTGCTGGAAATGAGCAGCAAACCAGTTTGCCCCAGAGGCTAGCCAGTCTGTATCTCTCTCTGTGTCCATTTTACTGAGATAGGTGAATTAAGTGTGTGTAGTTAGATACCAAGAGCAAAGTTTCCCACTGAGCTCCAGTTTAAGCTCTGCTTGCACTGGGAATGACAGTCACCCCAGCAGGTTGTTCACTTGCCAACAGGAGAATTGAACAGTGTCTCTGTTTTCTCTCCTCTGCAGCATGGACAAGGACAGTCAGGATGTTCACCAGGTGCTGAATGAGCTGAAGAACAAGTTCCAGGAGATGAGGAAGCTGATCAGCTCCATGCCTGGCATTGGTGTGAGCCCAGAGCAGCAGCAGCAGCAGCTCCAGAACCTGCGGGAGCAGGTCCGGACCAAAAATGAACTGCTGCAGAAGTACAAGAGCCTTTGCATGTTTGAAATCCCCAAGGAGTAGGAAGGACACAGCTCTGCTCTCTACAACTGTGATACCTCCTCTCTTGGCTGAGCAGGAGAGAAAAAGGTGGCAGAAGCTGACTTTTCTTTCTTTGATGCCTTTTTGGTGGTGTTGCTCTGAAGTGCTGTCTGTGGGGATCACAGGAGTGCAGCACAGAACCAGAGCACTGTGAGCTTCACCTGTGATGACTGCAGCAGTACATTCCCTTTGATCTGCTGCAGGACTCTGCATTTCTGTAGGCATCTCTTCTGTTTTCTCTCAGGGTGGGGTGAGATTTGTTTTTTTTACATTCAAGCAAGCAGGAGACACAATGTTTTCTCCTCACTAAGGGTCAAAGTACCTGTTGGTTAACTTCAACAAGAAAGAAGAGGCTTTTTTTTTTTTGTTGTTTGCATTCTTTTTTTACTTGAAAGTGGCCAAACCTCAAAAGGGAGCACAAGAGGCAAATGTGAACTGTTTGGCTCTGCTCCTGGAAAGGATCTTTGGGACACTTTCCAGTCTGTGTGTGTTGAAAGAGGAATGATTGCTTCCAACTAAGTCTCTATTTCCCTCTCTCTGTTTGAAACAAGTGGTGGCTGTGTCTGAGATGAGTAAAGCTGTAGAAATTCCAAACTGCCCCTCTTGTGTGTTCACTGAGTGGGTGTGGGCTGAGCAGGGACAGGACTTTGACAGCACAGAGGATGTGTATAGCTTGGACCCAGCTCCTTTGTCTTGCCATCACTTCTTTTTGGAAGCAGAATGACTTGGGAGAGCAAAGCAGGGACTACCAGACATGGATTTTGGTAGATTTTTGGGTGCAGAAGTCTTCTTGGGCAAGTGCAGCTTATAGTTAGTACATTAGGCATCTTGCTCTTCAAGCAAGCAGAATCAAAACAAAGAGCATAAATGAGCTTTTAGTTATTCCCCACGTGACAGAAATCAGGCTCAACAGGACGGGTCAGTTCCATATCCGAAGTGCTCCAGGGGTTTCCCACAAACAGAAGCATTTGAGTAGCCTGAACATTTGCCAGCAGCTAGTGGAAAGCTCTTGAATGTTGCATTCAGACAGATCTCAGGGCTCCCTGCCCTCTGTCCTCCTGCTGTTAGCTCTTAAGAGTAGCAAACAACAAGCTGGTAAGCAGCATCTCATCTTGATGTGATGGGACCTTCTCTGAATGGTGCTGGAAGATGGTGCAGGTCAGGAGTAGAAAAGGTGGAAAACCAGCTCATGAAATACAGTAAGTGTTGAGAACTCACCTGTGAGGGCAAGTAGCACTCATGCCTCCAAAAGGAGTGAGGTGAGGTCTGTTTGGGTGAGTTTTTCCTTTCCTAAAGCAGAAGGCAAGTCTGCTTGCTGGGACCTGGGATGGTTGTGACTCACCTGTAGCCTAAGTTTTCTCTGTCCCTGCTGAAATACTTTACTAGCACTTTCCTTGGGAAGGTGCCAGTGTGCAAACTCTGTGTAAAGCAGAACACCAAGGTAAACAAAGCACAATGTACACTTTTTTATTACTGAAATTACCTTTCTGCCAGCCATTGCCCGGCCCAGCTCAATAAATTCCTGTGTCCTATGCCTACACAGTGGTTACCCCCCCTTTTTTTTTTTGCCAGTTGCTGTTCCTGTGAAATCAGGGCACATGTGGAGCTGGAAGGAACGACGTGTTTCCAAAGAAAAGTCTGGCACCTTGCACAGGAACAAGTTAACTTTGTCAACTTGAATCCAAGTTTCAAACGAAACTTTGTGGTTTGCTTTGGAGTCTCACTCACTCACCCACCTTAGTCTTGTGACTGTGATAGACTTTTTCTTGCCATTAATATGTTTTAAATGGAGATTTGTTCTGCTGCTTGTGGGGGAAACAGGGGCTGAAAATGAACTGAAACAGAAACTGGAGCCAGGAAGAGCTGTTCTTTGAAGAGCTTTTCCTTGTTCACTGCTTACTGCAACTTATTACGAGGAGGAGATTAAAATGCATCAGATGTAAAGGTGACCTTTTGAGCAAAGTACTTCCTTTACTCATATTGCAAAATAAAAACAGTGTCTTGGCCAGGACACAAATGAATCACTCTTTTGACATCATTAGTTAATCAGGAAAAAGCATGAAACTCAATCAGCTCTTTTCTAAGGGAGTGATGTCAGGCTTCTGGGTTTGGGCAGTGAATGACATGCCAGTGCCTGGTGTGTCATGGGGGCTGGCAGGATCGTCACTCTGTGGTGGTGACATGAGGAAAGAGTCCTGGCTCAGTGACCCTGTGGAGTAACTAACTCTGCATGGCCCCTTGTTAGCCTGTGTGGCAAGAAACCAGCTGCTTGCAGAGTCTGAAACCTTTGCACTGGGAGTTGGGAAAGATGAGGTAATGAAATGGATTGAGTCGAGAGGCTGTTTTTAGGACTTGGGAGCCAGGTCTGGGTTTAACAGGATTTGGTTTTGGCTCTAGGGATGAGAGAGGAAGCAAAGACAAAGCCCTCAGGGATCATTTTAAAAAGGTTTTATTAATTTGTAGAAAAAATAAAACATCAAGTTTCACCCACAGTAGAAACACTTGAAGATTTTGTTTTGTTCATGTCGATGACAAACACGACCTACATAAAGTGCCTATTATTGTCTTAGTTAAAAAACCCTTCCCACTCCTCCCCCCCCCTCCCCAAATCTTGCAAATCAGACAAGACAAATGTAAACAAGAGTCAGTTTTTTTGGTCCATTGAGGCTGTAACTCTGCAATGTCTTTGCAACAGCTTAGGAGTGTCTCCTGCACGTGTTTCGCAGACACAGACGAGCACACGACACACAGCCAGAGTCCGTGCACAGCTTCTCAAGTGAAAGAAAAACCAAAACAACATAAAACCAAGCCCAAAGCCTGAAGCAGGTGCTGGCAGGCCTCTGCCCTCTCTCCTGAAGGCAGTGCCTGAGGCTGAGTTGTTTGGGAGGGAAAGAACCATCAAGGTCAGTGCCCTCCATGCTCATCTTGCCACCTGCCTGCGCAGCAGCTCACCCTTTCCTTCTCTCTATCTACCCAGAGGAGGCTGATCCCAGCAGCACCCTCCTCCTGCCCTCCAAAGCCTCCCCCTTGCTCCCCAAATCCACCCTTGGGGGAGTGAGCCGATGAAAACAACCCCTCGGGAGGAGGGAGGCTGGGGAAGAGGCGACCCTCCCTCTCTGTCCAGGTGGGCACCTGCCCACCCTCTTGCCTGCCCAAAGTCAATTCGGAAATGAGCATCTTTCCCCCCTCCCTTCTTTCCTTCTTTCCTTCCTGATGAGCAGGGAGCTCCTAGCTGATCACACAACGATCCTTCTCCTTGCTGTGCCCACCACCGATGGCTTTCTCTCGGATGTACATGAGGTCACTGTGGACGCTGGGTCTCCGGGCAAAGGGAGCCACGATGCCGTATGCCTCCTCCGTGCAGCCCCGACCTCCCTCCTTCAGCAGCTTCTTGCCTTTCAGTGCCTTCTTATGCAGGATGTCACAGTACTGGACGGAGACCTTGCGGTGCAGGTCGGGACTCATCTCACTGGGCAGCTTGGCCATGGCAAAGAGAGCTTGGAACATCTGGTCCAGGCTGCTGTTCTTCTTGGCCGAGATCTCGAAGTAGGCACATTTTTTGGGGTCCCCTCCCACCAGCTGCTCGATCTCTCGGGGTTGCACCTCCCGGTAAAAGTCTCGGTCACCCTTGTTGCCACAGATGACCAAGGGCACTTCTATGTTTTCCTTGGTTTTGTTCTTCAGGCATGACTTGGTCTCCAGGATTTGCTGCTTCAGGCGCTGCACCTCCTCAAAGGATTCCCGGTTGTCCAGGCTGAAGACAAGGATGAACACATCTCCTGGGGACAAAGAGGGAACATGAGATGGCTGCAGGGATGGGGACAAACGAGATCTGCTACCTAAACCTTAGAGACTTAGGCAGGGAAGGACCTGGCAGCACCTGAATCTCACATTCTCCTGTCCACCAAGTGCTGGGAGCAAAGTTTCTCACCCCATACACATAAAATCCCACCTCCCTCCTCTTGGAACTGGAGAAACATCCCCAACCCAGGCCAGAAAGCCTAAAATCTGGTAAGGGAACCCCCCTTCTTCCTCCAGGCACTCCCTAGCCAAGTACCTGTGAGGATGGAGAGCCGGCGCATGGCTGGGAAGGGGTGGTTGCCCGATGTGTCTAAGATGTCAAGCTGGTAGACTTCACCGCGGATGCTGTAGAACTTGCGGTGGAAGTCCTCGATGGTGGGTGTGTATTGCTCCTCGAAGCGGCCGGTGAGGAAGCGCGAGACGATGGCTGTCTTGCCCACCTTGGAGGAGCCCAGGATCACCATGCGGTAGCAGTTCTTGGCAGGGATGCTCAGCTCAGCCTCGCTGGGACACATCTTCTTGATCATCGCTGCCAGTTTCATTGAAGCTGGTGAAGGGGCAGTTTGTGCCGAGAAGAAGGAGGACGAGGAAGGCGATGTCAGCCCAGCTCTCAGCCCCTCTCCCCTAGCAGCAAAGGCTGGTGTGAGCTCTGCGCTGCCGCCGCCGCCTTATATGGAGGAGGCAGCGACCGCCCCTCGGCGCGTCACGGCCCGGGGCTGAGTCAGTGGCAGCTCCGCGCCCGCTCCGCTCCCCGCTGCCCCTGGACGGGCTCCTGCTGTTCCCCAGCCCGGTCCCGTTCACAGCCAAGTTCGGGCTCCCTGTGCTGCCCAGACTGGTCCCGTTCACAGCCCACTTGGCATTATCGGTGCTGCTCAGCTCGATCCCGTTCGCAGCCCGGTTGGCACTATCGGTGCTGCCCAGCCCGGTCCCGTTCGCACTCCCGGTGCTGCCCAGCCCGGTTCCTTTCGCACTCCCGGTGCTGTCCAGCCCGGTTCCGTTGACAGCCCGGCTGGAACTCCCGGTGCTGCCCAGCCCGGCCCCTTTTGCAGCCCGGTTTGCACTCCAGGTACTGCCCAGTCCAGTCCCCTTCACAGCCCAGCTCGGGCTCTCGCTGCTGCCCAGCCCGCTCCCGTTCACACTCCTGCTACTGCCTAGTCTGGTCCCATTCACTGCCCGGTTCGCACTCCCGGTACTGCCTAGCCCAGTCCCGTTCACAGCCCGGTTCACACTCTCGGTCCTGTTCGCAAGCCGATCCCTTTTCAGTTCAGCCTGGGACCCAGTGCTTTGTATCCATTCGGTTCGGGTTCCCGGTGCTCTGCAGCCAGGCTCGGGGCTCACGGGGCTCCGCACACCCCTGCAAGTGAGTTCACCCCAAGAGGGACCCGTTTAGCTGGCTCAGGGACCCGGGACGGGGGGTACCGGGGGAGGGAGTCCCGGATTCGGGACACAAGATACCGATCCCAGGACAGTGGATCCCGGAGGGGGTCCCGGAGCCGGGACGGTGAGTACTGGAGGGGGTCACGGAACCGCGGCGGGGAAAACTGTGGGAGAAGGATCCTGGACCCCAGACTGGGGATGCTGAAGGAGAGTTTCAGACCCGGGGCATAGAGTACTGAGGGGTCCCATACCCGGGGCAGGGTTACTGGACAGCTGGTCCCGGTCCCGGTGTGCCGAGCGCGGTGCCGCTGCAGCACCGACTCCTCCCGCTAGCGGGCAGGGCCGGGCCGGGCCGGGCACCGGCAGTACAGCCCCGGACCGGGCACCCGCAGTTCAGCCCCGGACCGGGCACCCGCAGTTCAGCCCCGGACCGGGCACCCACAGTACAGCCCCGGGCAGGACTGGGAAGCTTGGACTCAGGAGCATGAGCCACCGCACAGAGCCCGGCAGCCCCTGTGGGGCCGTACGGTGGATGCTTGGTAGAGGAAGGATGCTCGCAGGGATGAAGGAGCAGCGCAGGCAGCGGCTCCAGGAGTGGCCAGGGTGCATGCTGCTGCTTCGTGTCGGGAACTTGGTCCCGCTGGGTGTTAAGTTGCTGGGTTTCACTGGAGCTGGTCCAAGCAGCACCCCCTCCCAGCCCCGGACACAGCCAGTATTGCAGCGTGCTGGACTGGCCCAGCATCTTCCTGAGCATCTGGGCAATGGTCCTAGGGGAAATGGGAGTGTTGCTGTGCTGAGAGATCTCTGTGCCATCAGTGAGGGAGGGATGTGGCCCAGGGAAAGCCAAGCTCCTCTTTCACAGCAGGCTGATCAGAAAGTTTGACTCAAAAAACCCGAATCCTTACAAGGATTTATTAGAATGTAGCAAAAGGTGATGCTTAAGGTTCAGGAGAAGTCTCACCTACAAGACCAAGAGCGACCTCAGGAACAGCTAGGAGACAAACATTTGTGGAGCACAACAAATTTCATCAGCACCACTTGGGAAATAAATGCTGCTGAGCTTTTCATATTCCCCTCCCTGAGTGTGGTCTCACACTTGGACATTAATTTAAACATCATCTGAAGGTTTACAGAGGAATTGTGGTTATCTGTGGGGTAGGATGGAGCAGAGGTTTAACCATCCCCTTGAGGCCCCATCCCCTGCCTGCAGGGAAGCATCCTGTCTGGCAGCAGAGACACAAGGATGCTCTGGGCAGAGAAAGTGGGACAGTTTCTCCTGTTTATTGATCTGTGAGCGAGACAGTGATGAGGTTTAATAGCTGATTACAAAGCACAGATCTATCACCCCAAAATAACCCAGAAAACATAATTTAATTGAAGCAATTGATGGAAAACAAAGGAGGGGGATAAGAAGTGTTGACCTCGGGGACAGACAAATCAAATCTTTTGGTTGGTGTTTATTGTTAACTATAAAAGTATTAATAGTGTCAGGGAGAGGTAAAAATAGCCTACTTGAAGCCTACTCTTAGGCTAGCAGTCTCCAGCAATGGAAAATCCATTTGTCCCTTTGAAAAGGCTCATTGGTAACAGCCAAGGCAGAGTACATCATGAGACAGAAGTGCCACCAGGATCCCATGGGCTCAGCTCAGGGGTGCAGGGTGCTACTGGAGTCACCCTGCCAGGAAACCCCCTCAGAGGAAGGACAGGGTGGGTGGAGGAGAGCTGACAGCTGTGGGAGCTCCTGGAGGGAGGATGTGGGTGCTGCCTGTGCTATCCCAGCTCCTGGCTCCTCACAGAATCATGCAGAGCCAAAGGACAGGAGCATTATGAGGCATTAGGCTGAGTCCTCCAAGATCATCTAGAAATTCATCACCTGGTGAAAGCAGAGCACATTTGCCTGGAGTTGGCTGCTGCAGATTGATGAGCAAGGATCCACCTCGCTGCCAGGCAAAGCCTTCCCACGGCTATGACTCCATTAAAAATCACCACCTCTTTATTGCTGACCTGACTGCAAATAGCCTGAGTCTTAAAGCAGGGAGCAGGCAAAACAGCAATTTTTATCCCCCACAGCTCCAATACCTCCTGAGCAGAGTTTGACCCTACCATTTGTGGGGTGTTTTGCTCCTCTCTCAGTTTTGGGAAGGATGCAGGCTCTTTGCTCACTCACACAGCAACCACAGACACCTCTAATGAACATCTTCAGCACAGAGCAGTCCTTGTTTTCTTTCTATTTCTCTCCTTATTTTTTACCCTCCTGGGTTTACCAGCTATCTGCCAACCAACAAAACCTGCCCAACAGCCACCAGCAAGTGGCTGAAGGAAAAGAAATTCCACGAAAGTCAGACAAACATCCCAGCGACAGAACATGTGGCTCCCCAGGGTCTGCCTTGGACGAAGTGTGCAAGCAGCAAAACAGAGCTCACAGCAGCACCAGCCTCTGCAAAAAATAGGAAGCAAAATGTACCAGGAGGCAGGAGCATGCACAGGGCTGCAGGGCCCAGGGCCAGGCGAGCAGGGGGATACTTGGAAAAGAACATTTCCATCAGAACATGACTTTGATTTCAGAGCGTGCTGTGGAGCTGGGAAGTGTGGTCACCTCGGCTTGAGCTGCTCTCAGTTCCCAGCTGGGTCCTACAGGTCCAAGTGGTGAAAAAGCCACATATGGAAGAGCTATTTGTGCCTTTCCTTCTCTGGCACATGCAGACCCCACAGCCTCTCCCAGGCCATAGACAGGAGCACATCTGACACGAGCTCCTTATCATTGCCATTAAGATGCTTCACGTCCTACTGAAGGCTTGTCCCATGTGCACACAGCATTGCCTAGCTCCTGACTGGAGGTTTGCAAGCACAGATGGAGCCAAACTCTCTTCCCAGCCTGGCTTTCCTGGCTCCCTAATTCCTGCTGTTCATCCCCAGGACAGGGATTCTCTCCCTGTGTGGGGTACAGCATCACTCACAAATAACCAGCGTGGGCTCTGTGCTTCCCAGCACTGCTGGTGAACACTGGGGGCTTGTGGGACCCCAAAAACTGCCCTGGCTGCTCCTCTGGGATGGGAGAAGGAGCGAGGGGCTGGAGGAAGAGGGGAGCAGCTGGGTAGGGAAGAGAAGGGAGAGTTTAGCTATAGCTCTTGCTTGTCCCCCTGGGGAAAAGGAACTGATTAAATCAAGATGCAGCCTCCAAGGTTGCTATTCATTCCCTATATTATTAGCTTGTCTCATTTTATTAAATCTCCTTTAAGGCTTTTCAGAAGAAGCACGTAATTCACAACATATAATTTTTCCCAGATGAGATATGATGCAGGAGCAGGCTGCTGTCACTGGAGATGGGGAGGTGGGGTGGGTTTATTTTGTTTCCTTCCCCCAATCCCTTACTTCTTTAGCAACACTTCTCATGTCTCTTGACTCCTTTTAGCATTTGGGATTTGATTAAAGGAGAATTTGAAAGCCTGAAACATGACTTAAATCCCCAATTCCTTGAGTCATCCAGGCAAGGGGTGGTGAGAGCTCCCTTGGAGGTGCCATTCCCATGCCCAGCACGATGCAGCTCCCAGATGGGACTCATGCCATGGCCTCCAGGCTTTCTGCATCTGCTCCTCTTCCCCATCTTTGGCATGTACTTGCTGTGACAAGCTCACCAAGCACCCACAGCAGGGGTTGAATGTCCATCCCATGGGCCAGAGCCAGGGAAACAGCTTGCTCCAGAAGATCACTCCATGCTTTCCTCCCCAGCAGTGTGAACACATCAGATGGGCAAGTGCCTGAGGAGAGCTGGGCTGGTGGCACCACTCTGCAGGGGCTTGGTTTGGCCACCTGGCCACTCCAAGGATGGTACCATGGAAATATCTCCCCTCTGAGGGCACTAGGTGCCACTAACTTAGCATAGAATCTGGTTTGGGTTGGAAGGGACCTTGTAAGGGTCATCTAGTCTAAGCCCTCTGCAGTCAGAAAGGTCATCTTCAATTAGAGCAGGTTGCTCAGAGCCCCAAACAACCTGAGCTGGAATGGTTCCAGGGATGGGGCATCTAGCACCAACCTGGGCAAGCTGGGCCAGTGTTTCACCACCCTCAGCATAAAACATTTCTTCCTTATTTATCTATATCTCCCTCTTCTAATTTAAAACCATCACTCCTTGTCCTCTCACAACAGGACCTGCTAAGAAGTCTGCTCCCACTTTTCTGATAGACCCTTTAAGTACTGAAAAGCTGCAAAAAGGTCTCCCTGAAACCTTCTCCAGACTTAACAACTCCAACTCTCTCAACCTGTCCTCACAACAGAGAGCTTCCAGCCCTCAGATTATTTTTGTGGCTTCCTCTGAATCCATTCCAAGAGGTTCATGTCTTTCTTGTGTTGAGGACTTCAGAGCTGGACATATAGTTGATAACTGTGTGGCACAGCTGGGTCAAGAGCTCTGCACAGGGCAGAGCTAGGGTTCTCCAAGCTAGGGTCACCCCAGGAATCCTCTGCTCCTGGTTTCCATCCCATCTCATGCCATCCTCTCACGTGTGGTTTGCTCAGAGGCAGTAGCATCCCACTAGCATTTGGCATGGACAAAGGTGTTTGCTTGTCCTGGACATGTCCTCACACTCTGGTACCTTCTGCTCTGTTCCAGGGAAAATCTTCCCTGGGATTAGAGAGAAATGTCACCTGTAACTGGAGATGGGCAGTGACTGGGCTTGGAATATAGGGCACAGGGGGAGAAGGAGACTGGCTGACCTTAGTGGACACCTTGCTACAGATGTCAGGAGAGTTCCCATGGAAATAGCAATGGTTGTGGAGGTTATAGGACCAAAAAAAAGAAGGCCAAGATGAGGCAGAGAGCCTGCTAGTGAGAGGCTGGAGCTGGCAGAGGGATGCTGAGCTGGTGCTGAGAGCTTGGAGCCTGCAGGTGTTTTGTGTCTAGGTCCCACATCTGTCCCTGCTGCTTCAGCTGTGGGGTGAGGAGGGTTGGAGGCTGTGAGTGGAGGTTGGGCTCAGGAGGGATTGAGCTGGGCAAGTACCAATCCTGGTGCCCAAATTGAGGAGTCTGGAGGCTCCTGCAAATGCTCAGCCTTGGTGAAGCAGCAAAGCAGAGCTACAGGCAAAGAACTGCCAACATCCCAACAACCCAGGGAGGCTCTGGCTGCTCTACCTCCCTCCAGCAACCCTGACTCGGAAAGGACTTGTGCTCCGTAAACAGTTCCCCTCCAAAGAAAAGGCAACATGGAAAAAGCAGCACATTCCTACAATTTTTGTTGGAAATCAGATCCAAGGAGAGGAAGCAGAGCAGCACTGCCAGCTCACCAGGCTGTCCCAGGGCAGCTTTGTAGTGTGCAAATGAAGGAAAACAGCCTCACAACTTGTCCTCTGGCACATGGCAGGAGCTCTGTG
>VWZO01007050.1:1356116-1397160 GCA_013396975.1 Bucco capensis
CCTCTCCAGCACCTCCATGTCCCTCTTGGAGTGAGGAGCCCAAAACTGGATGCAGTACTGGAGGTGAGGCCTCCCCAAAGCTGAGCAAAGGGGCAGGATCACCTCCCTGCAGTGGCAGCTTTGCTAAGGCACTAGGATTACAGTCCCCAAACCAGGTGCTGACACCATCCTGTGGTGTGTAAATTCCCACATGTAAGAGCAGCTACACCAGCAGCCATTCCTCACTTACTAACCCAGCAGCCATGAGCTGCTGGCTCCACCTCTCTCTAGTGAGGAGAGTGGCTGTCTGGCTCACCCCAGCCACCAGCCCCCTCAAAACACCCTTTCTGCATCCTGTGCCTCCAGACTGGACATTAGAAAGAAGTTGCTCCTCACGAGGGTGGTGGAACACTGGCCCAGGTTGCCCAGGGAGGTGGTTGAGTTCCCATCCCTGGAGGCATTGCAGGTGAGGCTTGCCAGGGCTCTGGGCAAGCTGCTCTAGTTGGGGATGTCCCTGGCCACTGCAGGGGGGTTGGACTAGATGAGCTCCAGAGCTCTCTTCCAACCCAAACCAGTCTAGGATTCTATGATTCTAATGACTGCAAGCGTTGCTCTTCATTAGGACACTGCTGATTGCCTTTAATTGCTGGTCAAAGCTCAGCTCTGAGAGGGACAAGAGCTTGCTGTCAGCAAAAAAAAAGGACTTGGGTGGTCCTTGGTGAGGATAAACACCCTGCAAGCCTCATGCACATTGAAAAAGCCTCTTCAGAGGACAGAATAAACTACCTAAACCTCATATTGGATCTGCTTTCAGGTACCACCTGGCCTAATGAGTTCCTGGAGAGACACAGACAGATCTTCACCTTTCCTCTGTTTCCATTTTGCAATAAGTTTTTCCCTCATTTAGGAAGCACCAAGCAACTTCTTCCCCTCCCAACCCCCTGCTATTTACATGCTTAGTCATGTCTCCTCCTCCATTCCTATCAGAGAGAACAAATTTGCATGATTGTTTGTTGACAGCAAGACCTCTAATTGCATCATTTGGCTGCTGCACCAGCTCTGATTTACACAGCCTGTTGCCATGAGTTAAAACACTTCCCTAGCAGAAATACACAAAGCTGTCCCCCCAACAGCTAATGCTCCATTTGTCTTTTGGGAGAAATGAGGTTGTGAGGAGAAGCATTAGAGTGAGTTGTTTCTCTCCTCTTAAGGAGCTTGACCTTCTTATTAGGCAAAGACTCTTGTTGTAGCACAGTTGATAAAGAGTCAGCCAGGAAGGTTTCATGGCCTTGGTAGGACTTGTTCTGGGTAAGAGCTCTGTCCATCCCAAGGCCTTGCTGCAGCTCCTCAAGGCTGTGGGTTGCCTGCAGGAGCACTAGTGTGGCCTTGCATCCTTCCCCAGTGGCCTTGCTGATCTCAAGTGTTGGATGGAGGACACTTGCTTTTCCCTTTCCTCCTGGAGCTCCTGTTTTTGTGAAGATCAACAGAGCTGCTTTCTCCAGAGTCTTGGGCAGACATGCTTTTGGCTGTAGAGCTGGGGATAGCTGTAATATCCTGCAAGGGAACAAGAGCAGCTCTCACCCAATGTGATGCTTTTGTGGTTGGCTTGCAGTTGGAAGGCAGGCTGCCTGGTGTGCTGCCAGGCTCACTTACGTTGTGTGGTATGTGCCCTCACAGATGAAAATGAATCAGTCCTTTGGGCTCTGATGCCATGATACTGAGTGTGATACATCACTGAGGAAGGACAAATATGCTCAGTGGTTTAGGTCTGTCCAAAACCGGATGGCAAACACATTCCTCCAGCATCCCTCCCACTGCCACGGGGCTAGGACATTCAGGTCTAGTCTCTGAGGGCAGACATCTAACATCTTCTGAAAGCTCTAGGTCCTCAGAAGAGACTTAGGACTCCTCAAAACCCCCTGAGCAACAGGGAAACAGAAGAGAGTCCAAACCACTGTGTGAAGGGTTGTGCAGAGCTTCCCCAGGGCAGGCGAGTGGTGTCCTGGTGCCACTTGTCACAGCTCCAGCAATTTGTTAACAGCAATTATTGGTCATGCTTTGCTGCCCTTTATGGTGGCAGCCTTATAATGAGAAAAAGGAGGTGATCATACTGTTGTCTCAAGCCTCTTCAAGGATGTTTTTGCCCAGGATTGTGGTGGAAGAACAAGCAAGGTGCACCTAGTGTGAGGTTACTCTCTCATGAGGGTGTTGAAGGGGCTTCTGCAACAGAAACAGCTCAGGAGGGTTCAGCTGGTTCTGCAAAGCTTCTAGGAAATAGTTTGATGCTGGTCTTAAACAAATAAAAATCTCTTTGTGATTCCTCCTAGTTAAATTCTTCATTTTCTTCTGTTGTAGGGTGGTGGTGGTGCTGGGCATCTCCAGATGTGCTGTGTTATGGAGAGGGCTCACAGAATCACACAATATCAGGGGTTGGAAGNGGGGAGGCCTCCCCAGGGCACAGGAGAGGGGAGAAGAACCTCTCTGGCTCTGCTGGCCACGCTCCTCTTCATGCATCCTAGGATGCCATTGGCCTCTTGGCCACAAGGGCACATTGCTGCCTCATGGGCATCCTCCTAGCCACCAGCACTCCGAGAGCTTTTTCCCCAGGGCTGTTCTCCAACTCATCAGTTCCCAGTCTGGACTGATCCATGGGCTTGTTCTTTCCCAGATGCAGTACTCTACACTTCCCCTTGTTAAATGTCATTTAGTTTCTCCCTGCCCATGTCTCTAGCCTGTCCAGGTCACTCTGGATGACACTCTCATCCTGCCCCAGGCTCTACCCCACTGTCTCCTGTAATATTCATGCTGCCACTGTGCTGCTGCTGAGCCCACAGCCAGCTGACAGTGCCCCAGCCCCAGCAGTGAGCTCTTGTGCCCCATTTCCCAGGCTTTGGACCCAATCCAGTGCTGTGGGTTTGTCAGGAAGACAACCAACCTCATGCAGGCAGCCCTGATGGCACTGGAGGGGATTTCAAGTGCACCAGAAACAGCAGCAAGGCTCAGTGGAGACAAAGGAGAAACTCTCAGCTTTCCTCATTACCAAGGGCCAGAAAGTACTGCACACATGGCTAAGAAGGTGATCAGAAAGTGGCAAAGCACTTCATTTTCCCCATCAAAGTAGAAGAGAGGTGACCACTCTCAGCAACACCAGTGCAAAGTATCCAATGGTCACATCCTGCAATGCTCTACAGGCTCCCAATGTAACACAGGCAGGCTTTTCTCTCCCAAGCAAATAAATAAAATGTGATACTAAATGAAAACCAGATAAAAAAACTTGTTAAACTGAATAGAGTCTATTGCTCATTTGCTGCTAAATTACAGCCTATTCATTTGCTGCTAAGCAGGCTATTAAGCCATGTTGTACATCACATGAGGAGTGTTTCAGAAGTGTTACCACCATGCAGTGGGGGAAAGGGTGCATGGGCTTGTTTTGGCTTTTTTCAGAGCTAATTAGAGGGTCACACTGCTCCCCAGTATCAATGCCCTGCCCCTGCCAAGTGACACCCAGCAGGAATTCAGCCCTGACTGTTGTTTTTTCCACGTGCAGAGCATGCCAAGGACCTCATTCAGCTGCAGAGCATTTGCTGATGCTTCCCCTCCCCAGCATTTGGCTGGGATTTCTTTTTTCTACAATTAATGCTGCAGCTTTTTTTATGACAGCAGAAGGTATTGCAAGCACAAAAATAGTCAGGAAGCAAAAAGTCAGGGCATAGTGCACTTGCCTTGGCATTTTATTGCTGACTGCCATCACCAAGAGGTCCTGTGCCCCCTGATGCAGCCTAGCACCTTATGCCCTGCTCAGCACAGACCTCACACTTGCCCTACAACTGGTTAAATTGTAGGGGTAGAGAATCAGAGAATCATTGAGGTTGGAAAAGACCTCTAAGATCATCAAGTTCAACTGTTAACCTAATACTGCCAAGTCACCACTAAACCATGTCCCTCAGCATCCCATTTGTATGTCTTTTCAATCCCTCCAGGGATGGTGACTCCATCACTGCCCTGGGAAGCCTGTTTCAATGTTTAAGTACTCTTTCAGTAAAGAAATTTTTCCTAATATCCAACCTAAACCTCCCCTGGTGCAACTTGAGGCTATTTATTCCCTCTCATCTTCTCCCTTGTTACATGGGAGAAGAGATCAATCCTCACCTTGCTCCAACCTCCTTTCAGGTAACTGTAGAGAGTGGGAGTCTCCCCTGAGCCTCCTCTTCTCCAGGCTAACCAAGCCCAGCTCCCTCAGCTGCTCCTCACAAGCCTTGTGCTCTAGACCCTTCCCCAGCTTCATTGCTCTGCTTTGGACACACTCCAGCACCTCAGTGTCCTTCTTGGAGTAAGGGGCCCAAAACTGAACCCAGGATTCAAGGCACAGCCTCACCAGTGCCAAGCACAAGAGGACAATCCCTGCCCTAGTCCTGCTGGCCACACTCATGCTGATCCAAGCCAGGATGCTGTTGACCTTTTTGGCCACCTGGGCACACTGCTGGCTTGTGTTCAGCTACTCTCAACCAACACTTCCAGGTTCTTTTCTGCTGGGCAGCCTTCCAGCCACTCTGCCCCAGCACTGTACTCACATGAGGGACCAGCCCAAGTAGACAGCAGTGCTACCCCAGTACATGGGATTATCCAGGACATTGAAGGGGAAGCTGGTCACTTTTGCCTCCATCAAGATGCCAAAGTAATCACCTGCAGAGCAAACATAGAATCATAGGATAGTTTGGGTTGGAAGGGACCTCTGGAGCTCATCTAGTCCAACCCCCCTGCAGTGGCCAGGGACATCCCCAACTACATCAGCTTGCCCAGAGCCCTGGCAAGCCTCACCTGGAATGCCTCCAGGGATGGGAACTCAACCACCTCCCTGGGCAACCTGGGCCAGTGTTCCACCACCCTCGTGGAGAGCAACTTCTTTCTAATATCCAGGTTAAATCTACTCTTCTCCAATTTAAAACCATTGCCTCTTGTCCTTTCACTGCAGGCCTTTGCAAACAGGCCCTCTGCAGCCTGCTTGCAAGTTCCCTTTAGGTACTGGAGGGTCACTAGTAGTTCCCCTGAAGCCTTCTCTTCTCCAGGCTGAACAATCCCAGCTCCCTCAGCCTGTCCTCAGAGCAGAGGTGTTCCAGCCCCTGAGCATTCTCCAAACAGAGGAGGTTTGCTTAGGCTCCATGAAACTGGGAGTGGTGAGGGGCTTTGGCACACTCATACCTTCCCTGTGCCATGGGGCATCCCTGCCAGGAAGGCAGAGTGAAGGCAAATGAGAGGTTTTGCTGCTGGCTTCCACGCTGAGAAAACAGCAGCAAAGAGGCTGGCTGTTTCCTCAGTGTCTATCAGCTCCTCTGGGAATGGCTCTTTGCCCACAAGGAAGGTTTGTGCATTGCAATGAGGCTTACAAGCAGCCACATCCCTCACTGGGAGAGACAACCCTTGAGGTCCCAACTGGCTGATTCTGGCTTGCCCATTTAAAAAGTGCCTCTCTGATGCCACTTGATGAGGAAGTAAGTGCATAGGATCACATCCATTTCATGGGAAAATGAGCCCAGTGCCCTGTAAAGGTGTTTTTGAGGTGTTATAACCATGACTGCCACCAGCAAATGCCCTCATTCAGTGTCACCCTTATCTCATAGTTCAGAGAATTCCTCAGAATTTCAGACAATGGCACCTCTGCCTACAAAAAGCTCAATTATCAGCATGATGCTGATGATACTGATGCTGATGATAGGTGATTGTCATCTGTAATGAGGAAAGCTTTCAGAACTGTCAGCATCCAACCAGCTTCCTATCTACCTCAGAGTAATCCTTCCATCCTCCTGAAAGGAACTTGGAAAAGAACTGACAAGCAAGGAGATGTTGTGCAGCTTTGTGAGTGGCATTTTGGGGGTGGAGAAAGGACCAGGATGCATCACTCTGGCTTCTGCTGGTTGTACAAGCGAGACCACAAATCCAGCAAGGATTTTGCTCCACATCCACTCCACAAGCCATCAATCTGGGCAGAATCAATCAGTGAGGAGCTGTGCTGGTCCATCAGCCCTAGGAGCTGCCACAGCCCTGGGTTATGTTCCCAACTTTGCAGCCAGCCCATTCCCTGACCTTGGGCAAGTCTCATTCCTCCTGGGGCTATTGTGCACTGATCACAATATCAATCTTTCTTATAGCACTGAGGGTGGTGAGGATTAATGTATGGTGAGAAAGTGCTCAGAAATCCAGATAAAAGGCATTACAGGAGTGCAAACTAGTCAAGGTTATTATTATTATCTAGATCTAGTGTAATTTCGTTGACCTCACATGGTGCAAAAACATTTCTTTCTAAGGATAAACAGCTCCTGCCCAATTAGACAATGCTTTTGGGCTTTAACTACAGGCCTCTAAGTGAGATAATTGCCTCCTATTCATACTATATGCTCTCACAGTTACTTGGCAATGCATCTCTGAGATTGTTCTGCTAGAAAGAACACATCACCCCCTGCCACAAGCCATTGCTGTGCTTTCCTATGTGTCAAAATGCTCCACTGTACCCTGGCAAACCCTCACCTTCACCCCTCAAACAGCACTGGCATCTGGGGAAGGTTCACACAAAGCCCTGGTGGGGCTGTGAGACCCTCTGGGCAGACTCCCTGCAAGCAAAAGCACAGAGCAGCTGGGGTGAGCAGGCAACTCCTCAAGGACATGAGCTTTTTCAGCATAAACCCTTCCTCTAGTTAAATCAATACCTGCAGTATTTTTACACTCAAGCAGGTGCTAAGCAGGAAAAGGGCCAGGCAGCAGTTTGCACAGCATCAGCCTGCACATCCCCAGTGCCTCCATGAAGCCCTCAAGTCAGGAATCAGGTCATTGGCAGGCTGAGGGACTTTGGGTTATTTGTTGCTGAAGGTCAGTGTAGCCATCTTCCTTCACAGAGCACACACTTTGGATTGTGGCAGCAAAAAGCCATTTGATTTACTCCATAAGCTCCTCAACAGTCCCTGGAGCCTGACTTGGGCTGAAGCATCACCTCTGCTTCCCTCTAGGAAGCTGCTGCCTTCACCATCATCCACTGACATCAAGTCAGATTGCCTTGAGACCTTGGCCAGTGCTGGCAGACACCATGCTTGGGTGTGAGACAGATGGGCTCAGACAAGCAGAGCTCTCTCAGTGCCCTTAGCCTCCAGGAAGCCAAGATCTTCTTATCACATTTGTTAGGAAATAGGGCAAGTGGAGGGTGCTGAACTGATGGCCAAATCCCTGCAAGGGATGGGTCTGCAGGGGAGAAGGCTGCTGGGCTGAGGGGCTGCATCCAGCTGCTGCAGACAGAGGCTGTGCAGGAGATGGGGAGGCACAGAAAGGCTGCAGAAGGGTGACTCACATGGCTTCTACTGCATGGCGTAGCCCACACTTAAGAGACAAACAGCTCTACAGCCACTCCAAAGCTTAAACGTGCTGGTAAAGAGGAATCTAACTGGTGGCCCAGGTGCATTATCTGTGCCCTGCCTGGTTCAGCCCTCACTGCTGGAGGAAAACCCAAAAGGGAAGGGTCAAATGCTGTTCCAACATGGTTTTGAAGTTCTTGAGTGTCAGAGGCTCTCTCAAGACTTCTCTCAAGCTCAGTTATTGACTGTGAGAAGAAGCTGGATGATGCTATAATCCCCTTCCTGCCAAAGCAGTGCAGCCCTTTGCTACCTTCAGCCAGAAATAGGGGGAACCTGCTGAGGGACCCTGCTCCTTCTGTAGCACCAGCACATCACTGAAACCCTGTAGGAAGGAGATACTTGGAAGTACCAGTCCCAGGTGAGTCCTGAGCAAGAAAACACCCCTTGTGAAATCCTTGGAGACCTGCAAAGCCCAAGCTGAACAGCATTCTCCATCAAGACTGTGCTAACTTGGACTTGTGGGGGTTAAGAAGCCACCCTCATCAGATGGATGATGTTCTGCAGGGATCCAGCTGAGCCATGCCTCTGAGGCACAGAGGTCCTGAGCCAGCCTGGCTGTATCAGCACAAGGCCTTGGCATCTCCCCACCCTGACTCAGCTCTGCCCTGGTGCCAATCATGCCCTGGCTAGCAGAGAGAGAGCTGGCCTTGCTCCTTGCTGCGTCATGTAAGGGTTGGAGCCGTGCAGTCCCAGCCTGGTGTGCTGATGGCAGGGAGAACCTCTGCTAGCAGAGGATAGGGCACAAGTGCCTGATACAAGCCACCTCTTCCCTGCCTGGGGGGCATATGAGAGCCACCAGCCATGCAAAGCAAAGGGGGCCAGGGCAACTCTCACTGCTTACGCTGAGCCTGACTCACTTGTTTGCTTCTCCCCAGCAGTTCAAGTCCAGTGGATCCTCCTGGTCGGATGAATCAGGCTTTACGTAAACAACCCCAGACCTGGCTGAACTTCAGGAGCACTCAAGCAGCTCTCTACTGGTCAGTACTCCTGTGCCTGGCCTCTTTGGGTATGTCTCCACAGGCACAGCATAACTCCTGGGGACTGCAGGTGATTTTGGAGGATGCCAGTGCTTGGTAGTTGGGGGACAGAAGTGTAACATGAGGCTGCTCAGCTAAAGGGTGAGGGCATGCATTCAAGCAGCTTTAGTTCTGGCAGCAGGATCTTGGCCAACTCAACACATTTCTTTGCAACTCCACTTGAAAGCAGGAAGGCTTATTACCACCCTCTCTTCTTCCTGGCAACACTGTAGGAGCTAATTGAATTTGGTTTGTAAAGCACTTGCAAAAGCACAGCCTAAATGCAGTGTCAAAGCTGGGGCTGTGATTACTGCAGCCAGCAGGAGCTGCCCCTTCCCTCAGATATTTATTGTTCCTGTCTCTATTTTATTGTTCTGAATTCCACACATACTGGCATGTTTTTAAAGTCAACAACACTAACAGAATTACTCCCTAAATGTGAAAGCAGGCACAGTGGAAAATGCCTCCTGCCAAAAAGTGGCAGATAAAAGAATCTGTCAGGTTTATTGTAGAGCACATGAGATGCTGCCTCGGTGTGTGTGGAGCAGGCAAAGGCTTGGAGCAAGGCTGCTGGATGCATGGCACCTACTGTGCTGATCTGCTCCTGGGATCTGCACTTGGAGAGAATTTGGACTGTTAGATGATGATCAGCTGCCTTCTAAAATTTCAGGCTTAACACTGATGGTGATGGGACCTACCTAAAAAGGCTCTGCAACACCTCCTCTTGTATGAGGTAATGACATGGTTAAACCACGCTTTGGTATCCTAAAGCCAAGATCAAATCTGACAGCCCTGAAGGAAGGGTGAGGACATTCTTACAGGACTCTGTCCTAGCAAAAAATCCCTGCAAGGATTAAATGCACTTTCTGGTTAAGTTGTTTGAATTTTCAGTGCTTACCTAGGAATGTTCCAGTGAATCCCAGTGCTAAGAAGCTGGAGGTGACAAACAAGGTCCCTACAGCCAAGATGGCCAAGCCAGAGTAATAGGCCCAGTGGCAATCCAAGCTCTCCAGCTTCGGCTGACTCTTCATGGCTTCAGTGAAGCTGTTGGAGAGACAACAAGGGCTGTTAAAAACAGTGACTCATTACTAACATAACCCACCTCTCCTTGGGAGATACAGACAAGAGGATGTTGCTGAGCAGGACTCTTCCCCAGGTCCCTTTTTCCACTTGGACCTACTCACACCCTCCCAACAGGAGAAGCAAGGAACCACAGCCTGGTGATAAACTAGATCTTTCTGCTTTCAACTTTTGCCCCTTCCTGGAAATACCAAACCCACTGAACTGCAGTAACAAAAGCTTTGCCTTGCTCACCAAACTCCAGGTTTCCTCGTGAGCAGGAGCTCTTGGAAAGACACCCTAGCAAATGCTGGAGGCTGCGATGCCTCGGCACAGGACTTGAAGGGTTGGGAACAATCAGCTGGGTTATCTCATGCTCCCACCCCCGTGCCTCTCCATCAAAATATTTTGCAGCTTTCATGTGTTAGCCACGTGCCTACGAGTGATTCATGGCTGAAGCCTGACAGCCAAGGGGGAGGACTGGAATGGTGAAAGGAAACTACTAGAGACATGGATTTTCAAGTGCAAACACAGCTTCTCAGCTCCAGGCTTGTTCAGGCAGTTCAGGTCTGACCTTCCAAGTACTTGTTTGTGAGTGGAAAAATTGTGATCCCCTCCCTTCAGCCCCCTGAACTTTACCCAGAGCAGGGCTGGGCAGGCTCAGCATCTCCCAGAGCTCTGATACTAACATATGACTACAAAGGAGACAACACAGTAATTAAGAAAATGCCCATTAATAATAGTGAGAGGAGATAACAGACCCGCAGAGCTGTACACACTGTTTCTCCACATGTTGTTGACACAAGAGGCAGGAAACTTTGAGCCTTTTTTTAATGAGCACCCTGGAGGCTGAAATTCCAGTGGAATAATAGCTCTTCTGCTCCTCTGGCCACTGCTGCTGGGCCAGGAGAACAGTTGGAAGTGCTTGGGATAGTTCCTCCCCGCCCCGATGTCCAGCTTCCCCAGGTCCTGTGAATGTCTGGATTTCTCAGCTGGCCAAATGAAAGCTGAGATAGACAGCCCTGCCTGCCTGGTTGATGGACAAGCAGCTGGAAATGCATCTTTCAAAGGCTCAAAACCCAGATGCAAGCTACAAGCACTAAGCAAAGTCCAGGATGATGTTTAAACTCTATAGTTTAGGGACCTGGGTGATATATACTGAAGGCTGCTCTAACGTCTCCTTAGAGCCTTCTCTCCTCCAGGCTGAAGAACCCCAACAAAGATGACAGAGCAGGGAGGTACAGCTAGAGCACAGCACTCAAAGGCTCCTTCTCACTCTGGATGAGCTAGATTCATGCTGCCTTACATCCTTGAAGCTACTCTGTCTTACATGCTAGTGGCCTGACTTGGCCTTAGAGCACAAGAAGAACAAAGGTGGCTTCAAGAGCATGAACTGGCTGACAGCAAATCAGCCTGGGAGGTTTTGCAACCAGCACGTGACGTGGTTTGTTTTGGCAAAGCCATCTCCCCTGCTCCAGATGATCCCATCCTTCCTTTCCATGGTCGGCTAGGCCTGCATTAGTTATCCTCATCAGCACGTCTTGCTCGGTCCCCTGCTGTTTGGCTTACAGCAAGAGAAGGAGGTGTTTGCAGGGAGATAATGGACTGCCTTTCCCTCTAGTAATGTTTTCTATCTTCCTAAACACACTCTCTATTTGCATTAAACATGATGTGCACAGGACTCTTCAGAATGGGTAAATAAACCTTTTAAGCATTTATGATGCTGAGGCTATGACAAGCGGCACCGAGTCGTCAATTATTTTGGCATTTGTGACTGCTCCTCTGTGGCAGGGAAGCCTCCCTCCCATCCCTGGCAGGAGGAGGACAAGGTGTTGGCCATTTCCCTTGTTAGGGGAGCAAGTCAAGCAGCCAATCTGTCATGAAACCAGTCCCTTCCTCCATGTGCCTGTGAGTCACGTTTGTCGAAGCATTTCTTTCTGGCTGCACGACAAGGCAGCAGCCCAGCTCAGCACCCAAGAGGACACCAATTAAAGGCATGCTTTGTCCTTCCCAGTACCTGCAAATGCTTTCTGTGCCTGAGCAGAGTGATTGCCATGGTGAGGAGCATCCCTCTTACCAGCGCAGGGGAGGGGTGGGTGGGCTGTGACCTACTTTAATTGCATACCTGGATGCTAGCAGGAGCTTGTCTGCCATCAAGATGAGAGGGCTTAGAAGGTGCCCCCAGCTTTGGCAAGTGGAAATTGGGAAAATGGGGCTTCCCCTGACATCTCTCCATACTTGCCAGCGTGAAGGATGATACCACAGGCACCTGTTCTCCACTCTAGCAGGGAAAACCAAATCCATCTGGCCAAATTCATAGAATCATGGACTCGGTTGGGTTGGAAGGGATCTTTCAATGTCATCTAGTCCAACTCCCCTGAAGTTAGCAGGGACATCTTCAACTAAATCAGGTTGCATATCAAGTCTGAACCTTCTCTTTTTGAGTTTACCACATAATAAACCACAGGAACTGGAAAAACACTCAAAACAGTAGTGAAGCATGAGGACAGAGATGTCACACTGGTGGGTTCAGAGGAAGAAAGTGGAAGTGAGGGAGATCAGCTGTAGGTCCTCTCCCTGGGAAGCAGAGGGGACACAGGGCTAACTTTGCACAAACAGGCACTGATTTATCCAACCAGAGAACACTGATTGCAACACCAGAAAACTTATCAAACCACAGCACAAAATACGTCCCTAAAGGCTGGCTGGAGCATAAAGCAAACCTGGAAATACAGTACTAAGAGAGAAACTGAGCTTTTTTAGGTCTCTGGGCCTCTCTGAGTAGCCCACAGTGAGCTTATTTTGTAATCCCTTCCCCACAAAAGAGGGCAAAGATCTCGTCCAACAAATTGGGTCGCTGCTGGGAGCAGCCCAGCAGCACTCCCTATGCCAAATATCAGCTGGGAAATTGGGGCTGGCAAATGGAATTAGGGCAGAATTGGGCCAGGGGCTGGAAGGCAGCAAGGAAGCAGCAGTGGTGAGGGCAGCCAGGGGTTTTGGAGGCAGCAGCCATCGCTGCAGGGTGCCATAGTCACCATGCAGGACATCAGTCTGTCCTCTACATCTGAGGTTTTGTTCCTCTTGGCAAAAGGAAGCACCAGGGGTTAAAACTATTTTGTGGTGCCCAGCAGCACACATTGCAACAAAAGATCTTGTTCATAGGAGGGAAAAAAAGCATCCCCAATGACATTAAAATCATCGTGCTGGTACTACTGGCAATTGTTAGTCTGGTCATCATCTTCACAGCTTCTTTTGCCAATAATGACTTTGCTTTTCTGCCAGTGCTGGTGTGTGTGTTATTTAGGTCAGCTGGGGGGCTGTGGCAGCTTCTCCCCCTTGCCTTACATCTCAGCTGCCTGGTTTCCTCATCTGGGTGCCCAGCAACTGTGCTTTTGGGGCTAGAAGGTTCTGTTGGCCATCTAGGGCTTTTCCCAGATGGCCATCCCAGAATGCTGGCAGCATGGCTTGGAGGGGACATTGGCTCCTTCAGGCCATGCCATGCTCATTTCCCATCATCACACTCAGTCACTGCTGCACAAAAAGCCACGTGGTTCTCAGATCAATACTGTTCACACCATGCTTGCTCATGGTACTAGCTCCTAAAATTAAACAGCATTGAGTGTAAAGCTGAGAAGCACTACCAGGCACTGACAAACAACTCCTTCCCTGTGCAAAATCCTGTCCCAGGTCAGATCCTTTTTTCTTAGCAAGGAGCCTGTCCATGCAGGTGGCAATGCATCATGCAAGGACTTCATGCCAGCCAGCAGTGCAGTACCCACCAAGCTCACTTCCCTTGCACCCCAAGACTCTCCCATCTGCAAACCTCCCCATCCAGGCTGTGCACATTGGTGTTTACCTTTACAGCTCAGACATACACCCCAAAACCTTTAAGGTGGGAAGTTCCTAAGTTCCCTGTGTACAGAACCACCTGTACAGATCTGCTCTGAGATGGAGAGTTTGCCAGGGTATGAAATGTGAGCACAAGAAGTCTTGAAAGCAGCACCAGCAGCTAATTGTAGAGCTGCTGCAGGGAAAGCTATCAACAACATGGTAAGGCAGGAGAGAGTGACACCAGCTGCAAGTCTGGAGGACAGTGAAGGTTGTCACATCCCACGTCACACAGAGAAGCCATAAACCAGTGGGGCAGTGCATGCAGTGTGAATAGTTCAGAAGTTCAGGAATTGTTTTCACAGATAAGAGCCTCAGTGATGGAAATTCCCTGCTTCTTGCAGAAAAAGCATGGCTGTAATGAAAATAATCATTGCACCAAAGCAATTAAGGATGCTTGTCTTGTGTGCTTGACTAAGCAGGTCCCCTCAGGTCACAGGTCACTCTGGATTGCTTCTCAGAAGCAAGCCAAGGCTGATAATGAAGCTCAGAGCTGGGAAAGCACCTAATTGCTTAACTGAGCACAAAACATTCCTCTTACACTCAAGGTATCCCTTCAGAGCATAGCTTGTGTGAGAGCACCACAGTGCTGAACTGGAGACAGGACCATGGCAGAGACCCCAGTGCTGAACTGGGGATAGGAGCACAGTAGAAACTCCTGCATGGGGTGGGCAGTGAAACAGCCCCACAGCCCATGCTGCTTTCAACTGTGATGCCAACCCACTCAGCAAGTCTCTGTCTGCTCTGCCCTCCCCTCCACCCCCAGCTTGGAGCCTTTCAAAAATTCACGCTGCAAAAAAAAAGGAAGCAGGGTTTGAAAAACAAAAGAGACATCCTGTGAGCTTCAAACGCTCCCTGGCAGCCCCCCACCCACATACAAAGTCCCCAAAGAATGGAGAGAGGAGTTTTAAAGGCTGGATTATAGCACTGGGGGTGGAGGGACCCCTGAGGCTGCCTTTTCCCTCGCTATCAGCAGCCAGCACGCTCTGCGCAAGCAACCTCCACCACCAGAGCTTGTGCTTTGTTGACTGGATTACCTCAGTGGAGCCAAGGAGTGGAAAACCTACTTTTATCAGTGTGCTTGAGTACAAGTGACTCAGAAGACAAAAGAAAAGCAAAAGTGCAACAGTAAGAGTGAGTGAGATGTGTCCCTCCCAGCACCACTGGCCACCAAGATGATGGTGCCTATAGCATACGACCTGTGAACCCTTCCCTGGCTAGTAAAGCCCTGGATTGCACCTGGCTGATATTGTGGTGCAAGGAGCAGGATGAATCCTTCCCAAACTGCCCTTCTGGGCAGCCCTGAAGGGCTTGTTGACCTAGGAATGGAGGTAGAAAGCCTCCCAAGTGTGTTTCAGGGCAACTCTAGCAGTTGCTGCTCTGATGACCACCCTGAAATCATCCTGTCACTCTCACAATTAAGGGCTTGACTTGCTTGAACAGCCTCCAAAGCCTGCTAGCTGTCACTCAGGCCAACTTCCAACTTCAGTGCCAAAGAAAGGCAAGGGAATAGCCCAACCATGTTGAAACACGTGAGCAAAATAAACTTTACATTACAATCATCTGAAATGGCCTTGGCCCACTGGGGTGGGCTGGCAAGCACAGTGGGCTACTATCTCATCTGTGATCTGCTGGGGATGAGCTGCCCCATCTTCTAGAACCTTCTCCTCCAAAACCAAGGTCCAAGTGAGGCTTTTCCAGCCCCTAAATTGGCCTGGTTCCCAGGTGAGGCTGCACCTCAAATAGTGGGTTTGGTTTGGGGCCCCTCACTCCAAGAAGGACATTGAGGTGCTGCAGCAAGGCCAAAGATGAGCAATGAAGCTAGTGAAGGGCCTAGAGCACAAGGCTTGTGAGGAGCAGCTGAGGGAACTGGGGTTGGTTAGTCTGGAGAAGAGGAGGCCCAGGGGAGACCTTCTCACTCTCTACAACTCCCTGAAAGGAGCTTGGAGTGAGGTGGGGGTTGGTTTCCTCTCCCAAGGAACAAGCAATAGGACAAGAAGAAACAGCCTGAAGTTGTGCCAGGAGGAGTTTAGGTTGGACATGAGGAGCAATTTATTCCCCAAAAGGGTTGTCAAGCCCTAGTAAAGGCTGCCCAGGGAAGTGGTGAAGTCACCATCCTTGGAGAGATTGAAAAGACCTGCAGACGTGGTGCTGAGGGACATGGTTTAGTGGTGACCTGGCAGTGCTGGTTAACAGTTAGGCTTGATGATCTTAAAGGTCTCTTCCAGCCAAAAAGATTCTGTCCTTGTTGTTTCCTTCAGGACCTGACTCATGGGCTGTGCAGCCAGAGCTATCCCCAACAAGTCCCAAAGCTCTCACAAACTCATGACGTAGAGGAGAACCAGCAGAGCCAGTGAAGTTGGCTTTGGCAGAGCACTGAGGGGTCTGCAGACAGAAAGCACAATGTAATGCTGAGCTAGATGAGGCTTCTTTGGCTCTCCCAGCAGCTCCCCATCAGTGCCATGTTATGATCCAGTGAGTTACACTGACCCAGGAGCCAGCAGGACCACTGACAACAGAGACTGCCCCTCCTTCAGCTGTGTTTTTAATTAAAGGCTTTGCATTGCTTCCCAGACAACAACCAACTATGTCATTTGTGCAAGAGACCACTGAGACATTCCCCAGTGAAATGCAAGCCTGCTGTGTCACTGGGCCATCAGCAGAACACACACATGGCCTCTGCACTGCCTGCATTCAATTACAGCTCCAGACACTGCAAGCTTTCTTACAGTTTCTGCAATAAGCAGTAGCCAGGACAAATCCAGAAGGGCAAGGGCAGGTCGATGTGTCACTTCCAGGAAAGCAAAGCTCTTAAATATATGTGCAAATTCCAACCTGAGATCTCTGCACCAGGGAAATTATCCAAAGTACTAAACAAGCCATTAGCTCTGACCCTGGTATAATTGAATCTGGGAACTTAGGAATGAGAGTCTGTCTCTCCTAACAACATTGAAGATAAAGCTTACCAGATCACTGATAAATTGCTGGCATTGAGGAAATCTTCTGCAGTAAACCTCTCTGCTGCACTCAGAACGTCAAAGGATGTATTCCCATGGTGTGTGGTGCAGCAGTCATACAACACTATTAGCTAGTGCAGGTGGTGTTTAAAAGAGATTGCAGATAAGAGTTTAAAGAGACTGCTTGCTAAGTGCACAGATAATCCTGCTCTTCTACACAGGAAACTGTGGCTTCTTAAAAGCAGGTTTAATTCTGTTTATGTTTTTTATGAAAAAAAAAAAGAAAGGATTCTGCTGTAAGACATGATCCATCCTGGGCAAAGAGCTTTCCTGTCACCTTGCTCTGCTCCCAGGGCAGGAGGAAACAACCCCCCCAGAGAGCAGAGCAAGGAGAGCTGCCACACTCAACAGCTCTTGACACTGATGGGTTTGATCACGCTGCTGCACCCCTCATCTTTATTACAAATCCTACAAGAAATCTGCTGCTGGCTGAAGGTATCCAACCATGTAACAGCAAGGCACTGGGGCTGGATGCAGCACTGCAGAGCAAATAGCCCTCATCCTCCCCAGCCCACAGGGGCTTTTCTTAGCACTGATACATAGCAATAGAGTTTGCTCCTTACCAATGGCTCCGCACACAGTTAAGCAGCAGGATAGCAGTGGCCAGGCAGTAGCAGGCAGAGCGTGGAGAACCAAAGATTTGGCTGAGCACTCGTGTTCTGTGCTCCCATCTGGCTACCTGGAGAGACAACAGGAAACAAAGTGGGTGGTTGGAGGAGCCCCAGGAGTGTGAACACCACAGCCTGGGCCCCATGCAGGAGTATCCCAGTATGTCAGGGGTTGGAAGGGCCCTAGAAAGATCATCTAGTGCAACCCCCCTGCCAGAGCAGGAGCACCTAGACCAGCTCACACAGCAATGTGTCCAGGCAGCTCTGCAATGGCTCCAGACAAGGAGACTCCACAGCCTCCTGGGCAGCCTGGGCCAGTGCTCCATCACCCTTANAGGTCCCATGCAGGGGAACACATTGTCTGTGTGGCTTCATGTGAGATTCAAGCAAAGGCTGCTGATGGAACATAGCCTCTCACTCCAAGAAGGACATTGAGGTGCTGCAGCAAGGCCAAACAAGGGCAATGAAGCTGGTGAAGAGTCTAGAGCATAAGTCTTGAGAGGAGCAGCTGAGGGAACTGGGGTTGGTTAGCCTGGAGAAGAGGAAGCTCAGGGGAGACCTTCTCACTCTCTACGACTCCCCGAAAGGATGTTGGAATGAGGTGGGGGTTGGTCTCTTCTCTAAGGTAATAAATAAAGACAAGAGGAAACAGCCTCTGCCACGGAGTCCAGCATTGCTCTACTGGCAGGAAAACAGATCCCTGAGGAGAGGATGGACCACAGGGACACCCATCTTTCCTTTTCTGGGCTCTGCCACCCTCTACACCCAGCCTTAAGCATCATACCTGGTCGAAACAACTCCTCCCTGCAGACATCCAGAAAAGTTTGCCAGCCCCCACCAAGCTTCCCCCATAAAAGATCTGCCAGCTTGGCCCAGAGAAGTTCTTCCACTTGTACAAGCTGATCCAGGAGGCTTTTGATAGCACTTGGCAATTGGAGCCATTAAGGGCTCATCCTCACCCATCCATGCACGGCTGTCTCAATGCAACCCATGCAGCAGCACATCAGTGACAACCCTGGACTCACATGGATGCAGGCAACATCTCCAGGGAGACATCAACATCCTTGACAGCACGTTTGTCTCTGGCTGCCATTTGAAGTTCCATGTTCTGCAGAAACTGATGGGCCTCTACCCAAAAGCCTCACGGCTGAAGAGGTGCCCTCTCACCCTGGGAGGCTGCTGCATGCAGGTGGCTGGAGCTGCTTCCAAAATCTGTAGCACTGGATCCACCCAAGTCACCAAATCCAGGACCTTCACTCCCAAACTGATGCAAATCCTTAGAGCTACTCTGTTTTCCTGTTTCCCTCAGAAAGCTGTTGCTGTATTTATTGCCTCTTTTAGGCTCCATTTTCAGATGCCAAGCCTGGGGTTTGGATCAGACCCTAAATTCAAGCCAGAGCAGAGGACACCTGGGCAATGAAGCAGGAGGTGGGAGTCAGCAGAACATCTCAGCATCAATTTGCTTCTCAGACACGACTGGCACTTCATTAACTTCAAATGCACTTCACTCCCTCGCATGGAGCCTGGGCAGCTTTTTTTTGGGGGGGGGAGCACCTGCAATCCAGCTATTCATCCATTCTGAAAGTATTTGGTAATTTACTGGCTCTATTTGAGCAGACAAAAGGCAGCTTTGCAGGTCCTTGCTTTCTTCCCAGGCTGATGCAGAAGCACAAAGTGCTGCTGGTGGAGGGGGACTGCCAGCTTCAGGAGGGGAGAACGATGAAAACCTCCGATAAGCAGGGCACTGATTTCACATGCTGAGAGCTGATTCAATTAGTTATGCAATGATTGCTCTGAAATTACAAATCCACTTATGACAGAGAGAGCTGCTTCACTGCCTTTTCCTGGCTGGTATAAATAGTTTGTATTCTAAATTGAATTTAAAACACCGTGCGTCACGCTGCTGCTAAAATGGGAGCTGCTGTTGGGAGTGCTGAGAGAGTGGAAAACGAAATATATAGGGTGAGTTACCACCTTTGGAAAGTAAAAAAGAAGTGACCATACAGGTGACTGAGTCACAGATGGAAAAATGCAGCCATGTGTCACTTATCTGTACCAACTTCTTCTGGCAGCATTTGCAAGGATGGCAGCTCCTGGCTCGCTTCAAGAGCTTCGCAAAGCATCTCAGCCAGCAGCAGAGCTGAAGCTCAAAGAGAAGACAGAGCTGCTGGGATCAGAGGGGAGGATCTGTGTGCCAGTGGGAGCCTTCAAGGTGGCCTCCTAATTACCCTCTCCTTTAGAAAGGTCCATCTGGGCAGTGATGGAGCACGGTGGGCTGAAGGCACACGTTGGGATTGCTCCCAGCCCAGCCCAGCTCAGGCTGCAACACACTGCTGCTGATTCCCCAGCTGGGATCGAGATGCCAACTTTTATTTAGCTGTCAGAGACTTCAGATGGGACCATGGGCTCCATTCTGAGCCTGCACAGGAGGCATCCCAAGGAAACTGAAGCGGGAGCTTGTGTGGGGCTGGGAGCAGTGGCACCCGCCAGGCCCTGCAGTGATGAGAGCTCAGCAGCAATTAATTTGTTCCTTTTCTGGTTCTATTCCTTGAAGGACTAATTAGTTCTGGCTCGGTTCTAATTTTAGTCCTTTCTAGCTAATATTAGCTCTCCTTCGACCCATGGCTACACAGCTGCCTTAATGGGTTTATGAAATCATCAGCAGACCTGGTATTATTTACTACATGATGGATGCAGAATGCTTTCAGCATCCTCCATGGCCACGTGCAGGACATGGTAGGGCTGAGGCTGGCAGCCTCCCAGTGAGAGCTGTAGCCATTCCTAGTGTGCTGTTTGTCCTCACAGTCCAGGCTGGCACCATGCTGCCTGTGGGCAAGCAGAGCATTGAGGGCAAAAAGCCCTATGCCATGGCTATGTATTCTGGGAAGGGAGGGAAGGGAGGTTTTCATTTTTCTTCCAACCTCTGAGTTTGGAAATGGAAGTTCACACAAAGTTGTTTGACTTCCCCAAGGGTCAAAGCAATAGCAAAAAAATTCAAGGCTCCTTTTCCAAAGCTCCCAGCTTTTTGCTTTCATTTTTAGGATACTTGGTGAGGGCTGTAAGTAATTTTTTTTTCATGTTTCCCTCCATGCTCATTACTGAAATAAATCAAGGAGCGGATGTGGCTGCAGAGCTGGGGAGTGCTCTTGGGTCCCATGTTCTGCCTTTGGCAGGTTGTTCCAGGCTGATGTTCCCAGGGAATCATCTCCTTCTCGACGTCAATTTGAAGCTGATTTCGACGTAACCAAACCAAGCCATTTCCCCAACCACCCAGGCAACTGTGTAAACAAAAATGAAAGCACCAGCACACATCCCCCATGGTTTCCCTGATGCAAAATGGCAGTGCTCTTGAGTTTGCTTTTTTGGGGGGGGAATAGGCAAACCTTCCCCAGGCACCTCGAGAAGGGCCACGAATAACCATTCAAAAAGCAATTTCATCTCATTGAACCTGCAGCTGATGGAGGGGAAATGCTCTTTGCAGCTCTGGGTGCATGGCAGACCATTTCCTCTCATTAATATTTAGTATTTGTTTCAAGGAAATTGATTATTTTTGTCTGCCATCCAGGGAAGCTGGCTTTGGAACATGCTACATTTTAATTTGCTCAACCCCAGCTCCGAAATTGAGACTTTGTGCTGTTCCACGTGACTCCATCTTTATATCTGGCTCACTCCAGAGATGGGGAACGAAACCAGATAGCCCAAAGGCTCAGCTCTAAGGGATGATTTTGCATCTCAATGCTAATCAGCTGCTCTATGTCCTCACATCGCCTCATCGCCACAGTATCTGAAGAAGACCATGTGGGCACTAGTGAATTTAGCCTTATGGCAAGGCCAGGATGGATTAGCAGCTCCCTTCAACCCAAGGGAAACCAAGGCACTTAAGGCCTTAAGACCAACCTCCATCTCACTCCAATCTCCTTTCAGGCAGCGTAGAGAGAGAGAGAGAAGGTCTCCCCTGAGCTTCCTCTTCTCCAGGCTAAACAACTCCAGTTCCCTCAGTTGCTCCTCAGAAGGTTTGTGCTCTAGACCCTTCACCAGCTTCATTGCTCTTCTTTGGATACACTCCAGCACCTCAATGTCCTTCTTGTGGTGAGGGGTCCAAAACTGAACCCACTATTCAAGCTTTGGCCTCACCAGTGCTGAGTGCAGGAGGACGATCCCTGCTCTAGTCCTGCTGCCACACTAGTGCTGATCCAAGCCAGGATGCTGTTGGCCTCCTTGGCCACCTGGGCACTCTGCTGGTTCATACTGAGCCAGCTGTAGAGCAACTCTGCCAGGTCCTTTCTCGCTGGGCAGCTTTCCAGCTGAGCATGCAGGATTTAGGGACTTGGGGTGCTGGTGGCTGAGAAGCTGCCCATGAGCAAACAGTGCACGNTGGGGTCTCAGAAGCAGCCCACTGAGGGACCCAAGAGTAAGGAATTCCATGAAAAGACTAGAGGAAGAACAATCAGCTCCCTGGGGCATGTCTGCACCCTGGTCCCAAGACGAGGCATGTGCACAGGGTGAGCACAGATAATTCAGCCCCAAGTCAAAAAATCCCTTCAGACAAAAGTGATGTGAGCAAATCTAACTTTCTCCTTCAGCCTGGCCTCTCCCAGGCCAGCTGTGGGGAAACATCATCCTACAGACACTGGAGAGGGCAGGAGAAACCCTGATTCTAGACTTAGATGGCAACAAGTGAGCATGTCCCATCAGGGGAGATGTGCCCTGGTTAGCTTGTAACCCCATGAAAAGGCAGGAAACCTGACATGACCCTTTTTTCACCTAAAGGGACCAGAGGCACTGGCCTGTTCCCTTGTTATGAAAAATTCATTTTTCCTTTCTGATTCCCTTGAATCCCTTATTAAAGCATAACAACATTCTCTGCTCTCTGTCACTGCTTGGATGTTGGAAAACAACTCTGTGTGTAGCTACCACACATCTAGAAGATAGGGAGGAACAAGGTAGACCTGAACACCCAAACTGTGACTCTGCTGCTCCTAGGAGCCAGCAGAGAAGCAGAACTAGCTCAGAGCAGGCTGCAATGTAAATGCACATCTACAGCCTGTCTGGGAGTGCTGGGGCTGGCTGACCTTTGTTGAATGCTGGAGCAACCAGCCTCTGTGGCTGTCCCAAGTGACCGCAGAGGAAATGAGTGTGGCCTGACCTTATCCCTCCTAATGAACTGTGCTCCAGCCCCTCTGCAGCTGGCAGTGCTCAGTGCAGATGGTTTATTGCCCACGTGCCAGTAGAGAAGAGCCAACAGCATCAGTTGAACACTGTGGCCAGGCTGAAAGCTCCAACCTGGGGTCCTGTGGCTGCTCAAGGTGAACATCTGAGTGCTTGTGCTGCTCCTAGGTAAGAAAAATGTAGCTCTTCTCAGAGATCACAAACCTCAGGAGAGAGGGGAGGGGAAACTGCAGGGCTGATATTGTGCCCAGCAGCCCTGAGGGGTGTGTGGGGGCAGTTCTTGCAGCTCACTGGCAGGGCACAGAGCCCTTGGCACAGGAACAGCACCAGCCAAGGCTGGCATGTGCCCCTGTGCAGCCTCCTCTGCAACACCAGCTCGCCGAGCACTCGCCTCAGCACCAGGCACGGGCACAGGCTTTCCAAAGGCATGTGCAGAGAAAATTCCCCGTGGATCAGTGTGCCACTGGCAGCAAGAACATGATTAGTAGGAGCTCTGGGCAGTGAAGGTAGGAGAAAAAGAACAGAACAAACCATGGTTTAATTTGTACAAGCTGGTAATTATAGTTGCTATCTGTCTGAAATCTCTATTGAGTTTATTTAAATATGTTCTCCGTGAAGGCCATTCAGACAGGAATTATCAAGGTGTTGCAGCAGAGGAGATAATGCCATGCAGTTTTCAACAGATCAAGGGCTGATTAGGAGGAATTAATTAGCTGCTTAAACAGTCCTTGACTCGCTGCAGCAATTAGCCATCACCTCCCCACAGTCACGTTCCCAGTGCAGCAGCAGCACCAATACCAAGTGCCCATCAGTAGAACTGCCTTCCTCGTGCTGCTGGTGAGCACTGGGCCAGCCCTGGGTGGGCATGTGGTCCCAGGAAGGTGCCTTAAACCCATAAGGTTTAGCTCATGGCTGGGGCTTGGTAGATGGGCAGCGGTGACTGCCTCGCACCCACCATGGTGCCTGGTTGGTACACATGCATCCGCTGTGACTCCCAACACAAGGCAGACAATGGATGTCTTCCCTCTTCCAACATTTAGTGGGCCAGTCCCTCATGTGTCCCTCATCCACCATCTCTTAGATGCTCTGAGCCACCAGTTCTCAGCTGCGCTCTACCACAAGGGCCATCTGAGCATCCAGCAGCCTTAATCCCAGTCACTTGCTGTTCCTTTGGCAGTCTGTGCCAGGGCTTCACAAGCCTTTTGGAAAAGACATTTTTTTCCTAATAACCAACCTAGATCTCCCCTGAAGCAACTTGAGGCTGTCTTTTCTCGCCCTGCTGCTTTTTACTTGGGAGAAGAGACCAACCTCCAACTCACTTCAACCTCCTTCCAGGGAATTGTAGAGAACGAGAAGGTCTCCCCTGAGCCTTTCCTTTTCTCCAGGCTAAGCAACCCTAATTCCCTCAGCTGCTCCTCAGATTTGTGCTCTAGACCCTTCACCAGCTTTGTTACCCTTCTTTGGACATGCTCCAAACCACCTTCTGCCCCTCCTGCCAGCACAGCAGCCCTGGTGGGGCCAGTCACAGGCTGCCAGCACCCATATAGGCTCCACTTTGTTTAATTGCTTCCTGCCTGCACTGGGGAAAGCCACGTTGGCTCTGGACTACCTGATCTAGAGACCAAGTTATTCCTCTGAAGGCTTCTCAACTCACAGGCACTCAATTACAGAGAGCCATGAGATGGTAATGAAGCCCGAAAGCTTTTTAGCAAATGATTAAAGTCCTGTGAAGTTCCCCCACTAAGTACTGCAGCAGCAGCTTCCAGTTCATGCAATTAAAACACTGAAGTGATATTAGAAGAGACAGGCACCGTCTTAACGGTTTCATGTGAGCTTGAAGGCAAAATGCAGGCTGGAGACTTTGCCCACAAAGCTTGGAAAGGTCTTCTTTATGGTAATGCTCCAAGAAAAGATGTACCCAGAAAGGGAATGCTGATGAGCAATAGGCACTGAGGACAATGGGTGACAGCCCAGGCATGTGGAGCTGGAACAGGGCAGGAACTCCCATTCGGAGTCTGGAGGCTCAGGGAACTCCAACCTGATGATCAGAGACCTGACACATGTCCTGCGAGATGGGGACAAGCCAGCCTAGCCACCAAAGTTCTCCTCAGGAGCTTACATCAGTTAGTTTTTCCCCTTTTCCATTTCCCTACTGGGACAATGGCAATAACAGCTGTCAGCACGCTGCAGCCGAGCAGGACAGCTTAGCTCATCCCTGTCTGCCAAGGGCTTTCAGTTTGGAAAGGAAGGCATCCATTTGACTCAAGGAAGACTTTTCCATTGCCATCCACAGGCTCTGGAGGAGAAGGTGGTTGTTTATTCCAGCCAAAAGAAACAGCAGTGGAGTTTCAGAGAGCCAAGGCAGTGTGTAGACTGGCTATGAGTGATACTGCAGGGTGGAACAGCCAGCTGGAATGATAGGACTGTACACCCAGGTGACAAGAGAGCTTCATGGAGGGGAAAACCACACATTCCAGGCTCTTGCAGTGGAACTGGAAGATTGGAAAGCACAAAAAGGCGGCAAAAAATGAGAACATCCAAGAGGCTGAGGAAGAAAACCATTTACAAGCAGAAAGTAGGGTGGGTTCCTCTCCAAAACCAAGGGGCTGGCTGTGGAGCTGCAGCACTGAGACGAGCTGGTGAGACAAACCCTCACTATCTGCCAAGCCCATCAACCAAACAAGTGGGTTAAGAGGATGAAATGCAAGCTGAAGTGCCTCTTTAGTGACTTCTCCCCAAGGAAGCCAGCATGCTGCTGCCAAGGGGGTCAACAGGGTCCAATCTGAGCACTGCAACACAAGGAGAAAAGTGACTCCACTTCTTTACAAGTGGAAAGATGACTGGTAAAGAAACCCAGCCTGCCTCCACCATGTGTGAGTTTAGCCTAAAAAATATACCCCTCTGCATCCATCCTCAGTGAAAGTAACTGGACTGAAATGGCACAGGTCACCTCAGCTAACAGCCTTGAGTTGGGGAAACAAAACAAGCTGGCAGGTAAACAGATAAGGGTTTCATAAGGACTAGGTACGCTTTACCTCAAAGCCATCCCTTGAGATTACCTCCACACGAATCTTTACCTTGAATCCACTCATGACAAACAGCTAGATAATAAATTTCATTTCTCTAATAGTGTTTATGTGATTTGTCAAAGTACCATTTCATTAGCTGGGTGCAATAAAAACAAACCCTTGCTTAACGTACGCCAAGGCAGCCCAGGTCTGTCCATGTTCCATGAGCCACATCCTCTCCTCTTCAATAAAAACAAAATGACATGGAATTTAAGCTGTATTTGCTAGCAATTTCCAACACAATAACTGAACAATTTCTCCTCAAGGCGAGGAGCTCATGATTTATGTCTGAAGAGCTGGAAGCTGAAGGCAGGTGATTTCGAGTAACTCAGAACGAGCTGTGTTAATTAATTTTGAGAGTGGGCATAGGGAACTCTTATGAGCAGCTACCTAAGATTGAGCAGGGGAAGGGTGATGTCCTCCAGCCACAGGGAATCAGCCTGCATGGCCCAAATAGACCCTCTCAGCCAAAAAAAAAAACCCATGGAAAAAGTATTTGTGAAATAATGATTTCTCCAGAGCGCAGCATGGGATTGGGAAGGACCTTCCCAATTCCAGGCTGGGATGTGGTAGGGGTGGCCAAGCACTTGGGAGGGACATGGGCTGTGAGGGGGAATGAGGAGCAGCCAGAACATACCCAGCTCCTCTAAACCAATAACACGACCAATTAAAATAATCTCCTGAGATCAGGGAAAGGCAAAGGCTTGTCCTGCACAAGGATTTGGGACTCTGCTCTAGCCCAGAGGGAAGGGAAGTGCTGCTGGATGAACATCTCATGTGCAGGAGAGGGAAGCATTTTCCCCAGTGTTTTGCCAGATATTTTTTCCTCATCATCCAAGCCCAGATGACCTGGCCCACGCTCAGCTTCCCATTGCACACAGTTCCCATCCAGAAAACCACAAACCTCTTATTTTCCTACATTTTTCTGAAGCTCAGAGTGTTTTCTCTGAGCAAAACAGGTCTGATTTTGCTCAGGCAGCCCAGAGCAGGCACCTTCCCAAACCAATCAGAAGCAAAGGTGCATGTTGGTCTCTGGAGTGAGTGAGACCGTTCTCTCCATCTCACATCCTGTATTTGCTCTTTTTTTTTTTGCTCCTGTTACTCATACACCACTAAAAAAAGCAAAGCAGGGGAAGGTGCCTGGAGTGCTACACACACAGTGGCTGTACTGACACAGGCTGTCTACCCAAAAGACCCATTTTCAAACAAAGCAATCCAACAATAGCACTGAGGATGTTTGAACTGGCATCGATTTAGAAAGCCAAGCTCTTTGCTGCACCACGCTGCCAGCAAGCACTCACTACAAATGCCACCTTACAAGACAAGCAGCTCTCCTTCTTTTAAAACTTCCCTTCTCTTTTTGTGCCTCTGCTCCACTGCTCTACTCCCAACTCAGGTTCTGGATCCACAGTGCTGATGCCAAGTCCCTCTGAATTTGCTGCTGACTTCAGTGCCTTATGTTTGGTTTTAAACGTAGGGACAAAGCTTTCTGTCTTCGTCACAGAGCATCTAGCTTGCTCTTCAAAGATCACTGCAAAACTCTTTCTGTTCCAAATAAGGTCAGCCTGATTAAAAGACAGTTATTCTGGCTGGAATAAAAATGGACAGTCTTCAGCAAGTGCATCCTATGTCAGCAATATCCTCTTATGGAACTGAAACAAGCCTTCACTGGCTCCAGGTAAAAGGAGATTGAGGTCATGTAATGACTCTGACATTTCTTGCAGCCTGTGATTCACTGTAGAGATGTCAGCTAATTCTAGTGCCCTTCTGCTCTCCTATATCACCTACATGTATTTGCAGATATGCATTTGGGTACCAGTGTAAGCATGCAGCTCTGTCACCATGTCCCCAACCAGCTGGACCTGCAGATGTGTGGCCAGCAGGACTAGGGCAGTGATTGTCCCCCAGTACTCAGCACTAGTGAGGCCAAACCTCAAATCCTGGGCTCAGTTTTAGGCCTCTCACTGCAAGAAAGATACTGAGGTGCTGGAGTGTGTCCAGAGAAGGGCAACAAAGCTGGTGAATGACCTACAGCACAAGTCTTGTGAGAAGCAGCTGGGGGAACTGGAGCTGTTTAGCCTGGAGAAGAGGAGGCTCAGGGGAGACCTTCTCACTCTTGACAATTACCTGAAAGGAGATTGAAGCAAGGTAAGGGTCAGTCTCTTCTCCCAAAGAACAAGCTGTAGGACAAGAGGAAATATCCTCCAGTTGTGCCAGGGGAAGTTTAGGTTGGACATGAGGAACAATTTATTCCCCCAAAGGATTGTGAAGCCCTGGCACAAGCTATCTAGGGAAGTGGTGGAGTCACCATCCCTGGAAGGATTGAAATGACGTGTTAGTAAGGTGCTGAGGGACATGGTTTAGTGATGATCTGGCAGTGCTAGTTAATGGTTGGACTTGACATTCTGAAAGGTCTCTTCCAACCAAAACAATTCTGTGATTCTATGTGCCATTGCCTGCAACTGAAAATTGAGGCTGGATTCTACAGCATTTCAAGTCAAGCAATTCTTCAAGCAGACAGGAGTGGAAATACTTTGGCTCTGTTGTCTTAAAGGTTAAATCAGAAGCTCCAGTTCACCCAGTGGATGAGTAAGAAGGAGCTGTCAAGAGAGAAGGGGATGGAGAAAGGTTAGAGGGATGATCAGCAAGCAGAAGCCTCTCGAGATGCAAACACATCAGCACACAGCCCCATATGGAAGACGAAAAAGCCACTGAGCCACCCCAGCACTGCCTGGGATCCTGTGTTTGATGTGAGGCTTTTCAGACCTGGGCAGCATCTTTGCATTTTGCTCTCGTTAATAGCTTTACTTGGATTCCACCTCAGCCCAGCTCATTAAGCCACAGCACTGAATCTGAAACTAATTCTGGATCATTCCTATTGCTATAAACAAATGATAACATTGGCTCCACGCAGGGGTTGTTTTCTTCCTCTCTCCCCTTAATGCAGGTCTGCTAGCATCTCCTATATCTGTTAATGAAGTCCATTACAGCCAGAGTTTCTCAGCAAGTAAAAAATTACAATCATTAGCCAGTGACTGACGAGAGACAGAAAGACCATTTCTGCCTGGGCTAGCAATAACAGGACACCAAGTACACGTCCCAGCGAGTCGAGCCTTGCTCTCCCCTAATGTGGTACCCAATGTTCTTCATTAGCATCTCTCTTTCTAATCGAGCAAGCCCACATCCCGTGGCAGGTTGCAATTACACACAACAATTAATTCAGGGAGAAACAAGGACGGGTGTCACAGAGGCACATTTTGCAGCGGGGTTGTCGGAAGGTGAAGAGGAAGATGATTAGGAACATTTTAGAGCCCTGCCTAAAACTGTACACAGAACAAGTGGAGGCAGAAGCCACAGAGAAGACATGCACACTGCTTTGTAATGTGGGGTTTTAAAGAGTAAAGAAACGCAATTATTCTTTTGGTCCTAATACCCTAATGACCAGGACCACCAGATTCAGACCAGGACTTCTTGTGCCATTTGTAAACAACACACAAAGCTGGCTCGGCTTCTCCCAGAGCTGCAGCCGCTCTCTTGCTGCCCTTTTGTGAAATTAGGATTTAATTCTCTGGAATTAAGTCTGCTAATAAAGACTCCCAACACACCCATCCTCTGGACAGCATGTACTCACTCATCGCTCCCCTAAGGAGGAGGGAGAGGGAAGGGAAAAAAAATACATAGACCTCACAGAACACAAAATGCAAGAGAAACCTAATCCTCCTTCGCAGAGTAGTGAGAGTTCGTTGGAAAAGAGGTACTGCTTGCACTTGGCCGTGCTCAGCGGAGCTGCTGTCGGCTGGAGGGCCTCCCGTTCCTCTCCCTGCTCAACATATCATGTTCCACCCTCCCTGCTAAGCCTCCCCTGGGAACATTTCCCACGGGAGCGAGGACACACGTTTGCAATGCCGCTGGCGTCCCGGCGGCCAACAATAGAGAGGGACAGTCTGATCTTTATGTAACGCTGGCAGGGGCGCGCTCTGTTCCCCTCTCCTCAGGGATGAGATGTTCAAACCGTGCGGCACAACAAGTTATAGCAATCTCAAGGGTTAAATACAACCACCGAACCCCCATCGGGCTTGCTAGTGTTACCACTGGGGTTCCTGTGGGTGTTGATGGGAGTAAACACCTACCCCATGGTATTTGTTCTATGCAAGGAATGTAACCTAAAAGGCGACGGAGCAAGCAATCAGCCCCCAGACCCTGAGATCTGCACCTCAGAGGAGCTCCTTCCCCCTCTTGCAGCCTGAAAGCCAAATGCTGAGATGCACATGAGCCCCGCACGCAGTGCTCAGACCCTCTTAGAGTCTTTTCTCTGTGCATTTGTACCAGAGCTCTGGATGGGAGACGCTGAGCAAAGCCCTTCCAGCTAAGGATCCCTGTACATCCACACCAGGGACCAAAGCCTGATGGGTACAGGCAGAAAAGTAATGTTCAGTTGGGCAACGCACTCACTTTGGCTTCTGAGTACATCAATCTCTGGAAAATGATTGCACGACAAAGTCTGAAAATGAAACTAAATCATTCCTGCACTCCAGCCTTGGGAATCAAATGAGTAACTCTGCAGTCACTAAAACAATGTCCTGATAAAAATAAACAGGAAAGGGCATTTAATCGGAATGCGTCGCTGTTAAAAATACCATATCTCATCTGAGGTCATGCAGTTTTTAATAGGAACAGCCACGCGTGCCCCAAGGTGATCTGATCTGGTATTACTCCAGTCCTGATAGGGGTGTACACTGTACTCACAGATGGATGGACTGGTTTTCTTTCCCCAGCTCAAAATCCTCCTCAGGATTCTGCATCTGAGAATTCATTCTCATCAGCAGATTGAGCATCTGCTGTCGGGCTCACTGCAAGAAAACACAGCTCTGAGGGAAGAGGCAGGAGTAGGAACATCTGTCTACTTGGGGGGATTTGAGGTCCCTCTTCTCATCACCCAACAAGACTGACAGGGAGGATGCTCAACTTTTTCATTCTAAAAGGGGCACCTCTATAGCAAAGGAGAGGCTCAAGCCAGAGGCAGTCACACTGAGCACCAGGCAGGCACAGAGCTGATGCTGCAGAAAGGGCAGGAGGCAAGAAAAGGAGGCAGAAGGAGTACTGTAAAGGATCATAAAAGCTGCATGTACATTCTCCTTCCCTGAAAAAGTCTTTGTGCTTTTATGGCAAGGAGCTGCTACAATTACAGCTTCTTTTATAAGGGGAGCACAAACCAGATAATGAGCAAACCTCCCACTGCACAAAGGAGGCGATGAAGGTGTCTGGAGAGCCCTGACGGTCAGGCTTCCCCACAACAGCCAACAGCAGAGAAAATTGCTCAAACCCATCTCTATTTCACCCACTTCAGGGGTGTGAGCTGCTCACAGCCTCCTTCTTCTTCCCAAAAGCACAAAAAGGATCACACTAAAAATGAATGGGCCTAAAGAGACAGTGAGTGAAAACCCTTCAGCCAGACAAAGCCAACAGCTCGCACATCCCAGCTTGCAGAACAAGCCCAAAGCTACATCATCCCTGGTCTGGAGAAGAAAAGAGAGGGAGCTGAAAAGGTTTTGCAAGGAAAAAAAAACCCACCAAACAAGATATTGCCAAATCCACATGAGTAGGTGATGCACCACAGAGGTTCATGATGCCAAAGGCACATGGGAAAATCAAGAGCTTCTGCCAGCCTTCTGTCCCTGACCCCAACATTTCCTGGGAGATCGGAGGAGCATGACAAAACCACATGCAGATGTCCAAACAGAGGGCTTCCAGCTTCTCTGGCAACCAAATTTGTCATTTTCTAAGAGAGATGTCCCTCTTTCCCTGCACATGAGCAAGCAGAGAGGTTTGGATAGCTTGACAGGGGAAAGGAAAATCAGGCAGCTGGGTAAGGCTATTTCATAGTATCCTAAAATCATTATGGTTGGAAAAGACCTCTGAGATTGAGTCCACCTGTCTACCCAACACTCCCATGCTCACCACCAGGCCATGTCCCCAAGCATCACATCTACGTGTTTTCTGAACACTTACAAGGACAGTCATTTCAGCACCTCCCTGGGCAGCCTGTGCCAATGCCTGATAACCCTCTCAGTGAAGAAATTCTTCCTAATATCTAAGCTGAACCTTCCCTGGTGCAACTCGACGCCATTTCCTCTAGTCCTATCACCTGTTACTTGGGAGAAGACACAAAGCCCCACCTTACTACAGCCCCCTTTCAGGTAATTGTAGAGAGTGAGAAGGTCCCCCCCTCAATCCTCCTTTTCTCCAGACTGAGCAATCCCAGTTTCCTCAGCAGCTCCTCATAAAACTTGTGCTTTCCCAATGCCTCCCTACCCACCATGAGTCTCCAGGCACACAGGAGATACAATTACATCATGATGGAAGCCGGGCAGTGAGTCTCAAGGAAATAACTTCCCAAGAACACCCAGAAGACTGCATGTCTCTGCATTTCTTTGTCAAAGGAGCCTATTTTGGGAGATCCCATCCTTCTGGGAACTGGGCAGGCTTCTGCTAAAAGCTCTGCACCACATTACAGCCAAGAAACACCCAGCTTACGTCTGTGATCGTGGCAGGCACGCAACCCGGGAAGCCTCCGGACAGCCGATGGTGTCCCAGGGGAGGCAGTGGCTTTCCCCACTCAGGGCTCCAGCAGCTCCTAGTCCCAGGGCTACACACAAAATCTGCCAAAACTCAGGGCCATACAAGAGGACCACTGTCTTCCATGCCTGCCAGTCTGGGTGGATCACACCACTTTCTTTTTTGGCTTCAGCTGCATCTTTTGCCTTGCCTCACAGGATGTAGGTGGTCATAGATTTGTCATTTTATAGACTAACATCTTGGAGCAGCACCTTATGAGCAGGAGAAAGTGTTTTTCAATGCTTACCAATATCTAAAGTGAGAAAGGCAAGAGAATGGGGCCAGAATCTTTTCAGTGGTGCCCAGTGCAAGGACAAGGGGCAACAGGTAGAAACTAGAACATAGGAAGTTCCACCTAAACATAAGGAAAAACTCCTTCACTTTGAGGATACCAGAGCACTGGCTGAGGCTGCACAGAGAGGTTGTGGAGTTTCCTTCTCTGGAGAGATTCCAAACCCACCTGGATATGATCCTAGGCAACCTGCTGTGGGTGACCCTGCTGGAGCTGGGGGGTTTGGACTGGATGATCTCCAGAGGTCCCTTCCAACATCCACCATTCTGGGATTCTGTGTATTTGGCAGCAGCATGGCAGGACAGGGATGAAGTGAGACAAAAGGGAAAGGGCCTCTCCTAACTCCTAGGGTCTACAGGTAATCCTCTGATGCATATGGAAACAAGACTCTTAGCCTAAATATATTTTCTCATCTTTTGTGCATGTGCTGACTTATTCCAGCAGGGCTTCCAGCAGCCCATGGTTTATTTTTAAAACTCTAAACAAGAAAAGCACAATATATACAACAAACACCCTGAGTTTCTAGAGAAGCATTCTGCAGAAGCTAAAAAAAGAGGTTGTTTTTTTATATCAGCTTGGCCATGACCCGCAGGGAACTCTGAGGTGAGAGAGAAATTCTGACCTTGGTTTAGAGAAAGGCTGAGCAAGCACATTGCACACTAGCTGGATGGGCACAGAAAGGGCTCAGCCATCCAAGCACACCCTTCCTTGGCAGATACCCAGGCACGGTGCCTGGGCAGCAACTCAAATGATTGCTACCACCTCGCTTGGAGCTTCAAGGGCTGAGACCCTGCCTGGCTCGACACACAGATGAAGCATCTCAGCTCACAGCTGCTGGGCTCCATGATCCTCCCCCACCACAGGCAGCTCAGCTTGCAAGGCCATCATAAAAAGATATTTCATGGCTTCTTAAGGAGGATTTAGATGAACACACGAGCACACCCCTAGCTGGGAGGCTGCAAGGAAGCGCTGCTGGGCTGAAGGATGTGGCTCTCCCTCAAGGTGACAGCACTCCTAATTGTGTCACTCCAGCCAGGAGGCTGGAGGATGTGACCCAGTTTTGGTGTCTGTTATGTGGCTCACAGCAGTGCTGACAGGCTGGAAAGGCTAAATTTAGGAGGCAAACAGGCACAGTGTTACACACTCGGCCAGGAGTCACTCCGAGACGGCCGGAGGATCGATGCCATCTGCTCAGCGCACCGCGTTACAGCATCACTGCAAAGCCCTCGCTGTCTGAATGGGAAGTCACTCTGAATCAAACTGCCACTAAATGCTGTTTGGGGAAGAAAAAAACGACAACAAAAAAAAGCAAATGCTTGCTCTTTCTTAGGCATTGTAGGAAATGAAAAGGGCTAATGCTGCCTGGTAGAGGCCAATTATGAATAATGGGCGTTTTCTCCCTGCACAAAGGATGAAAGGCAGCAGAGCTGGTGGTGACATTTGAAGACCGGAGATGTAAGAGTGAATCCAAGCCTCCTTGCAAGCCCAGCTTTACCCCAAGAAAGAAACACTTTCTGCAGTCAATTGCCTTGCAGCGTAGCTTGAAGCCCTGCTATTGATCTAGCATCTGTTATAAGCAGATCATCAGCAGGGCTCTGCTGTGGCTTCTACAATGGGATCTAAAAGCACTTTCCAGAAGGTGGTTGAGGGCTGTTTTCCTGCTCTCACCCATCACTTCAGGCAGGTAGAGGTTTGTGGGTGAGCCCATGAAACTCTCACAGAATGGTAGGGGTTGGAAGGGACCTGCAGAGATTGTCTAGTCCAACCCTGCAAGAGCAGGATAACCGAAAGCAGGTTGCACAGGTATCTCCAGAGATGGAGACTCAACAACCTCCCTGGACAGCCTGGGCCAGTGCTCCACCACCCTCAAAGGAAAAAAGTTCCTCCTTATATTCAGATGGAACTTCTTGTGTGCTAGAATGTGTCTGTTACCTCTAGTCCTGCCACTGGACACCACAGAAAAATGACTGGCCCCATCCTCCTGATCCCACCCTTTAAGTATTTATAAGCATTGATCAGATCCTCCTTCGGTCTTCTCCAGGCTAACCAGCCCCAGCTCTCTCAGCCTCTCCACAAAAGAGAGATGTTCAAGTCCCCTCATTATTTTAGTAGCCTTTCTCTGTACCTTCTCCAGATGTTTCCTGCCCTTCTTAGACAGTGCAGACTAAAACTGAACACAGTACTCCCGCAGAATCTGAAGGCTAGCAAATACCAATAAATCACTCTGACTCGTTCATCTCCCAACCCTGTAAACTTCAGCTAAGTGAGGTGTGCTCCCTGTGAGGCTCTGCCTGCTGCTCCAGCCCCAGTCCTCACACAGCCATTCCATCCCCTGCAATCTCCTTTCCCCAGCAAGGGGCCATCAAGCCACTGCACAGCAAGAGCTGCTGAAATCCCTCAGCATCAGGCATTTTACCCCTGTCACCAAAAGATTTCTCAGCGTTTGGCTCACTGAGGTCTGGATCCCAGTAGCTCCCAATCTCCTGGCCACATCCCAGCACCATGGGGAGGTTTTAGGCCAGGCACCTTCCTCCAGGTTTAGCAAGAAGTGGTCAGAGGGAGGTGAAATTGGACTGCCAGTGCCTGCAAACTACCCCTTCCCTGCCAGTGCAAGCACTTCTCATCTACTTGGCAGATTCCTCCAGTCTCCAAAGGAGAAAAGGATGGGAAATTAAAAATAAATGAACCAAGAGATACACATCCATCAGGAGCCAGGCATTGTCAGCCCAGGTCCCTGTGCAACTTCTTTCTTTAATCAAAACCTCATGCAGTTTAAGCACTTGACAGAAGTCGAGAACAGAGATCTTGATCCCCTGAACAGGAAAAAGCTGCAGCCTTGAAGGATAAAATCATATCTGTCTGATGGGCTCTATTTTCTTTACAATCACACTAAATTACACTCAGCCCTTCCCTAACCATGGCATTTGAGGTTTCACCCTGCAGATTCCTGAGAGGTGTCTGGAGTGGGTCGCTGGAGGTGGCAGGAGGAGCAAGCTCGAAGGCAGCAGCTGAAGATGTGCCATTTCTAAATCGGTCTGTGACGCCAACTGTACATTTTTAAGAGGCTCAAATCAAGAAAAAGGCTTGCTGATGGATGTGCTCCCCACCTGAAACTCACTTGCATGGTGACCGACGTCAGACTACCTGGCTCATGGCTCTGTCACTTGGCTGTTTGCTAGTAAGAGTCAGCAACCTCCCAGCTTTCTAGAAACTCGCCGAGTGCCAAGGCTCAGCGAAACTCTTTCAAGCCTCCCACATCAAGTTATCTCCCTCTCCTGGCTTGAAAATGTTTGTCCCCAGAGGAGTTGTTATTTAATATCTCCCTTAGTTACCAAGGGATGGGAAGTTTCTCCTCTTGTTCTGTGGTTTTCCAAACACAGATGGGATTTATTGAAGTTTCCGCCGCTCTGACCTCATTAATGTTTCATGGCACAGCTCCAGCGACGTGCCTGTTCCTTGCCAGGTGCCCATCAACAGCCCCATGGTAGCTCAGGTCTTCCATCCTTGGGGAGTTTTAGGTGATATCATCCCTAAAATGGCTCCACCATTGCATTTCAGGGCCTCGCCTTGCATTTTGTCCCACACGGGACCATGGTTCCCAGCAGCTCCTTTCATAACAGTCACGGCAGGTGGGAAAGTAGAGACAGCACAAGGAAGAGAGACAGGGGGGAAATAAAGGAAAAAAACCCCAGAAAATAGTGCAGAAACACATCCAAGCTGTGCTATGGACAACATAACCTGGAGGCCACCCAGGGACAAGCAGGATTTTAATTGGCACAGAGTGGGAGAAGCAGAAGAGGGGGTGTAAGCCCTGGGTTTGCTGGGGAAACACAGCAGGGGACGTTCATGACACTATCTGCAGGAAAAAGGGTGGGAATTGGGAGTCCTGAGGCTATTTTCAGTCAGCTTTTCTCCCCTGTGGAGAACAGGACTGGAGTTTCAGCACAGCCTGGCTGGAGTCCTGCAAATTGCCCCACTTAGGCTCTGGTCCTCTAAATTGCTTTCTTGATCAAAGCACATAAATCGACCTGAGAAGCATTAGGGTTTTCTTTGGAGCCATGCATTCCCACAGCCTTTGGAGTTTGGCCTTCATCCCTAAACCCTGCAGGTTATGTCCCAAAAATACATGCCTGGTGCTCACCAGGGCAAACACTTGGCTATGCTTGAGGCCTCAGGACATGCCTCTCCATTGGCCAAGCACCACATGGAGCCAGGGCTTCCCCATCACATATTTATTCAGAGGCACTGCACAGCAAGGCCAACCCGGCGCCAAAACTTTGCAAGAGGCAGAGCTGGCCAGAGTTCAGCAGAGAGAGGGAATTAAGACACTGAACTAAATCATTGCATCCCCACCCAACTTGTACTCAAAGCAGGAATTTCATGCACAGGAGGGTTTTTGACCAGAATCCCACATTACTTATTAAGTAGAGAGCAGAGAGTGCTTGGCACTGCACAGAAATCCAGTCTTTGCACTAAAGCTCTTGCATGCCCCAAAATAATTCAGATGCAGAAGCAATCTCAGCTGCTGGGAAAGAACTCAAAAAGCAAAAGACAAAGAGAGCCTGTGCAGGGATGGAGAAAAACAAAGAAGAGCTGCTGGCTAGGTGCAGGTGACACTGATGATATGGAAGAGAGGAGGTAAAAGAAGTAGGTCACAGAAAATCCAGGGCTGGTTGGAGCCAATGCAGAAGATAACAGGAGCTTGCTCAGGGCTGCAGATCCCACAGTCCTCAGCAAGAGCCTTCCAGCAGTGCCTGGTATAAGACACATACCAGGACTGGCAGAGCCTGAAAACCTCAGAGAGCTGCTCAGGGACCTGGGTAGAGCAAATGCATGGATGGAGGCACACAGACTGTGAAAGCCACCTGGTCCCTTACAGCCAGGGAAACATCTAGTGCCACGCTCAGCTCCCTAGAGCTGTCCACCAACACACCAGCTCAGGCTGCTCACTGCAAAGCCATGCAGAGATACCTTCTGCTCCCAGGCACAGGCCCTGCACATCTTGCTTGCAGTGCCACCTGCCGCCAACAGCTCTTCAGACACTGGATGGGGACAACAGCAACATAGGGCAATGAACTTCCTGCTGTTACATCAGCTTGCCCTGTCCTTTAGCAGCAGCCAAACTCTTGATCCAAAAAGCAACACTATTTCCCAAGCTGCAGGCATCCCACAGATGGCAGGCAGAGCAGCAGACACTAATAAAGTTCTTTATTTTTTTCATTCCCTTTTATGCAGTGTCTCTCTGGAGCCAGCCTCCTCCCCCAGAGACCACATCCTGAATCCTCTTGTTCATTGATTCTTTATGCTACACGATGACTCGGCAGTCGAAATAATGTGGCATATTCTAGTTCACATTTCAGACACTGTGAGACTTTTTAATAAGGAGTTACATGAAAAATTAGGGAGGCTGCAACAAAGAGCTCCAACAGAGGTTTCCAAAGTGACTCACAGCCAGGAGAGTCTCGCTTCTCCAAAGCCCAGTGTGAGACAAGCTCAAGAGCCCCCGCGCTCAGAGAGAGCTGAGTCCACCCCCTCTGGAAAAATAAGGCCTTTTTGAGAGTGAGAATCCCTGCAGGGAGGTTTGGTTGGTGGTTTGGGGAATCGTTATGGGCTGAGATGAAATCCCATTCCCACGGGAGGAGGTTTCACCTCGGACCCTCAGCTGTGCTGCCAAGAGTGCTGTGGAGTGGGAGTCACCTCATGCTGCTCCTGCTGGCCTGGGCTCCCTGCTTGGCACATTTGCTCTGCAATGCTCCAAAACAGGGCTGGCAATGATTCTTGCTGCTCTTGCAAGGAGGTAGCAAACTGCAGTGCTAAAGGGCAGCAGAGACTCTTCTAAGCACTATGGCACCCATGGAGAGAGTGAGCACCACCTGAGCACAGGGATCCTTATTCCTGCTTTGGGCTGGCTTGCCGCCAGCTCTGCAGACTTTGAATCATAGAATCACAGATTAGTTTGGGTTTGAAGGGACCTTTAAAGGTCATCTAGTCCAGCTCCCCTGCAGCCAGCAGGGACATCTTCAACTAGATCTAGTTATTCTGCACGATGAAGGAGGAAATTTCTTCTGGTTAACTTTCGGCTGCCTGGTTTGGCTTCCTGCCATCCACACAACCAGCTGTTAACATATTTCAAGGGCAGCAGTGGGCATTGTACCCAGTGCAGCCCCATGCTGGGGTCTAATACTATTTCTGCTCACTGGTGGCACAGTGTCTGGCTGCTGGGATGGGAGGTGTGGCAGGAGGTAGCTGAAGGACAGGTTTGATTGCTCTGTCCCGTCTCCTGAGCCTGGCTCCTAACTCCTTCTGCATTCCACACTGGCTCCTATCTTCCTCTCCTCTGTGACACCCATCACAGCCACCCCAGCCCCAGAAGCTCTCTCTGCAGCATAGGTCCCTGCTCACCCACTTCAAACACCTAATAACTGAGCACTGCTCACCCCATCCAACCCAACAGACTTCCTCAAAATAAGTTTTTCTTCCAGCATGGCTCAGAGGAGATCTCAGGCAAAGGAAGGCTATAAATAACAGGGCAGGTGGCTCTTACCACATTCCAGAAGAAGGGGTTGAAGGCAATGGAGAGCACAGCTGCAATGAAGCCAGAGTCAGTCACATCCACGTAGCCAAAGAGCCACACCATGGCTGTCACATCCACCTAGGAGGGGAGAGACAGTTACTTGGGGTATGGGTTCCCAGAGGGCACCAGGTGTTGCACCCAATTAGAGGGCACTTTGACCCCAAACCAAACACATCAGCTGCCCTGCAAGAGCTGACAAATCTTTTCATGCTCCCAAGCAACACAGTGTCATGGCTTGCAAAGCACTGTGTCAGGGTGCAAAGCCAAGAAGAGAGCTGGGGGCTCCTCCAAGCCTGCTCCCCTCACACTTTGAGGGCACCAGGCTCTCACGGAGCCCCAAGTTTTCAGCAGTGCCCAGGACACAGGCACTGCAAGGACACTGCTGCCTTGGGGATGAAGGAGAACCGTTGGGGATGGAGGATTGTCCCAGGTAAGCTGGTCTGAGTGGAAACTAAAGCACTCAACTGCGTCAGCCTGCAACTTGCCTTCCACAAAATAAGTGTGATGATGCAAACCCCTTCCACGGTGAGGGGGATGCATTTGCATTGCAAGAAGCTGCAGAAAAGCTTCCTGTCTTACTTAATGAGAATAACAACAAGAAGCCCTGAAAGCTTGCTGGTTCTCCCCTTTCCTCCTGTTAAGAAAGAGAGGCTTTTCTCAGGACAGCCTGACATTGTCAGCATTTTTACGTGCAAGAAGCCATGCTGCTTCTCCCTCTCCTCCCACTTCTCCCTGTAGTGATATTTGGATGAAAACCAGCCAGAGCCTTTTTATTTTGGCCAAAAACTTTGAAAACAAAGGACAAAATAGCCCAGTCCAAGCCTTTCTCTCGCTTGAATCAGAACAAAGATAACACTGAGATGTGGAAGGTTTTCACTTCCCAAACACAGCTGTGTTTGCAAGTCCTTTGAATGCCAGGGCACAGGAAAGGCTCCAAAAGGCATCAGCTCCACCTCATCCATCCAAGAGAGAAATTCCCACTGGTTCCTCACAGGTTCTTCAAAGGAACCCGAGCTGCAGAGAGATTCATGGAGACAGGCTGCTAAACCTTGCATCTCTCACAGCCAAGAGCAAAGGCCCTGGGAGTGGCTTCTGTGCTGTCCCAGGGTTTGTCCAGCTGCTCTGGGTGCCTCCTGCACAGCCATGACCACCCACGGTGCAAAGTGTACCCCAGAGAAACAAGAGGATCCCCAGGGGGGTCCATGGCTACCTCCAAACTGCCCCAGCTCCTCTGGGCTCCTCCATCCAAGCCCTCAGGACATGGATGCCGGAGAGGAAGGATGAGAAGAGCCCCCAAAGCCTGTTACTGACCCATCTGCCCACATTCCCACCCTCTCCAGCCTCTTCTCCCCTTCCTTCATGGCCAAGCAGCTCTTCACCATCACACCTCATCCCTTCAAACCATGCACTACCAAGCTGTATCCTGGGCACTCAGACAGCTGCTGGTGCCGAGGCCGAACTGTCTGGTCCTGCTTCAATTGCAAACCCGTGGGACCAGAACAGCTTCTTTCCTCTCATTTCGTACGGCACTGAGCACACTGCCAGCACGGGCTGAACAAAAGCTTCTTCTTGACCTACAAACTCCTGGCTGACAACATCATTAACATTGCGCTCATCTTCTTTTCTCCTCCTCAACAACCAAACTCGCTGCTGCCAGCGGGAGGCAGATTGGCCTGTGCAGAGGATGTGCTTTTAGGGATAAAAGGAGAGCCCCTTAGGATGAGCTGTCTCTGCAGGCTGCTGGGCACAGAACATTCAACTTTGCCCCTTCCTCCTTGATGGGTGAGAAATAATGGTAACAAATGCTGCTCTCTTACATGCAGCCCCAAAGTCAGGGAGAGTGAGAGCTGCATAAGCACCTGGGTGAGAGCTACCTGGGTGAGAACTACCTGGGCATCTGAGCAGGAGCTGCATAAGCACCTGAGTGAGAGCTACCTGGATGAGATCTGCATGGGCACCTGGGTGAGAGCTGCAAGAGCATCTAGGCAAGAGCTACATGGGAACCTGGGCAGGAGCAACACAGGCACCTGGCTGAGAGCTACACAGGCACCTAGATGAGCCAGAAGCAGCACCCACAGGGCTCCTGTGCATTGCGGGTGCAGTCCTTGCCACATGGCCAGAGGGCACCATAGTGGCTTGGGTGGAAGTGAACCGGGCCTGCTGGCAGGTGCACCTCGAGCACGGGGTCTCGGACATCCCCGCGGCCTGCTGCACCTGCTAGGCACGGCCCAAGGGGGTTCTTCCACGGGCTCTTCGGAGGCCCCGCGATGGCACCGGCTGATGCCAGGGTGGATGAGGGAGGGTGCGGCGGGGTGCCGCTCTTCCTGCAGCGGAGCACAACGCCGCAGGCCCGGCCTATTCC
>VWZO01007053.1:0-11447 GCA_013396975.1 Bucco capensis
GTCAAGGGATGGTCAGACACGTTGTGTCCCAGAAGGGAATTTAATCTTTGTTTGACAGAAGTGTTTAAAATGTGTTGGAAGAANTTCTTTTCATATCATTGTAGTATTTAGATACAGATAAAGTTATTCTTATAATTCACCACCTGCATGCCTGGTGCTTTTATTTTAGTTTGCTGTCCCCATTTGGGGAGAGGGGGCATCTGGGAGGTCCTCTCAAAAGATTGTCCTTTTGACCCTGGCAAATTCTTAGTTCTTCTGGTCAAACCAGGACACTATGTAAGGAAAAGGCTTGATAAAAGCAGAGGAAATCACCAATGGGGTGGCTCTTTTTGTTTTCTTCAGTGACTTCTTTTCCTGCGCCTTCGGCTTTCAGCATTGGTCTGATGGGACTGACGGAAAACCTCTGGACCCGTGGTGGTGGTAGCTATTGTAACTCCTTTTTCTTTTCCTTCTCCCCCTTTCCCTCTCTTTACCTTTGTGAACCTCTTGTCAGGCAAATAAATTGTTTGGCACCTGAGTCCATTTTGAGTCTTAATTCTGTTCCCAAGTATATGAATTAAAAGTTTGCTCCTGTCTCTGGCCAGTTTGCGACAGATGTGCCTAATGAAGTTTCAAGGTGCTGTTCCATACTAATAATCAGTAATTATTTGAATAACTGGATAGAGAATACACTTGTAATTTCTTGGTGGAGAACAGACAGACAACAAAGTTTGCAAGTGGATTGAGAAAGATTAGAATTCAAATTGATGCACTGCAGAACTTTTCTGAAATCTATGAATAGGAATTCAATAATGATAAATACAAAATACTTGGTTTTAGAAGGGAAAACCCTAAAATTAAATAATATAAGAGATAGGCTTATTTTGTTTAAATCAAAATAAAATTATGAGATAAATTTCCATTTTAACAGGTTTTTCTCTACTTTGTGATAATCATAGGTGTCCTAATGCAAAAATTAATTTGAACAAAAAATTATTGAGCACTAGTTTATTTGACTTTCCTATTACCTATACTGACACATTCATCACTGGATCATTCAATCTCTGTATGAATTTATTTAACCCTGTGTACTTAGCTCAAATGAACGACTGTGGCAAGTACTGTGTTTTTTCCTCTCAAATTTTTCTATTTTGGAATAACAACTCCTGAAGAGATAGAAAAATAGGAAACAGAGTTGGAGGCAAGGAATTTCAGTAAATTTTACGGTAATTTATTCCACCTGAAGTCATATTTAACTATATCTGGAATAGCTGAAGTTCATCGTATTGGTAGAAATATTTTATTTTTGAAGTTACTAACAGAAGTATCCACAAGATGTCTCCTTTTCTTTTTTCATGTTCAAGAAAGAGACTAAATGAACTGTTTTGATCTTAAATTCCAAAGGAAAAATATTATGAAATAGTCTATAATGACAAATATATTGGGGCATCAATAGGTGTCATTTTGAAACAAGATTTACAATTCTGGGAAAAAAAAAAAGTGTATTTTTTCATCCTCTGTTATCACTACTTTATTGTGATATTTTTTATTCTTTTTTTATATATTTCACTGAGAGGTTGTTTATAATAGAGGAACGTTTAAAAATTACTATGAAAAATACATGCAAACACAAAATGAAGTATGTATATATATATAGATATATATCTAAATAAGACGATAGAAGTTGTCCAGACTGTGTGTTTGTAGAGAAATTGTGCAAGTTAGAATGAGAGGTGATGCTGACTAGCAGATATTCAACAAGTTCATCTATTTCATCTGAGAGAATCTCTGTTGGATGTGATGGATACAAAAAATTTGCAGACATTTTTTGTATCTCTATTTTCTTGAAGAACATTCTCTCTTTTACTTATTATGAAAATTTAAACAAATATGTCTTGCTCTTTTGTTTCTTCTAATTGTGAGGTACAAGCAAGTTTGACTGCAACTGTATTTGTTTGGGAAATAACCTATTATTTATTTTCTTTGGTTATTTCTTTGATAAGGTTCTTACAAAACCTAGGTAACATCTCAGGGATATCCAGTTGGTAAGTCATTGGATCCGCATACAGGGGAGAATTCGAGTTTCTTAAGGCATTAAAAGCTATTTTTGATTAATGAGGTGAATTCCATTTCTCTACAACTTGAGGGGAGAACTCAAGGATCTTTCTTATATCAGATTTTTCTAAATAAAAAGATTCTGTGTAGAATCCTTCAAGCTCTCTGAAAGACTGGAAGTTTTAAGGCATGGTTGGGGTAGGATTATGTATGAACAAAGCTTCCTCCATTCTAAATGTGGAATTGCTGGAGAAGGCATTAAATTGAAGTGAAGATACAGAATTCCCATGATAGACAATTAATTTTGGTAAAATTAATTTTGGTAATTAATTTTTTAATTTTGCTAAAATTTCGTTTTTAGATAATAATTTGCAAAAGTAGCTAATATTTTATTTTCCTTATGGAACAATTTACAATGAACCATTAAGCTCTGCATATTTTTCAGTATTTGAACGTGAAGAAGCAAATGACATTTTGAGTGGTATTGCATAATATGATTAAAACTTGGTATAGGCTATAAAACAAGGTTCAAGAAGCTGTCTATCTTATTTTTCCTAAAATATTTTTTAGTGTAAATCTAGTCTGCCTGAATGCAATTCTCAATAAGGAAGATGATCTTACTTTAGTAGATGTTAATGCTGCATTAGATATTTTTGAGGCCATGTCTGCTTCTTCCCATTCATGAATGAACAGCAGGTAAATACTGTAAATGACTGCTTCACTGATACAACAGAGCTCAAGGAAAGACTGCGAGGAAAATCTTTTCATGATTGGATGTTGATAAGGTGTATGCAACCTACACGGCAGAAATCTGGTCTAATACAGCAGGATAGTTTCACCATCAAGAAAAAAAATCTGTTTACTACACATTGAATTCGCATCACATTAAGACATATTCTGTTACTCCTTTTTCTCATACTTGAAACTATTGGCCTCATAACAAGATAAATATCCATGAAAGGAAAAATATTATATCGATGCATTTATTTGGTCAATACCCACTATGGTTATTTGGTGCTTTCAGATAGATAAAAATAAAAGAAGACAAAAGGAATACGCATGCAGATTGATTACCTAAAGTCAGGCACAGTCTGAAAATCACTTGNGACGATGATTACCGTAAGTTGGAATCCTGGTATCAAACCTGCATCAAAGTTATTCAGTTCATTAAATTATCGTTTGAATCTAGATTGGCAATACAAGCATAAGGTACATAAGATTGCAAACTCAGAAGGCTAATTACCAGGATGGAATCAGAGAACAACCTTTACTATGACATTTGCAACCTTAGCTCTGCAATTATGTGATTGTTAATCTGTTTTTACAGAGCAGGTATTTTCCATTCTGAAGTGTCATTTCCGTTCTATATGACAAAAAAAAAAAAAAGTGAATGCAATGACTCTGCATTTAAAACACTGTAATTTATTTAGTATAAAATATACCAGGTTTTCTTCAGTAGAAAATAAAAACGATGATTAACTTGAGCATAGGAAAACAACATTCAGTATTGCTTTTACCCGGTAAGCAGGTCCTAAGGAGAATATTTTCTGCAGGAGATTGTGCCATGAAGCCTGATTCAAATCCCTTGAAAGACTCTAATTGGAAAGACTCTAATTGGAAGGACTCTAATTTCTCAGTGTTGAAGAGCTTGATTAGCACATACATTGAGGAGGTGCTGCACGTGTTGGAAACTCATGGATATACACCTGCTTTTTTGTAATTACAGTATATCTAGTGCTGACAAAGCCTGTTAAAATTGACTGTATACAAACAAACTTGGCTGCAGCCTTGTATGTCCAGCCTGTTACTTAAAGACTTGTACCATGGAGGCAGGCAGTTGCATACATATGTAAAAACCTGCTTGTAAAATAAACATAATATCATATGTGATAAAATGGCATTTTTATCTGTCTTGAACTGAAGGTGGTCTTCAAATATTTTCAAGAACTGGAATTTTGTCAAAGTATTTCCGGATTGAGTAAAAAAATTCTCACATGTATTATTCTCAAAAGAGAGAAAACTCAAGGCCTTGCTAGAATTTTTCCTCTGAGTCTAAAACACACTTTTTTTTTAGAATTGTCTGTGGAACAGCAATTAGTGATTTATGCTCGAATTCTGAGCCTGCATCACTTATTAGTGCAGTTAACATTAAACTGCCATTGGAGCTATCACTCAGTGAGTTTAACACAAATTGTCAGGACCCTGAGAATATGACTTCTCCTGGATATTTAACTCTTGGGGCTAAGGGCCATAGGGTAGCAACAGTGCAGATGACAACTGCTCCTTCTCACTGATGGCCTTAGAGAAAGAGACCCAGGCATCACTTTCAGGTATGCTGCTGCAGCCAGGACCAAGACCCTGTCCCTGCCTTGGCAGACTCCTGGCTCTCCATCCCTTGCAGAGTAGCTGGCCCTCACTGCTGCATGACACTGAAGCCCATCATATTGTTATTTATCATTAATTTTCATCAAAATCCTGGAAGAAGCTTCATTTTCCTAATGATTGGCCATGCCTGATCTCCTAACTACTTCTTTTTCTGCCCCTTATAAGGCTGCTGCTCCCATAGGGAAGTAGCGGTTTCCCTCATTGCTGCTGCTCAATCTTTTACACTTAGTAGCTAAATGCCTGCAGCAGATATTCCTGTCACCCAGTTTTTGGTCTTCTTCAGCCTGTTTGTAGTTTGGTGGGTACATGTAGTGCTTGGTGCAGAAGCTTGTGCTCCAAGTATGTCTGATTGTTTGGGAAACGGTCCTGGTTTGGATAATTATTAGGAAAGACCCAGATAAGCAGCCTCCCCACTCCCACAACAAAGGGAGAAAAATAGAACAAAAACACATGCATACATGAGGCAAAAGTAATAAAGAATAACTCTAACAAAAAAATATAGAACAGTGAAATATAGAAATTGGTAAGAAATCTCCCGGTCCCTTCCCATCATGACAAAACGAGGTTTGCCCACCCCCACCCCCAATAAAACTAGCAAGAATACAGTCTGGTTGGGATGAGAAGGAAGATGAGGTGATCTGGGATTGTGGATGGAGGAACCTGCATAGTGGATGCAGGTGGACGAGCCGATGAACGAAGAGAAGAAACTCCCAATCCAGATGGATGGCGCTCCTGCTGGCCAGTGTTCAAGATGGTGAAGGCCATGTCCATTTTAGGATATATATAAGAGAGCCAGATCCCACGAGACACTGCAAGATCCCAGGGTTCTTTGCACTGTGATGTTCTTCTGGTGCACCATTTACCCTGCACTCTTCCATGCCAGAAGTACGTCAGGGCTGTACTTCCTCCCTGCTGCCGGTTCACTGCCTCTGTCGCTGCTGCCACTCGCTGCCACTGGGCATTGATCCAGCATGCACAGGTACGGACTACCAGGGGCAGGGGGTAGGGCTATTGCCACTGCTGCCCCCGATGTGCTGGGAAGCCGTGGGACTGCAAGCAGCTGGAGGGCAGGGTGGATGGCGCTACCCACAGCTGCTCACCACAGTTGAGGCTTCTGTGGTTGCCACTTCCCTCTTGGGACACTGCAGAGTCCTAGTGCCCCTCCACACAGTTTGTCTGAAGGGGAAACCCCCCTTGCCATGTGGCAATGCCCCAATCCACCCCTCACAGTTCAAAAGCAAACACAACAGTCCGTGGGGTGAAGGAGGAGAAAGATGGATACTCCCTGTTATTTTTACATACCCCGTAAGAGGAACTTAGACTATTCATCTTGGATATCTGTGTAAAGGAGTAAACTGAGCAAATTTGATCCGGCATGGGGAAAAATAGATTAGTTCAATGGGCCCTGCCAAAAGTACCAAGTAGTGAGAAAGTGGAAAATAGATACTGCTATGGGTGGGTTGTGGATGATGGAAACCATAACTTAGAAGTTCCTCAGGACAGGTTTCTGTGATGCATGCAGAGAGATGTCTGCCTTTGTTAATATAGTATGTGATCATGAGCAAGTGTGTAGTGAACATACATGTGGCTTGATATTTTTGTACAGGATTTAGTGTTTGGGAGACACACAGTTTGGTTTTCTTGATTCTGGCATTTATTGCCAAAGATGTGTATTGGAATACTTATAACAATTCCTCTTGGTTAAAGTAGAGATTTATGCTAGTTATAGAAGTGAAGTTTTTATAGAGCTGACCCTGCTCAGGTGGTTATTGAGGAAGTAAGACTGGTGTTAATTTATGGACAACATGGCAGCTCTGTAGAGGATAAGCTCAGAATGACCTGATACCTACACTAACACTGCATTTGCATCACAGCATAACTTCTTCCATTGGAGGAATCCTGTTCTTGACAAACATACTAGCTTCAATCATAATTGGTTGCTGACAACATTAATACAGGATATATTTATCTATTAGTAATTTACCACAGTTGAATATATCAGACAACTATATTAATTAGCATTGTATTAATGACAAGGTTAGGTTAATATGTTGGTTCTTTTTCTGGAGAAACATTGGAGAAACTTTGTATCTGTATCAGTGAAAAATAAGTTGCATTAAATGTAACACAGTGAATTTGTTCCACTGTGATATTAGGTCTCTGATAACTGAGATGAAGAAAAATTTGAGGTTGTCTACTAAAACACTGCTCTTCGTAGAAACCACATGGTCTAAGAATTATTTTTATAGTGCAAATACAAATGTGGTGCAACTTTCTAATTCAGTGTGTTATTCCAGATTGACCAAATTTTGGCTGGAAACACAGTTTGTCCTACTGAATATAATCAAGTATTTTCTGTTAACAATTACAATTATTTATTCTAGTGACATTCAAAGCCATTTACAGTTATCAAAAGCATCTGCACTTAGTATTAGAACCATTCTATGTCAGGGATAAAGAGAGGAATGGATTTTAAGGAAGAAATCCATAATAATTCTGCCAAAATAAATGTCAATTTTTAAATTAGTTTTAACTATCTTGGGGATAGGATTAAAAGGTTTTAAGTAAATGGTTTTTCTTTGTCCCATTAAAGAATGAATGAAAGATCTTAAATATAGAAAATTTGAGTGATCAAACCTAGATATTTAGTTTAAACCTGGGTAAAGTACATGGGTGCTTAGCAGATAATATTTTGTCTTTCTAGACCACAGCACTTTGAATAAATGTACTGAAATTCTAGGGAAACATGCTGTATTTTTATAGCTTTGGTTGAACAAGTATATATATATAATATATATATANATAAGAAGGGGTGATTGATTGATGGGCCTGGGAGCCCGTGTCGGTTGTCGGGCCTGTGATTGTAGGGAGGGGGAGGCCTGAAGCCATTTCCAACTAACAAACATTTCCTTCCCTATCATTTCTCTTTTCATACTGTTGTAGCATTAAAATAGATAAAGCTATTCTTAAAAATTCACTATCTGTGTGCCTGGTGCTTTTATTTTATTTTGCTGTCCCCATTTGGGGAGAGGGGGCATCTCGAGAGACCCTCTCAAAGAGATTGTTCTTTTGACCCTAATAAATCCTTAGTTCTTTTGGTCAAACCAGGACATATACACACATATGTATTTGCCTTGGGTTAGGGCTAGGGCTGTCCCTAGTTCAGTGACAGAGGCTCTCTTACCTCCTTTCCACCTACACCCTGGGAAGGGAAAGGCAATAATACAGACCAAAACATGTTGGATTCAAAACTAAGCCATCAGCAGAGAAAGAGCTTACAGGCTTAAGCAGAAGGCCATGGAGCAGCAGGGGCAGGGAAGCGCGAACCTCAGGGTATACCAGAAAGATATTACCCGTTAACATTTAACTATGTGTGATAGCTCTGCCTCCCTTGGCAAAGATATAGAAATTCCTTTGTCCTCCCCTTAGCCAGCCCCTTGCTTGCCCCCCTTGTGTCACTGTAGTAGAGAATTTGCTTAGTCACCTAATTAACTTAACCCATCCTTTTCATTTACATATCCTGCCCCTAAGGCCTTTATATGTGAAGCGCAATTAACCTCAGGCAGCTTTAAATCGAGCATTCTCACCCAGAGTCAAATTACCTGGAGGTATACATTGTTCTTCATCTTTCATCATCACCCTCCAAGTGTTTCCAGGTCTTTGAGCGAAAGCAGTCCAGTGAATAGGTTTGCTTTTGCTGTACTCCAGTGAGTATCAAAGATATCTTCCTGAGGGTTGACTTGGCATGCCATTATCACTCTTTTGGATGGACAGGACCATGTGTTTCTTCTGTTGATAAATGTTTCTTCTGGAAAATGTTGGCTTTCTGTGGTGAAACAAAGTCCAATGATACAAGCTCTTTTTTTCTGAGGATAATGAAATATCAAGAGAGAAAGTCTACATGCTCTATGAAAAGCAACAGAACTTTTGTTAAGGATTTCAGAGGAGTCAGGATACTATGTACCAAGAAAGACCGTTAAAATGTGTTTTCAGACACACGTAATAGAGAGAAGTCAAATGCAATATGCACATAGTTTTATATTGAAATGCATTTATTTGTTGATGTTCTATGTCAAAGCCTTGTGGTGTGATATCCCAGTTTCAGGACAACTATGGGGAAACCCCAGATAGGAAGCCTCCCCCCTCCCACAGAAAAGGAAGGAAATAGAACAAATCACATGCACATCTAGGGAAAAAGTGGTAAAGAATAATCTTAACAAAGAAATAAAACAATGAAATACAGAATTGGTAAACCTCCCAGCTGACCCACCGCAAGACGCAGTCTGCCCCCCTCAACCCACAAGAAACCTGCAAAAATACAGTCTGGTTGGGGTGAAAAGGAGATGAGGTGTGCTGGGATAGTAAATGGAGGAAACCAGCATGATAGATGAAGTTGGGTGACTCGGCTGCCCGATCCTTTCTTCTCCCAGCCAAAGATGGAGGATGCCTTGTGGCAATCAGGAAGAGAGAGGAAGATCCTGTGAGACACTGAGATATTCCCAAAATTCGTTTTGTCACGCTGTACTTCCTGGTGTGTCACTTTCCCTGCATGTAGTTGCACTGCGGCAGGGTGTTCAGGCTGCTGCCACTGCTGCCTGTCTCCATCACAGTCACCTCTGCAGCCACTGCTCTGGGCATCAGTCTGGCTACATACCGATCCTGTCCATGCAGAGCCGGGACATGCTGCTGCCAGTGGGATGGGATCGCGGAGCTGCCATGGGCAAACTGCTCTCCCAGCTGCGGCTGTGAGCTGCTGCCGTGCCATGCCGTGCCCCACCCCAGGCCCATTGCAAGCTCCTACTGTGTCTACAGCTAGCGACCATGGAGAAGAGGTTAGTTTTGTGTGGTTTAGTGCCAGTCCGCTGGGGGAAGGGCCAAACCTCCCCTCCAGCCACATGTTAAAGAGTCCTGATGCACCCTCCACAGCTCAAAACAAACAACATAACACAGTTTGCAGGGTGAGAAGGAAGGGAATGAAAGATGGGATGCAAAAACTTCCTATTTTTATGTATCCCATAACATGTGAGCACAACTAATACCATTATATTTCTAATAATATCCCTGGATACTGTGAAGTTGAAGAGTGTATATATATATATATATATATATATATATGTATATATATATATACATATGAAGAAGTATTTTAAATTGTTGCATTGTTTTATCTGCTCTGTGTGTAGGCAGGTGATTGAATCTTTTTCATACAAGCCATAGGGCTTAGAGATAGGTGAGGGCATGGCACAAATATGTTAAAACCTGTATTAATGGTTATTATGGAAACATTAGTACAGAGAAAGGAAATACTTTTTTGTACAAACATATTTGGAGAAATGAGAAAATAAAAGACTGTTCAGCCTTAACCAATGTGTGTGAGGTGTGGGAAGAGGGAAATATACACAATCATGTTAAAATTGGAGTTCTGTGCTTCATTGTAATTGACAACACAGCTGCAGGAAATTCTTGTATCTGCAAAAACCTCAAGCTGTTTTAATTTTTTTACCTCTTCAACTGTCTTGATGCATTGTTTGCAAATCACTGCAAGTTTGATTATTGAAATGACAGTGGATTTAACGAACAAAAGAAGTCCTTCTTTTCTTCCCTATTCAATTTGTGAAGCAGTCATTTAATTTTTTTCATTCTTTTTGAGATCTGAACATTGCTTTTTGTCTATTATCTTACTGAAAAGGTCAAATTAAAATAAACAAACAAAAAAATCAAACCACAAAGCCAAATGTAAGCTCCATGTATCTATTGTTGAATATAGCATTGGACTAAACCAAAATGAATTCTTGTGGAGGGCATGGAGTCAGAGATTGCCCTTGAAGACAGCAAAGTGTACCATAGAGCAGAGGAACACTAACCATAGAGTAGGAGTTTAGCAAAGTAAGGATGACTTGGCAATACACAATATGCAAATGCTAACCAATGATTGCAGTGAAAGGACAAGGGGCAATGGTTTTAAATTGGAGAGGAGTAGATTTAAATTGGACATTAGGAAGAAGTTCCTCACCACAAGGGTGGTGGAACACTGGAACAGGTTGCCCAGGGAGGTTGTTGAGGCCCCATCCCTGGAGGCATTCAAGGCGAGGCTTGACAGGGCTCTGGGCAAGCTGATCTAGTTGGGGATGTCCCTGCCCAGTGCAGGGGGGTTGGACTAGATGACCTCCAGAGGTCCCTTCCAACCCTAACCATTCTATGATTCTATGATTCTATGCCTTATTATTGTTATATGTAACCAGTAGCAAAAAGACACACGTGCTAGAGAAAAGTATATAAGAAGACATTTGTAGCTAATAAACATGACTAGCTGCTTCACCATAAGAAGCCTGTCAGTGTCGTTTGTCTGTCCCAACCATGACAATTTCTTGCTGAAAAAAATTCCAGTTTATGCAGGTGTAGTAAAGAATAAGAACATGCTGTAGTTAACCTGTCCTATTATGAGGAATAATCTGGCCTTTAATATCGAGGTTTGATTAGAAACTGCAATGGTCAGAAATGCACAGCATTTACTAATGTAATTTACGTATCACTTTTGAAAAATCCAAAAGCTAAGTTTTGAGCAGTGGATAAGTGACCCCGGAATGCACAAGTGAAGTTTGAAAGGATGCCATAATGTATTTCAAATGCTAGACATTTTTGTAAGATGCTGTTTGACAGCAGGCCTAGTTCTGCAAGGTATTAAATAATGCCAGAAAAGTTATATTACACTGCTGTCAACCCATGTCACTAACATCTATGTGTCCTGGTTTGAAAGGACAGATCTGGAAGATGCCCCATTGGGAAGTGTTATAGTGAATGTGAAAATTGCCCGAGGTATCCATTTTCTCTCCCTTCACCCCCCTGACCGCTAATGTGTTCACTGGCAAACCTGGTGAGTGATAGCCCTTTTTATCGGCTGAGTTGTGTGGTCGCAGGAGCGGGGGCCGACTAGCTGGCGGGGTGATCTCCGCCCCTGCCGGGCGGTGCCCGCCCAGCGGGGGGACGCGCGGGCTGTATTCGAGTTGCAGCACCTGTGGGGCTGTCCC
>VWZO01007056.1:0-64044 GCA_013396975.1 Bucco capensis
ACACTCGCACCATCCTAATGCAAAGTTTTATTGTTCAAGAGGCCCCGGAGCTAGGGGCCGACCTGGCAACCCATGCCCCACATCCAGCCGCTGCTTCCTCAGCTTCGGGAAGAAGATTCAGGGGCCGCCCCAGGGAGCTAGCAGGGGTGGGGGAATAGGGGTGTTCCCACTCTCTCCCGGCGGCGAGGGGAGGAGGAGGACGAAGAGAAGGAGATACCAAGGCGAGAAAGGCTTCAGACTCAACTTCTCCCGGGGAAACCCCCAGGTTGTCTGCCACCTCCTTCCAGGGCGAGATTTCTGGTGCTCCCGGCGCTGCCCCCAGTGCTGATGCAACGGCGAGAGAACCTAGGCAGCACCATCATCAGCACCATCATCAGCACCATCATCAGCACCGTTATTAATACTCTTACGACGATGCTCACGGCCGCGGAGGGAGAAGCCACGCTCGGCTCTGGCAGCTGCCCTCCAGCGCTTCCCCTCACTGCGGGTCGGCTGTGCCCGGCTCCACGCACTCCACCCGGGGCTGCGGGACCCCGCGCACCGCCTCCGTGCACCGGCAGCAGGACGGGATCCAAACCCAATTATAATGACGGCACCCGCCGGGTCGCTTACCTTGAGCTCCTCCGTGTCTAGGTTTGCTGATCTGTCCATACAGCGAAACTGAGCGGAGCGGAAGGGAAACTAGGGAACTTGTGCCAAAAAAAAAAATAAATAAATAAATAATAAAAGGGGAGGGGGAGCGGAGGGAGGAATTTAGTCTCTCAGTTTCCAGCCTAAACTCAGCGTTGTCCTCCAAACCCTGGTAGCTCCCCTCAATCTCATTCTCCGCGATCACGCCTCCACCGGTTAAAATAAATAAATAAAATAGAAAAATAAATAAATGAAATAAATAAATTTCACTTTTTTTTTTTTTTTAGAAAAAAGAAGAACTCCCTTAAGGATTAAAGCGACAGGTGATCCTTCCCTGGTGAAAGATTCGCGTCCTCTAGCAATTAAAGGAATAGACAGGGAAAAATAAAATCCATTCCGTTTAAAGATTATTTTTTTTCTTCTGCAATAAGATCAGAAAACGGCGAATCGCTGCATCCCGAGAAAAAAAATCCTGCTTCACTGGACAGCATCATGCAAAATTTCAAGCAAATATGTTCAAACGGAATAGTCTGTGATAGAAGCCGTTCTCTGTCATGCCTACTCTGGTAGCTAATTTAGCACCCCGTGAGCGCAAGACATTAGTGATGATCAATTTTCGTTGGCGAGATTACAAAATCCCCCAAGTCCTGCATAGTCTCAAAAATTGTTTTGCACCTAAAGGTATTCCCTCAGTAATAATAATGGTACACAAAAGAAAAGCTAATAAAGTCTGTAGGGGATGGTCTTCTTTGAAGGTTATGCTAAAAGAGTTGTGAGGAATACAGGAGGTAGATCCCTTGCAGAAGAGAGAAGGCAGAGGCAGAGATTTCCCCCTTCGCTCCTGTTCTACTGTCCTTCACCGCCAGGTGACTGACTTCCCTCCTCTCGCCTCCTGGCCCGCACGGGAGGGATTTCTCCGACTCCCGCACAGGCACATTTCCTTCCCAAGCAGCGCAGCCCCCAGGTCCTAACGCCGGCTGCCGCCCTGCCGCCAGCACCGCCCTGCCGCTGCCCGGGAGCGGGCACGGGCACGGGCACGGGCACGGGCACGGGTACGGTCCCCACCCGCGCACCTCTCCGCGCAGCCCCGGCCCTGCCACCCTTCCCAAATGGCTCCTCTCGCTAGGCTCACGTGTCTTGAATAACGGCCACGTTAAGCGATTTAATAGCTGCTACTGCCTCATATACCGCTCCCTATAAAATAGATATACATATATGTGTGTGTGGGTCTAAATTAACAAGGTGATGTGAAACTTCTCAGTCTTTGGTCTGAAGTGCACGGGTTTTGTGCAGCTGTTGAGTATATCATTAACATGCTGCAGCTCTGGTGGAGCAGCATTTCTGATGGCAGACGGATTAACTCCTGTTCTCTCTCAGGATGTTTCTTTACTAATCTCCTTTTCCAAACGATTCACTGTCTTGAGGCTCTCATATGGCTCCAAAGAAAATCAAAATTAGATTTTTAAAAATTCAGATTCCTCCCCACCAATATCCTGATCTTATCACAGTCCTTTACTGTAAATCTGGCACTTGCAGTTTTAGAGAACAAGACTGTGGTTTTCAGTTTCCTAGTACCAGTCTTTGGTGGGCCTTAGTAACATCATGAGTGGAAAATTCAGAACTATCACTTTCTGGTACTATTATCTCCTTTCCACACTACTTTAAATAGAATTGGTATTCTTGATTATTCAACATAAGCAGACAGATCTATGGTCAAAGTGCATACTCTGTTTCCAGTTCAATATAAATTTGTTTACAACTTCCAACAAACACATCCAAGCTAACATAAGCTGAAGCCCCGAGTGATGACAAGTGGTAGCCATTTCTGAAGACTCAATATAGTCCTCATCTTCTGGAAAACACTAGAGATGTGAGGCAAAAGTCGTTTCTCCTCTTAGCACAAATTTTACATGTCTTCTAGGCTCATTGTGAATGCACTGTAAATATCATTATTATCATTAATCTAGAACTGCAATTGGTAAAGATTAAAGATGTGATCTGGTGTTCCCATGTGAGCCAACAGACATGTCCAAATAAAAGTGGACACTAAATCAAGCTACTGTAGTACCTATGAAAATATAAACCAGTGTTTTCCTGGGAGAAAAATACCACTCTGCTCCACGCCCCAAATAAAAACCTGGGAGAGACTTCTGTAAGACACCAAGCTGAATTAAAACATGATACCAAACTTGGAGGAGTGGCTGAAACCCCAGAAGGCTGTGCTGCCATTCAGCGTGACCTGGACAGGCTAGAGACATGGGCAGGGAGAAACTTAATGACATTTAACAAAGGTAAGTGTAAGGTACTGCATCTGGGAAAGAACAACCCCATGGATCAGCACAGGCTAGGAATTGATCTGTTGGAGAATAGCCCTGGGGAAAAAGCTCTCGGAGTGCTGGTGGCTAGGAGGATGCCCATGAGGCAGCAATGTGCCCTTGTGGCCAAGAGGCCNAGAAGGCACTTCTAAGCCTCCCCAGATATGTCAGTATGGACTACTGGGAAGAGGAGAGGACTGTCCTAGAGTCACACCAACCAGGCTACATACTATGAGAGCACACTGATGCCCTGGCCAGTGCCAGCAGATAACCAGAAGGCCCCTTGAGCCTTTTCATACCTTCACTTAAGCATGGTGCTTAGCAGACCAACAAGTAGCAGCATAAAATGCAGCTTTATAAAAACAGAGGGCCTGCAGCACTATAACCTTCTGCTGTCTTGTTGCTGTCACACTGAAGACTTTCTTGGATGGGGCACCCCTCACTTCGTTTTTGTATTGGCACAAAATGTGTGGGGATATGATTCACTTGAGAATCCTCTGCAGAATTTGGTTGATACTGGTCAAGAGTTCAGGGAAGAGAAAAAGGAAATTGGCAGCAGCAATCATATAAGCCTAATTTCCTTACAAATAAGACAAAACAAATTGATTTTGACTGTTGCTTGAATAATACTTAAAATGTGTTTCTGCCTTTGTAGGTAATACAACCTAACAAGTGACTTTAAAAGTGTTTTTCGTTGCTACGGCAGGTACTCCACAGTTAATATCAAACTTCTAGTTGCTCCAAATATCTTAGTTTCTTATCTTGTGTATAATCTGTAAGACTTCTTTTTTCTCATTGCAGAGCCCTAACTCAGAAGACAGGGCTGACATTTTCATCCTCATTATTCACTTATGGCCCTATGTCTTAGACATTGCATACAGTGTGGAATTATTTTCCTTAAAGAGGGCTTTCTGTTTCATTCAGCACTGTTAACAACTGTATTCTGTGTAAGTGTCACCACAACATTTCCCTATAAGAGCAAATATTATCATCACCATTAATACAGGGGAAAGCTGAAATGAAGCCAAGAGGCTAGATCCAGAGAAGAACCATAAAATCTTTAAGCATGTCAGTCTGAGCTCTGAAAATGAGCCCTGAGCCTGGTGTTTGCAAATGAGTGTCTGGAAATTAAAAACATGAAGCAAGCAGCAGTCTACAGTCACCAAGCAGTGAATTTGACCTTAGGCTTTTTGCTCAGCAGGTCAACATGTGGTAGTCCAAGGAAAGATTTCTGTTATTTTGTATAAATGCAACTGCCTTAACTACTATGTCACCTTTATTCGTGTATTCATTTACTTCATTTGTCTGCTAAGCCTTCCAGCTTTTTTGCCTTGCCTCCCCCCCCCACACACACACTCAATAACAAGCCACTATTCATAGTAGTGAATGAAAAGTTATTCACTGCCTAGTCCTCTATCTTTCCTATGTCCCACTCTTCCTATTTCAGGCATTCTTGGTAAGCATAATTAAGGGTTATATATAGATATAATTAAATATTGTATTGTCAGTATATAATTAAAGACTGTATGAGAGGAGAATCCTGGAAGAATAAGCATCCTTAAAAACTGAGTGTTTAACTTTGAAGTACTTAACTTAGGTTACAGTTATTTTTAGATTATTTTTGGTGTTTAGTCTTAAGATATTAAGATATTAGCAAGCTTATGTAGGCTTTGCAGCCAGCTCCCCCTGTGATACATCCAAACAGTGAGAAAGTGCAGTTCAAACCAATGCTGGAAGTATTGAGAAGGTACAGCTTTTCAGCAACAAATCATGATTTTGAAACAGGCATGCTAGTTCCAATGCTAGATAGCTTTCATTATTTCCTTATCTTTCCAGAGACACAGAGATGAGTGTATGTCCCAAACAACACGGCACAAAGTGTTTTGTCCTCTCATCAGTACATTGATCTTTGAAAGAGACTTTTTCTCTGCCAGGAGTTTCCAAGATAGGGTTGCCTAGAAGACCTTCTATTGTGAGTCTATTTTCTCTAAGCACAGATACCTCACTGAGTTGCTTTAGGCTCTCAGTATAGCCTGTGCAGGAAGACAAACACATCCAAAGGGTGAGTTATTTAACAAAGATCTGAATCATCTCTGGTACTGACTGTTTCCTTCTGAGACTGTACATGGAGTTCCTGAAGTTATATGGCTGAATCTGGGACCACATGCTCAGTAACTTAACACAGACCCAACTGAACTCAAGCTAGAGTTACACATATGCATCTAAAAAAATGTCAATCATAATGAAACCATGGGAAATGATGGAATTTTTCATAGTATAGCCACAGGTGTTATGCTTTCTCATCCTTTTAAAATACAAAGGACAGGTTTTCTAATCGTGGCTAGGCTTGGTGAACGAAGCTCCAGGGAGGGCTCCATCCATGCTCCTCCTCAGCGCCTTTTCCAAGCGCTGATAAAAAGAGGATAGCAGATAGCACCCTCGAGCCTGCACTAGGGATTTTTTTAGGTGAGACACAGCATGCACAGAGCTGGACCCACCCTTTAGTCCTAAGCTTCATCTGCCAGGGCCTAGCAAGCTTGGACGCTGGCAGCCAAGTCCTTAGGATGGAGGTTTAAGCTCTTAGCTGGAAGGCCTTACAGGGCTAAAGGAGCTCCATCTGCCCGGGTTTGGAATCAGAGTTGTCCTTCTCCTAGGATGACTGCCAGAAGGCTAATGAGCTCATGCTACCCATCCAAGGATTCTAGGAACATGGCTATCACTCCCCACCCTTTCCCGTGGGCAATGAGTTTAATGCTCCCTCTGCTGTGGGCACAGTTATGGCACCAGGGGCCGCAGGAGAACACAAGGGATTGTCACACTGTGCCTGAGGTTTTCTAATATACTTCTAGTAAATAGGGGAAAATAATTCAAAGGCCAATACAGTTCCTTTGATAGATTTCACGGGTATTTTCCATTCTAAAAACAAAACAAAAAAACTCCAAAACAAACAAACAAACAAATATAACCCTAACCAATCAAACAAAAGTCCTCACAAACCCAGCATTTAAGGCTAGAGATAGACTTTAGCATGAAAGATGAGTACTTATGAGTACTATGTAGTTATGGCACGGCTTCACAAACGAAGCTCCAGGGAGGGCTCCATCCATGCTCCTCCTCAGCACCTTTTCCAAGCGCTGATCAAAAGAGGATAGCAGATAGCACCCTCGAGCCTGCACTAGGGATTTTTTTAGGTGAGACACAGCATGCACAGAGCTGGACCCACCCTTTAGTCCTAAGGTTCATCTGCCAGGGCCTAGCAAGCTTGGACGCTGGCAGCCAAGTCCTCAGGATGTAGGTTTTATTAGAGTGTCCTTCTTATGAGTACTAACACAGTTCTTAAACAGCATAGCTACTTTTTTGACAAGCTGTAAGAGAAAACTGTATATCTGAAAATGTTTTTGATACTGCTTCTCAATGTGCAATTTATTATTTTTTTTTAAATAATGAATGCTAGTGTAATATATATATGTTTGCATGTTGCATTATAGTTATCTCTTAGTAAGAATATTCTGGGTAACATTAAAGGGAGACCTTTGGACTGAAATCAATAAAATACCAATCCATCTTCCATGCTTCAGAACCTATCACAAGCAAGAAAAATAATTTTCCTTGGCCTGGCAAATACTTTTTAGGTGTAGAGAGGCCAGCAAACATTCCATGTGCCCTGAGGCTTATGAGCACTAAGAATAAAGAAGAACCGTACTACTGTAATAAGAAAAACAGAGTAGAGAGCAAATAATATGCTTCCTGTGAGCTGTTGTTTGGCTTTATCATGTGAGTAAATAAATATGCTGGCAATGAAAATGTCTTAGACTCATCCCAATCATTCTCCTATTCACTGCAAAAGTACTTTTATACTGAACAAAAACATGGGGTATTTAAAGATATATTGTGAATGATGCTCTCAGCTTGCATTGACTTGGCTTTATTATTATCCTGAATGCAAATCAAGAGAGTTGCAGCACTATACTGTATGTTGGTGTCTAACTTGGGAGTCATGTAATTTTTATCTAGGCTACCCTTCTGTGTCACCCTAGGAAAGGCTACAGATCCTTGAAATATGTGAATGAAATCTGAAGGGAAATTGAAAAGCTGGAGAAATAAAGACAACATTTAGATTAAATTAATAGTAAGAAAGCCTTAAGAGATGAGTGAGTTCGGCTTGAATTCGGCTTGAAAAGTTCAGTTTCTGTCTTTCCAAAATTTTTGGGCTTGCTCTTCTCATCACCCAATCACCCAATAACTCTTCCTTATTTTCTCCATCCCTGTGCTGTTTCAACAGCTCATTACAATGCCTAGTTTGCCAATTAAATTAACACATAGGAAGCAATATCACATTCAGAGATAATGTTAAGCTGAAGAAAATAAGAAATTCATTTTTTTTTAGTAAAGGCAAAAATAAGGTAGTATTTGTCATGAAAAGATGCTTTCTCTACCAAATTGTTCCAAGAAATAAAACTGCTGCATAGAATAGTCCAACTATTGGTGTTGAGAGATGGCATAGTTAGGGAAATTCCTTTTGCTCTACCAATGACCTGCCCTGTGACCTTGGGCAATTCAACACCTCACTGCCCTTATTGTTTCAGTTTCCACCATTGTAAAATGAAAGAAATTATACTTATCCATCTGTGTAAGTTCATCAATGAAAGAGTCTGCAAGGCATTACCACATAATAATCCAGATTGCAGCCTCCCAGTTAGGATATTCAAAAAAGAAGCAGTGTTCACACTTCTAGCTCAACAAAGTACAACATTTCTACAGCTCAGAAAACTTACGGTACTCTAATAATGCATAATCCATATTTATAATTCTTTTTAATGCACATGGATTTTTGAATAACTAAGCTTCCCATTTTAATGAGTAAATATGCAAATATACAATTTGATTAAAAAAAATCTGCACATTTTAAGCCATAATTAAAATAAATATTATGAATCAGAAAAAAAAAATTTCCCAATTCATGTATTAAAACTCACTCATTTTCTAGTGCACTGCTCAGAGAAACTGGTCATTTGGGGAGGAAAGAAATAGTTTCAGAGTATGTTCAGTTTCATCAGGAGGTAAATGCTTTGTACAACAATGGTATTTAGACTGTAAGCTCTTGAGGACAGAGACCTTTACTTTTTAATATCTAGAAAGTGCCATGCAAAGATACATGTATACATTAATATTTAATACACAAATATTAATAATACTGCTGAATGAGGTGCATACTTGCTCACCAAATCATGTTAGATTACAGCTCTGAATGTAAATAGAACAGTCTTACAATTGTAACTAGAGCTCTGCCAATGTAATACCAAGAAATACCTGAGTCCTGCGTGTTTGCAATCTGTACATATTTGTAATTCAGATTTCTGAAGGTGTGGGATGATGTGATTTGAGAGCTGTGTGATGCACTGTGTGTTTTTACATGGGCCTGGGCCTCTCTCTGAGCCTCAGGAGTAACCTTTGAACCTAATGACCACCTTCAACCTCCATTAATAGACAAGTCTTAAGTAGATCCTCTTACTCATTTGTGAAAGACTATGCTAATACTTTCACTAAAGGAATAACTGCAGGGTAAAGTCAGTGTACCTTGCTAGGTATAGAAAAATCTACAGAAAATATAAGTTTAAAAAGTTTTAATTATAAATAGGTATTTATCAGACACAACAGCAATCCCTTCTCAGCCAGGCTTAGTGCCTGTTGCAGATAGCAATGAACACTCCAACAAAAAGCTTATTTTTTCAGTTATGTTTATCTCCACAGTGAATTTTTTGCTGTCTAGTTAGGGGTGAACTTGTGTTGCAGCCTTTCTCTAACTCAGTTAAAATGTCAATCAACCAAATCTAATGGAAATCAGATTTTGTTAAGTGCAATACTCAGACAATTTCTTGCTACACCATTTTGATATGATATTACTATACTTTTTTACATTTAACTGTTAAATTCTTATTATATATATTATATCTATTGTAATACTTTCATCAGGCATACTTATATGAGTACAGCTTGTAAACAACAGCATGTCTATCATATTAGAGATGTATGAGCCTGTTTCTCTTCCTTACTACACACAAAAAAAAGAAAGAAAAAACAAAGAAAGAAAAAAAGAAGCATCTCTGTTGCTGGATTGAATGTAGTTGGCCACATCCTGTAGTCCTGTCAAATGGCAAACACAGCCTGGAGTTCCCATACATGTTATTTGGGGCCAATTAAAAGAGTAAATAGCTCATTTATTTTCATATGTCTTATGTTAAGAGTCTAAGTTGCTGCTGGATGTGTATTCCAGCACACTGCACATATATATGCTGCTGCACAGTTGGACTTTACTTTGGCTGAAATGGCATAGTCACAGAATCACATCCAGAAATCTTGGGCATTTTCTATTCCTTTATGTACACAGTAAAGTACAGAACAAAAATTCCTTTATGTGTCTGAGACAGCACTTCAAAAATAAGTAAAGGTAGGAACACAACATTACTCCTGGTCGAACTTACTCTGCATTTTGGGAAATAGTTAAGTGCAGAAGAGCTATGCATAACTGGCACAATGCACCAAGTTTTGGAAGACAGGGTCCCTAAGGAACTGTAACAGTTCGTTATGGAGGCTGCTGCTAGCCTTTCCAATGCATAAATTATTCTTTTCAGTGCTGTGCATATCTGAGGACATAATCAAATCTTGTGGCTGGAGGGAGATATTTTGTTCTAAGCAATGAAGTCTGAAAAGAAGCCATTTTGTTTCATCTCGATGAGGCCTCACTCTTAAGTTTCATAAGAAAATGCCCCACAGTTTCATTGTTCCTCTCAGTTTCATGCATACACTGAGAATTTCTGGAACACCTCAAGACAGATGAAGCTTCCTATACTCACCTGCATTTCTGGTTAATGTTCAGTAAACCATCAACAAACCATGACTGGGTTGTTCTGACAGTTTTAGTTCAATGTGGACTATATTTCCTCAGACCACCACTTCAAAGCCAACCTAGTCCTAGTAAATGACTGTTGATGACTGTTTAGAGAGCTATGTGGTCTGCAAGCATATATATATATATATATATAGCTTATAGTGACACCAAAACTGGACATGAGCACCTCCCACAACTATTCATCTGACTGCACAGAAAAGAGACATACACAAACTATGACTGAGTAGGACAGTTCATTTCAGAATGTCTGCCTCTTGTACTCTGATAGAAAATCTCAGGGATCAAAAGAGCTGTCTTAAAGATACAGACAAATAAGATGTCAGGAGAGTTCAGCAACACATAATATCTAGCAACTGTAGGAGCAGACTGAAATTTGTTTACTATACCTATCAGTTTTAGAGGGTCAGAGTTTGAATGGGTTGAACTAATGCAGAAATTAAGGAAGTTTACATGGCAGAAAGAGCAAAAACTACAATGTCTTTATACAGGTTAAGAAATTTCTCCATAATTGTCAAGGCAGCACTTTCCACAAATGGAGAAAGGCTTCTCTTTTAGGCTATTTTCAATACTTACTGCGTGTTTTTTCCTTTCAATAAAAGGAAAAGCAGATAGTCAATATTGCTGATTGTAAAAACAGGAGTTGTACAACTAAAGATGAAATAGGATGAGTTAACCTTTCCCAGAAGGCTATGTTTAACTAAATTATTAGCATCTGTTCTTTTCTCTGCCATTCATTCAGGTCCTGTTTTACAGAGCGTGTGCATAGGGTTATTTCTGACAGCAAAGATTGATAGTACTAGTCATTCATTTTTTAAAGAAAACAGTACAAAGCTTGATAGTGGAAGTTAAACCCAGGAATGACAGAATATTAACTGTGCTACTAACTTCTGTACTGTTGTTAATATTTTTCCATAATCCTAACCTACTTTTTCTCATTTATTTTATAAGGAATTAATCCTGCCTCTTTATGTGAGGAATGTTGGCAGGGGCTAGGATTTGCAGGAAACAAAATATGGATACTCTTCTAAAGGAAGGTTTTGTGCTAAGGGACAAAACTTGAAAAAAAACAACCAAACACAACCCTTTTCAATGTAAGATGTGCACTTGTTAAACTGTGTACCCAAATGAGCTGTTTAGAGATTTTAAAAACCTTTCTTTAGACTTTCTTTCTCTTGCTATTTCTTTTCATTGCATCCTATTTAAATTCAGTGCTATAAATCCAAGGAATGCACTTCTGTACTTTTTAGAACAACTAAATAAACTACTAATAATAACAATAGTAGTTACACCTCAGTGCTCTGAAATATTCTCTGGTTTATGAAAGTTTACATAATGAAATGTGTTACAAGCAAAGTGAAGCAATCCTCTTTGATATTTTTACCACACCAATACATGGCAGCTTCAGGAGTTCCTCCCTCTGAGACACTAAAGGTGCTTACTAGAACTACATTAAATGTTTCTGTCCATGTCAGTGGTGCCAGCTGCTTTACTCTGAAATGTTTGCCTTCTTGGCAGCTCTAAGAGCAGTATCCACCCTGTCTTTTATCTGCACCCCACCAAGCAGCCTCAGGCACAGTCTGACAATCCCTTGTGTTCTCCTGTGGCCCCTGGTGCCATAACTGTGCCCACAGCAGAGGGTGCATTAAACTCATTGCCCACGGGAAAGTGTGGGGAGTGATAGCCATGTTCCTAGAATCCTTGCATGGGTAGCATGAGCTCATTAGCCTTCTGGCAGTCATCCTAGGAGAAGGACAACTCTGATTCCAAACCCGGGCAGATGGAGCTCCTTTAGCCCTGGAAGGCCTTCCAGCTAAGAGCTTAAACCTCCATCCTAAGGACTTGGCTGCCAGTGTCCAAGCTTGCTAGGCCCTGGCAGATGAAGCTTAGGACTAAAGGGTGGGTCCAGCTCTGTGCATGCTGTGTCTCACCTAAAAAAATCCCTAGTGCAGGCTCGAGGGTGCTATCTGCTATCCTCTTTTTATCAGCGCTTGGAAAAGGCACTGAGGAGGAGTGTGGGTGGAGCCTTCCCTGGAGCTTTGTTCACCAAGCCTAGCCATACATACATGCATGAAGATAATTTGCTTATCTCTTTTCATGTAACTACAGATGGTGCAAAAATGTAGAAGGCAGTTATTTTTACATATAACGTGCATATGTCTTCTGGAGTAATGCCTGTAAACACGTGAATTTCACACATAGCTAGGAGCCCTAGACACGAACTGCTGACGAAAACGTGCTTGTACTTAAATTGGTGAGGAATGAGTAAAGTATAGGGATGCTCACTAGGAAGAAGAAAAAGTAATATTCTGCTAAGTGTGGCAGTTTAAGAAATAAAACCAAAACCCAACAATTTCTTTACATATACGTTGATTGGCACTGAGGCCATGAAAAAATTATTGCTCGTAACATTTTCCTACAGAAAACTTTAAAACAAATGGCTAAAAATACTAAAAATCTTGATTATTATGAAAATTTATTTTGACTCTTTGCAAAAGACATTATTTCTCTCAATAGGTTTAAATTGTAATTACATGAGTGTAACTGAAATACGAGAAGATTACTCTTTTCAGGCTGACTTTCTCCATTTCAAAATGGAAATTGGGAAAAAATGAGGTTATTTTGTATCATTACTATTTTTCAATATTTGAGGCTTTATTTCTCTAACAATTTTCATATATCAAATGAAAATCAAAACACTCATCTCAGAAAAACATGAGAGCATTTTATTTATGTTCTTTTGCGTTTCATTCTTCCTAAATTTCAGTATTTCTGCAAATGTATCACTATTAGATGACTAAGCTATTAAGTTACTCATAACAATTCACACTGAGTCAGCATATGTGATTTCCAACCTGTTCTGTATTTTGTAACCTGGAATCTAGATTGAAGCTCACACATGACAACAGGCAGAAGAACAGTATTTTGAACAGCACAGTTCTTTCTTGAGATGTTAAGTCCATTTGACTGTTGTCACAATAGACAGGTAAGATAACTCCTCCTGAATGGGGATACACAGGTAGCATGTGCCACCAGAACCTCCTTTGCACTGCTTCTATCCCATCTTTCAGTTATTTCTAGCTATTCTCACACCAGAAACCTGGCAGCAGGTTTTGAGGATAGAAGTTGTGCTTTAAAATAGAGTGGAAGAAATGTTCATACCAGTGTCTTGTTTTATTCTTACGTAAAGTGAGAATATTTCCAATTTTCAGGGTCTTTTCACAAGATGAAGCAAGCAGCAGAAGCATAACGGTGCCAAATTACAAAGAACTGGCTGTACAGGCAATCCCATCCTTCACTCCCTCCCTGCAGCTTAGAGGTTGTGCCATCTGCCCTTTGGATTAGTCTATCATCTCAGATCACAGATCCTTGTTCTTTAATGAAAATTAAAGCTTCTTTGTGTGAAATGGGTAAAGACAGCAGTACCTTGAATGGGACAGAGTGGAACAGCAGCAATGCACTTATGGGAGTGCACAAGGCACTGCCAGCACATAATGCTTCCATAAAACTGTGTGGAAGGTTTTGCAGTTACTCCTCATTGCAATCTTGGTTTGATTTGAGTAAACAGTGACTAAAAGCCTGACAATGCATTAAGAAAAGGATAATTAGGCTTGCGTCTACTTTCACTGTATGTTGTGTATTAAAGAAGTTTCCAAAGGAACTATGAAGGCGATGTGGCTTTAAAATAAATATGTGATTAACTGAATGATTGTCAAAGGGATACCTTATCTTGTTGAAGTAAGCTGTGTGTTTGCTTGTGTTCAGGACACTGATTCAATTGCCTCCTTCCTATGCCCTCTGCCCTGCAGGAGACCATTGCAAGGGAGGGATACTGTCTCCCTCACCTCTAGCTGGGCCCTCACTCCTGCATTTTGGTATTCTGGGAAATGTAGTGTAGCACTGAAGTGGCCATTTTGAATATGCTCTGCTTGTTTGTAAACAACTGAATTTAAAGTAAGGGATGTTCTAAGGATGTGAAGAAGGGTGATGTCTGCATTGCATTTTAAGTCCATGAAATGCATTTTCATTAATGAACAAAGAGCCTTTAGATGAGATGCTCTAAGAAAGCTCCTTTTATAAGATGGAGGGTGCTAGAAAGTGTGTGTCACTGCCACTATCACCTAATAGAGGTTAGGCACTGACAGAGGCAACAAGAGAGCTGGAAGAAGCCTGTCTCTTGCTGTCAGTTTCAGGCTGCAGGCTTTTGTGTTCATTTATAATGCAGTCGAGAAGGAATAGCTTAAATTGGGCTCCGGAAGCTTGATTTTATAGTTTGCTAAATTTCTCTTTTAAATCTGTTTAAAATAAAAGAGACGTTTCTATGGAAACCTTCCCTTTTAGTGAAGAAAAATCTCTCAAAATCTCCCAGGCACTGTCTCTGCCTCACACAACCAGGGCTGGCTGGATAGTGCCAAGAGCTGCCATGCTCCCCATACCTCAGGCTTGCCATGTCAGCACAGCACTGGGCAGTGTGGCAAACGCCTGCCTCACCTCTGTGGTACAATTCATGCAGCCTTTTCCATCACCTCCAACAGACCAGGGAGCTTCATATTCTTCCACCTCCCAAAAGAACTGGCAGCAAAGGAAATTTCCCACTGGCCTAGGAAGCCCCAGTATCCCAGTATGTCAGGGGTTGGAAGGGCCCTAGAAAGATCATCTAGTGCAACCCCCCTGCCAGAGCAGGAGCACCTAGACCAGCTCACACAGCAATGTGTCCAGGCAGCTCTGCAATGGCTCCAGACAAGGAGACTCCACAGGCTCCTGGGCAGCCTGCTCCAGTGCTCCCTCACCCTTACTGGAAAGAAGTTCCTCCTCGTGTTAATACTAAACCTCCTGTGGTCCAGCTTGCTCCCATTCCCTCTTGTCCTACCATTGGATGCCATTGAGCAGAGCCTGGTTCTCTCCTCCTGACACTCACCCTTCACATATTTCTAAGCATTAATGAGGTCTCCAGTGGTGGGGACAACAGCATGTGCTGGCTGTACCCTCTCTGCCCTGCAGCACTGCCTGGAGCAGGGGAACCTAGGCAGAGCAAGCAGAAGCTCAGAAACTTGGAAGTGGGAGACACACTTGCTAGGAGGCTAAGTGGCTTCTAGGACTCAAAATTATTCAGATTAAGCTTTGTGTGTGTGTGTGTGAGGCTTGCCAGGGCTCTGGGCAAGCTGCTCTAGCTGGGGATGTCCCTGCCCACTGCAGGGGGGTTGCACTAGATGAGCTCCAGAGGTCCCTTCCAACACAAATGATTCTGTGATTCTCTAATAAGAAAAACCCTCTGATTTACTTAGGGATCTTTTCTTAACTCCTCTCTTGACTAGGTAACTCTGCATTTATTCTGAAGCTCATTGTAACTTATATGGGTGATATAAAACAGGACTGTTCAACATTTTTGACAACTATAGGCAGATTTTATTATTGCTATTATTGCTCATAGAGCAGAGAGCAAACAAACTTTATGATATGATGAGTCATCTAAGGGATAGATTCAACCTGCGTGCCAGGAGTTGGACAGCAGCATTATAATGCATTAAGAGTTCCATTACATTATAGGGATACCACCACGTGAACAAGTGCCAGAAGCTGCTCTGTTTAGTTATGCAGCTAGCAAAAGATGTAGTGGTTGTTTCTGCATGAACACAAACAAAATTAAGCAAACAAGTGGCAAACATTAAGTTATTATTACTAGCATATAGTCTATTATTTGTGCATGCTGATTTCATGACTTCGTGATTAAAGCTGCCAAAAATAGTGTTCTTTAATCTCACTGTCATTTAGAGTAATTCAGATTGTGGTATTTTTTATTAAAGAATATTTTCATTTTTCAATAAGAGAAAAAATTCTCATTAGGTAATGGTCAAAAGCAAAAAAAAGAAATTGTTACACTTGTCAGTGTCACGTCACAGGTATCTTTAATTAGTTCTTGTCATTTGAAGTCCCTAGATCAAAGACCAAAACAATCAATTTCAGAGTTGGGATCCAAGATACAGCACTGTACCTATCCTGGGATTTGCCAGGATAAGTAAAATGCTCAAGAATGCATGTATGATGATACAGAGAGCTGGTTATCACCTGGACACAGCAAGTTTCAGAATACCCTTAATCTTATTTAAATGACTTTACAGCTTTATGTTCACTCCAAACAACAGAAATGCCTGAAAACTCTCTGGAATACTTTATCAGCAGGCTCGTGATAACTCCTGTGTTCCTCATGTATAACAGCATCTATTCATTCATTCCCCACAGCATTGAGAGAAGAAAAACAAGGATGAGGGAAACCTCTCCAGACACCTTTTAATTCCTTTATGTGTCAAACTCATACATAAATGCTGCAGCATCTTTATGTAGGAAAGTACGTGTTTAACCTGGGTTCTGCTTCCTTGGCCCTTACTTTCAGTCTCCTCCTTGGGATCTTGTGGCTGCCCATTCCTCTGTTGTTACAGAAATAAAGAGGGAGTTCAGCTTCTGAATGCAAAAGATTTGAATTTTTTTTAAGCTACTTTGGCTATTGCAAAGACAGAGTTTGATGGAATTGGACTTGAAGACTGTGGACTGCATAAAAAGAAAATAGATTTCCTTCATATCCAGTGAAAAGGCTTTCCTTTGCTCTTGAAAAGGACAGCTCCTTTTCTTCAGCAGGAAAATGCCTAGAACAATATAGAAGAATGACAATATGTAGCCCCTATTGCAGGCAAAGGTCTAAAGCTGGCCACTGCCCTATGGTAGAGCTACTCTCTTCTCAATTCCTTCTCCAGGCTTTTGACTGTAATTTCTTTTGTGTCCTTTCTTTGCTCTGCCTTGGCCAACTCCTGCAGGTTTAGCTGCCCAGAGAACCCCTCAGATCTTCCTACATTATTTTACAGGCATCTGCCCAGCATCCAACTCACCTTTTGGCCCTTCAAAATCCTTTCTATCCTGCACTCCTAGCATCTGCACATTGCTACCTCTGTTTGATTAGACAACACTTGTTATAGGAAATACCATCTCTCAGCTGTAGTCCCATTATAAGTGCATTTTACAAAAGAGATGTCTTTTATGTGCATATAGTTAATGGATAATGGCCCATTATCATGAAGCTGTGACTTTATTCATAGGTTTTCTTCCAGCAGTGAAAGTCTTTATTGTTGTTAACACACAAAGTTCTGGAGCATTTACATAGAAGCAATTAAGGCCATATTCAGACAGGCTATTATTGTACCTAATGGGGACATAATAGGTGCTTAATAGGTATTTAGGCTCCTATTATGCTTCCTAGTTCAAATGACAAAATTACCAGGATCTTTACCCAGGCCAAACAGAGGAATTGTCCTGATGACTAGGAGTAACAGACAAGAATGTACTATATTGGGGGCTCAAATTCATTGTTCTGGACAAACGCACACAGGATTTCTTCTGTACTTTCCCTGAAGTGGTTCTTCTTTTCAAAGCAGAGCTCTAAGGAATTTGTGCAGCGACCTGGACTTGGTCCGTGTATGACAGGACCCGATGCAAGAAGCAAGTAAATTTATCAGAGAACATCACAAGCTTTTTTGAACAGAAAAAATAAAGCTTTTTCCCCTAACATTGCAGCAATCATTCACCTCATTCATTTTAAGACAGTCTACCAAATGATTTGCTTCAGGGATATTACCTTGTGAAAAGTCTTTTGAGAACAAAACTTGGACAAAAATATATTCACTATTATTTCTGATCATAACCCAGATCAAATGAAAGACTTAGTTGCTCCCCAAACAAAACACATCATACTCCTATGNACCCCACCTATGTTGTAAAACAAACACACAACTCTGCGGGTGATTCAGTTTGAGCAGGGCAAGTTTGAACAAATTATCAGCAACATCCTATTATATTTTTAAACACTTTGTTTCTTAAAATAAAATGACTATCCTGTATCACAGTATCCCAGTATGTCAGGGGTTGGCAGGGCCCTAGAAAGATCATCTAGTGCAACCCCCCTGCCAGAGCAGGAGCACCTAGACCAGCTCACNAAACACACAACTCTGCGGGTGATTCAGTTTGAGCAGGGCAAGTTTGAACAAATTATCAGCAACATCCTATTTTATTTTTAAAGACTTTGTTTCTCAAAATAAAATGACTATCCTGTAGAATTCAGAGTCCAATGAAAAAGTCCTTTTAATTTTTGCAGTGACATACTAACTTACTAGTGTTCCCCAACATTATATCTGAAAACAAACTATAGTCTTTGTAGTGTATAACAAGGACATTTTTCTTTCATTTAAACTATGAAAAACTATATGAAAATAATTTAAACACTTTTTTCACTTGAACACTTTTTATTTAAGCTATGAAAAATGAAAAGTTGTTAAAAGCAGAGTTGTAAAAACTCTTAATGTAATTATTTTCTTTAACATGCAAAATAGAGGAAAAGTAGTAACTGCTTTAGCAGCTGGGAGAAAATAAGCATTTAATGTTTTGTTACAGAAATATAGTACAAGATTAATTAGTCACTATCACAATGCATTCATGCCTAAAACACTTTATAACTTGAGTGGATTAATTATAATAAAGCTCAGGCTAGGAGTTGGCCACTTTCAGTTCACAGGTGGAAATTCAGGCTCTCCCCTCTCCATGCTTGCCCCTGCAGGCACTTCCTGATGCCTGGGAGCAGCAGTGCCTGTGCTCTCACACTGCCTTTGCTGGAATTAGGAAACAGCTACAAGGATTTTTCTTGGAAAAAATACTGAATTAATCTAGCTGTGGGATCAGTCTCATGATGGACAGAAGGGAGGTAACATTTTGCTAAAGCTATGGTTGAAACTACCTCTGTATGGGTTTAGAGCACATCATCCTTACAGAAAAGCATGATTCTGATGATAAAATATTTAAACCTGGCTCTCAGAGGGCCTCTAATTCTGCCTGTGGAACCCCACAAAAGCTCAGATATTCTGTTTAATCTTCACAGAACTGTTTTTTACTGTCTTTTGGTGGTGAAACTCTACACCGTCCTTTTCTGATGCAAGCTGAATCCTGGCAGCACATTGCATGATTTTAAACTCAACTGTGAATAAGAAAGTCTGAGTTTCTGTGCTCTACTAAGAACTCTGCTTTGGCAGCTTACAACTCAAATAACACAATCCAACAGACAAATCAGATCAAAACAAAGGAAATGACCCAAACATGAAGTAGGAATAGCACACGTTTCCAGAATTGCTTCTGGCCTCTTCTTCTCACAGAGGGGGATACAGAAAATCTCTGGGGTCAGGTAAGTCTCACTCCACAGAGCAGCCCCCCCAGAAGAGCCAGACACTGGCCACAGCTGCAGCCTTCACCAGTTGCCTGGACTGCCTGCTCAGGCACAGTCTGACAATCCCTTGTGTTCTCCTGTGGCCCCTGGTGCCATAACTGTGCCCACAGCAGAGGGAGCATTAAACTCATTGCCCACGGGAAAGGGTGGGGAGTGATAGCCATGTTCCTAGAATCCTTGCATGGGTAGCATGAGCTCATTGGCCAATATATACACCAATATAGCAAGAAAGAGAAGGAGGTGGAGAGAGCATGTATGTCATGTTGAAGTATCAGATGTCACAATAATTCAATAGAATAGGTTGTAGCAAAGCAACAAAGCAATCCATTTGTTAACTAGGAGAACTAAGGAAATCCAAAGACTAAGTTGCTGCTCATACTGATTATGGTAAGTAATCTGTCAGTCAACTCAGCCTCACTGAAGGTCAGCAAGAGGTATTCAGATACAAAATAGGTGTGTGACTTCAAAACTGAGACAATAAATGCTATGAGACAGTTAAACTTCTTAGATAGTGAAGTAACTATAGCGTACTGGAAAATGTCGTTGTGCTTTACACAGAGAGAATGTGATTTGCAACATAATATTTGCTTGTCAGATCTTCTGGAGTCCTTTGACAGAGTCAGAGGTGTGGGTAAAAGATATGTTTAGAAGAGTATGCTAAAGTCTATAGCTGACTGTGAAGACCTGCAGGAATTCTTGTGGTATTAACTCTGTAAATTGGAATGAAATGTCAGATGAAATTCAGTGTCAGTGAATGCAAAATAACATTTGGTGAGAAAAACACAATAACTCTACTATAGATGCACAACAATGAGCTCTGAAAGATCTTGTAGTCATTATGTGTGGATTTCTCAAAGCATCAGCTGAATATTCAGAAGCAGAACTTAGGAAATACTAGGAAAGCAATAAAGACCAGAATTTGTCATTGTCTGGTGAGTCTATGTCTTGACTTGTGGGTGCAATTCTGATCATCCCAGTTAAAAAGATGCAGCAGAACCAGTTTCAGAGGTGGGCAATAAGTCAGATCAGAAATACAGAGATTAAAAATACTTTTTACTTTGGAAAAGAGATGACTGATAGGAGGAGTGTATGATAGGATTATGTAAGATCTTGAACATTACAGATAACTCAACCAAGGCAAGTTTACCCTTTATATCTCATGGCAAAATTGTTGGGGAACAGGCTTAAAACAAATTAAAGAGAAACTCTTATTCATATTAAATACATACAAGAAAGTCACAATTGCCCAGAAACAATAGGGCTCAAAAGTATTTCTGAAAGTGGAATGAAGAATTCAATAAAAGCAAAAGTCCAGAGGAAATCTTAAGATCAGATAGTCCTTAAACTGCTGGTTGCCAACAACTGAGTGACTGTACCAGAAGTGCTGCTTTTTTATACTTACACCATTTTTCTCTTGAATCATTTACTACACATCACTTCTGAGACCTCAGGAGAGGTTTGCTGGGTTTGATACAAGAGAGGTTCCTACTGGCACTCACATTCTCTTTTCCTGACCTGTGTCCAAACCCATACTTCTGGGCTGAGTCTCCTTCTGGAAATAAATACTAATCATCATATTAAAGATGTGTTGACAGGAATTTTCAAAAAGGTGGTAGTAATAAACCATAACATTTCTCCCTGCCTTAAAATTTAAGAATCATCAGTGTCTTTTCTATAACAAGTCACAAGACTCAAGTTGCAAATGTATTACTGTACAAAGTATCCAGTTTGGACTGAGTTTCTTAAAAAATAAACATCTAAGACAGAAAGCTTTGTAATTTATTTAATTAGTGCTTTTGTGAAGCATCTGAAAGAGAATTTGTTTTGACATATAATTTACTGATCACATTATCTAAAGCCTATCCTGTTCCTCACTGAGTTTTGTTTCAGATGTGCTAGGAAACGAGCCACTGAAAAAGAACACCCTTTATTTGTCATCTTGAATTACTGAACAAATAAGAATATATTGAAATAATAAGAATTTAACTAACCTCAAAAAATTCCATCCATTAATAAAAAATTGTGTTAGTGGTTGTAAAGCAACATTGTATGTTGCTGATGGATTATTTTTTTTGCCCTAGACCTTTTGTATTGTGTTAGATTGAGTTACTAAGTAGCTGTCACACTCTGCCTTAGAAATAGTTTTATTTTAGTACTGAGCAGTGAATTTTTGAGTTGGATCATGCTTTCCAAAGCACAGATGTACAACTGTACATTGGAAGAAAGGGAGGTTCTTATCAAATCTGTTCTTGTATCTCCATGTTTAAGTTATCAGTAATTTCAAAGAAATATAAAAATATGGCTAATACAGCTTTAGTCTCACACAAAGATTAGAGAACAACAAATTCCATCAGTGATGAAAAGAAATTGCTAAAAGCATCTTGATCATTTATTAAGCTGGGTATAAGCAAACAAAATTTGGTTTAATCCTGCTAAGCATGTGGTTGCATATAGAAGACAGAGTAGCAAAATAATTCTTTGCAGAACAGTAACTGTGTGCTAGGAAGCAGTCAAAGAAAAGATTTTTGGATACATCAAGAAGGAAGGGGGAAAAGGGTTACTCCCACATTAATTAACCATTAATGCTTCCACATTAATGTCCATTGCACATTAATGCTTCCACATTAATCTTTGAATGTACAAGTAGGAGGATTTCAAATCTAAAGAGAATTTTAGACTAGAATAACAATTATTTGAAACATTCCAATGTATATTTTAGTAACATCTTTAATGTGAAACAAAGGTCCACATTTTCCAATCTTCCTAGAGAGAATTACTGAGACTGGATGGTGCAGGATTGTGCTGCCTCAGCCAGAAATAAATTATGAGGAAGAATAGTCTCTTTTGTTAAGTTTATACGTTACATATATCTATATATAAAGTGTTCTTTTATAGAGACCATATGCATGGAATCACCTAAACAGGTTAGGGTGACATGGACATTTATACAGAAATAAATTGGGTTTTCTTTTAAATACTTATTAACTGTATAGAGAGTTTCTATCGTATTATGAAATGGTAAAATATTACTGAAATATAAAAAAATATATATCTGGGAAGGTCACTATTTAAAAAGTAAATTTATGCTATTAAAAGGAAGTGTCAGGAATTCTTTATTAATAACATATGAAAACAATTTTTCCTAATTTTAGTTTTTCTACTATTAGACTGTGAAACATACCTACACATTTTGTCTCCTCAACATCAGTCATCACTAAAATTTACTGCTAATACACTATTGCAACCTTTCCTCTGGTGGAGTCCTGGCAGTGATGGCTATTGATTCAGAAGTACTTGGTGTGACTACCCCAGCAGTAGCACACAGCTTTTATTTCTTTTATTTTGCTTTTTGCTTGGGCTCAAGTGCTCTTCAAACCAGCTTTCTTGCCATACCTGAAAAGATTTCAGTTTTAGCTAGGAAAAAACCTAGCAATTCAACCAATTTGACTGCAGTCTTCTAAACCAAACTCCTATGGATAATGAAAGCTTTCAGATGTAAAATCTCCAGTTGCTGTGAGAAAAAATGAACTCTAAGTTATCAATATCACTGTAGACTCTTCAGTCTATGAAGTGATAATAGGAAGTACAGCATCTGAATTTAGCAACTGAATATCATAAATCATAGCTACTTAAAGTGTACCTGATCAGTGCATTTGAGACTTGATTTGCTGAAGCTCTGAAAAGAGCCTGTTCTGCAGAGCTAGATATTATACACAATAGAGAGAGTCATAAATAATCATCTGCAGTGCAGAAAAATATCTGCTCATTGCTGTCTCTTACATAGATGTTCACAGTCACAAGCTCAACTACTATTGTAAGAAATACATTCTTGATTTGATCAAAATGAAGAGATGAAAAAAAGCATTTCAGCTCCAATCACATGTTATTTATCAAGATAGAGTCATGTTCACTTTTGCCTGATGCTCCCCACTAAGACAGCAATGCTGAGTCAGCATCAAGAAAGTCTGCTTTACTTTTACCAGATCTTTCTCTGGAGCCATGTAGGATACTGAGTCTTACTCATATTTTTGTTCTTTAGGTCTTTGGAAAAAAGTAATCTACCAATAGCTGAAGTCTACATGCTGATCAACAACTATTTAATAAATATTCTGTTCTAATTTGTTCCTATGTTCTCATTCCAAGGCTTTTACTAATGAAAATAAAATGCCTGAATCAATAGTGAATCAGACTACAGGATTTTCTATGGCTAGAAATTAATCATATTTTACTCATCAAGTTCAATATATTTCCTTAAACTATTTTTAAGTTCTAAAAACAAACTAAAACCTCATTCTGAGACTTTCAGTGTTTACTAATATGTATTTATGTTTTAAAGCTACAAGCATAGGAATGTAGTTAAGACAGGTCCTTTGAGCCATAAAGTTTCCAGAGCTTTCCATGATTAGTTGAAAAGGTGAAGCTAATGACTCTGTAACAGAAAAAATTCACTCAATATCAGAATAAATATATAAACATCAAGAACAAAAATAATGATGTTGAGGATATTTGAATTATCACTCAATTATAACTCGATGGTTAAAGATAAGAATCCACCAAGACAACCTTTATATACAATTAGGATGTCAGCAAGCAGTCAAAATATGAGAAGCTGGCTGAAGCTATAATGTTTCAATATAAATACAGCGAGAAAATATTTGCATTGTGTATACCGATACAGCATTGTATATTTGCCCAATGTTAAGTATGGAAGATTAGATTTCTAGGTTGCCAGGATACACTATGATTTTGCTCAGTGATGAGGCAATGGGATCCAGATTAGTATGAAAAAAAAAGCAACTAAGAAAAACAACCAAACCCAGGAAAATATACGCTCCATTTTTGAATTATCAGTAACACAGGCATGCCCCTGCTTGCCTTCATTAGTTCCAGGCTTAAAGCCAACACAAGATTTACTTCCCTTTTAATGCTATTTTTTTCCCAGCTTGTCTCTTTCTTTACAGTCAGTAAAGCTTAGTCTCAAATGCTTTAAAAGTTCCCCTTACACATCCACCTAGCTAGGTGGAAGTTTTGATGAAGCTATGTGACAGATTCAATGCACATTCCTGATGCAGTTTAAGTGACCTAATTACAACCTACATTGCAACAGGTCAAGAAAGTTATATTCCCATTCATTTTTCAGTGTGAATGCACTCCATAAATGCCTCTATGTCCACAGGCTGGGAGATGGTGGGGCACCTGCCATCTGTTCAGCAGGATGATTTGCTAAAGGCCACAGGAAGAACCTTCCCACCAACTGGAAAACCTCCAAAGCCAATTTCACAGGAAATTTGTTGGGCCTAATTCTTAGGATCTGATCACAAAACATATGCCTAAATCCCATGAAGAGGCACATTTGGCAGGTGTTCTCAAGCACTAGCATGACAGGCACCAAAGAGCACACAAAGTGCTTGTACAGTAGAATTCATTAAGGGGCACAGTAGATTTCCCTTCACAGAATGGCAACCAGACAGAGCATTGCTGATACTACCACTGTTTTATCTAATTATATTGTTCACTCAAGCTGAGAAAGCCAAAATACACTGCCTTCACCTGTCAGGAGGGATTAAAATTCACACCTAATGCCTCTTCTGCAGGTGTTTGTTCGTGAGTGTTTTGTTTTGAATCGGTGGTGCGTTTTTGAAGACAAACCAGAGATACTTAAATGCTTTGTTTGCCTTGGTCTTCAGCACTGATGATGGGCTCTGGAACCCTCAAGAGCCCCAAGCTAGAGAACTATGACTGTAAGAATGATAAACTCCCAGCCAACGCTGACCTTGTGCAGGATTTCCTGCTCCAGCTGGATCCCAAGAGAGGGTACTGAAACAGCTGGCTAATGTCATCACAAGACCTCTCTCAATGATTTTTCAGTGCTCTTAGGAATCTGGAAAGGGCCCAGTCAACTGGAAGCTGGCAAACATGGTCCTGATTTTCAAGAAGGGCAACAGGGATGACCCTGGTAACTACAGGTCTGTGAGTATTACTTCTGTGCCTGGTAAAATTAAAGAGATATTTCTAGAAGTTATTGTTAAAACACCTGAAAGACAACACAGTCTTGGCCACAGCCAGCACAGATGCACGAGGGAACATCCTGCTTGACAAGCTTAATTTCATTTTATGACAAGATTACCCGCCTAGCTGACCAAGGGAAGCCAGCTGATGTGATCTTTTAGATTTCAGTAAGGCTTTTGATACTGTCTCTGACACTATCCTTCTGGACATAATGTCCAGCAGAGATTCACAGATTCATAGAATGGCCAGGTTGGAAGGGACCTACCTTAAAGATCATCTAGTTCCAAACCCCCTGCCATGGGCAGGGATGCTAGTCACTAGCCCAGGTCACCCAGGGCCACATCCAGCCTGGCCTTGAACACTGCCAGGGATGGAACAGCCACAACCTCTCTGGGCAACCTGTGCCAGTGCCTAACCACTCTCTGGGGAAAGAACTTCCTTTTAATCTCCAACCTAATCCTTCAGTTTGTAGCCATACCCCCTTGTCCTATTACAATCAGATCACCTAAAAAGTTTCTCCCCTTCTATTTTATAATCCCCCTTTAGGTACTGAAAAACTGCTCTAAGATCCCCTTGAAGCATTCTCTTCTCCAGGCTTTATAATCATAGAATCATAGACAGGTCGGGACTTCACCAGACCTCCATGACTTGCCAAATATGATGGAGAGCAGTCCTGCAACAACATGAGCCAATTCCCTCAGGACCCTGGGATGTATGCTGTCAGGGCCCATAGACTTATTCTGATCAAGTTTCAGTAGATGATGCTGAACCTGTTCTTCACATACAGTGGGAGGCTCCTCACTCCTCCAACACTTCCACCCATCTTCTTCCTTCTCTTTCCTTCTAATTTTGTCTCTTTTTCTCATCCTTTTTCTCATCTTCATTTGGAGACATGGAAGAGAGAAAGCTAAGCCAAGGAAGTGAATTTTTCACTGCTCTGAAGCCAGGGAGATTTGTGGTTACCCTAATCCCTGTTGATAATGAGTTCCCAAGCTCAGATGCAACTGCTGAGTAAGGCATCTTCTGGTCTTATGAGCTGTGTTCTCATGATTGACAGCTTCATCACTCTTAGGGAACACAGCTGCCAGGCCAAAGCTTTGTTGCAAAAAATACCAACTTCAAAACCATCCAGACACATAAAAAAGTACTCCCCAACATGTCTGAGGGTAATTCCTTAAGGTAGCCCTAAGTTAGCATATATGCAAGCAGAACAGAAACCAGTGTGTTTTCTTTTGGCATATTTTTCCTGAAATACAGGGGATAGAAATAAATAGGAAGTTTTCTGTCTTGCCTTTTGTTTTGTTGTTTTTTAATCACTCAAATATGCTGCTATGATCTGGAAGAGATACATGCTTATAAGGGCCAAATCCTTGACTAAGAAGATGCTATTTTTACATCCTCATTTCCTGAGTGTAGCTGTATATCCAAGCCAAAAGCGGGAAGCCTGTAAAAATAAGTCTAGACTTCAGTCCTCTAATCCATGTTTAAGAGTCTAATAAAGAGCCACGTGGGAGATTTGTCTGAAATTTTGATTTGGTAGAAGTGTTATACTTTTGTGACTCAGAATATTCCTTCAGGTGTGAAAATTTAGGCCTATGACCAAAAATTTATCATCCTTCTTCAAACCATTTGTTTAGCTGTAAATTTCTTTAGCTATTGTAGGAAGATTTACAACAGCATCATAGAAGTTGCTTTAATTTATCACTGAAAGGCTAGGTAAAATTTAGTGGTTTTAGATGCCTTTTGTTTATTGGGACAGTACAGCCAAACAAATCAAGGATTGAACTGAGCAAGTCCTCCTCCCAACCTTTACTGCTGCAAATACCTAAAGAAATCATTTGACGTGCTTCATTTTTCCTAACTTCTATTATTTCAAACAAATCACCACTTAGTATTTTCAAGGCCATTTGTCTTTGATTAAACATTTTGGTCGTGTTTTGTAACAAAAAATTTGAACTCTCAGTTCCCAGTGCCACATCCCTCAGCATCTCAAACTGTTATTTCAAGCCTTTGCATAGCAGTCCTGGGCCCCAGCTGCTCAGCTGTAGAAAACATTTTCTCCAGCAGCAGCAGCAGCAGCAGCTGGCTGCTTGGCAAGCTCAGCAGCCAGCTGTGGGGCCAAGGATGCCAGCACCTCTGGGGCTGTGATGTAGCAGCAATGTTGATGTAGGCTGTTGCTGTGAAGACAGGCTTGGATGCCCTGCTAACTCTTCAGCAGAAGATCTGGAACACTTAGCTCCATTTTGGGTCAAAAGGCTTCAAAAAAACCATGAGAATATTTTTTTAATTGGTGCAGTATAAATGGTGTTGCTGCTAGATCATCGTCATTTCCTTCCAGAGTCCCAGACTTCAAAATTCTTCTCCTTGAATGTTAAACTTTCTTTGCTCAGTAGGCAGGCAAGCAGGCTGTCTGCCAAGCCAAGAAACTTACTGGTTTTGTGCACTCTCATACATGACCCATATATTTGTGCCTAGGTTTTCAATGATGTCCTGAGGAGCCACGATGCCTGAAATTCACTGCCACCTGGAGGAGTTCAAGTTAGGCTGGAAGAGCAACTCTACTTCCAGTTGTGTTTTAACTCTGGAATGGCTTCCAGATTTTATTTGGCACCCCTGATACTCCACTGGAAGCTAAGTTTAAACATAAATAAAGGTGTATGTGTGTGTGTTTACATCATGGTCTATTAAAGCAAAAGAGAAGTGATACAATTAAAATATGAGTTCTCTTCTCAGTAAACCATGCCTACATTGTTTTATTACCTTTAATCTTGTAGTCTAAACATAGCTGGAATTCTGGTTTTATCCTTTTTTTTTTATTTTAAAATGGTTCTATTTATTTTGTTATTATAAACAATATTACAGAATCACACAGAATCCCCAAGGCTGGAAAAGACCCCCAGGATCATCAAGTGCAGCCTATGACCCAATACACCACAACATCTAAACCATGCCACTCATATTCATGGGATATATAAAAGCTTTAGCATTTTATAAATTGTGCTGTATTTCTGTTTACTTAGTTATATTCAAATTCAAGCAATTTTAGCAATCACTAAAGCTCTACTGTGTCTTTAGGTTCTTGAATAACCATATATCAACCTTAAACCTTGGGCAACTAAGAATTGTGGAAGAGTCCATAGTGTTTTCTCAGATAACAGCAAGCAGTTCAGTAAAAAATATTTCCTCAGCATTCCAGAAATACTGAAAACAGTGGATTACATCTAATAAAAAATCCTCTCCTATTTTCTCTGATACTTTGCTAATTAAATGCAGTTTATGTTCCAATGATATAAGGCTGCTTGTGTATTCCAAAAGTTCTTTTTAAAGAATATATTTACTTAGTAAATATTACTGAGTTCTGAGAAGAGTTTATCATTCAGATCATGGACTGGAGCCACACATTGATTCTTAGTTCTCAAGTAAGATTTTAAATTTATACTGTTAATCATTTAGCTTTGTAGTCAACAAACAGATTACACGTGAAAATGCAGATGCTCTTTATCATATCAACTAACTTCATACTTGTTCTGGGTTTATTGGGATGGAATCATAGAATCAGTTTTCTCTTGCAGACAGCTGGTTTTTTTGAGCAGAGTTCAGCAGCTGAGTGAATGAGAATAAAGTTGATTTTCATTTGTGGCTAGCCATGGCATGCAGGTCTCCATAGTGAGCAAGCTCTTTAGCAGTTTCGAGTTAGCCAGGTGCTGAGGTTAGAAGGAGTGAAAGCCAGGGCAGCTTACCCAAGCTGGTCAGTGGAACTATTCCATCCCAGAAACATCATGCTCACTAAAAATGGGAAAGTTTGCTAGGGATGGGCTTTTGGCATAGCTCTTTGCTCTCCAGAATTAGGCTGTGGGTTCATCTGGGTGTTATTTGAGAAAAATTTCTATCTCCCTTATGTTATGTTTCTCATAATTGATTCCAATAAAATGTTTTCAAAATGTCATTGTGTTTACATTTCGTAACACCATTTTGCTGGGAATTTTCATATAGAATATCAAAATGCTCAGCTGAAAAGTAAAATACATTCCTAAAATTAAAAATCAATTTAATGGAAAGCATACATTCATTCAGAAACAGACATACCTTACTTTGTGACCCTGACAAGAAAAGAAAGCAGTTTTCCTGGGAGAAAAATGGTTATTTATATTATTTTTCTCTCTTCTCTTCCTGACAAAATTGCTGAATTATTACCAATGTCAAAGCACACTTGGATAATGTAATAATTTTCCTAGTTATTTAATGTTATTTAATTAAAGTGATATTTGGCCATTGGGATTAGGTGGATGCTGATATCATAGAATTGAGATATGGATTTTATGCTGTTATTTATTAACATGATTATAATTTAAAATAAGTACCCACTTTGCCAAATGTATGAAAAGTCCATATCTTACCTACATCATTTCTGTTACAAGATGAAGACTAAAGAATAATAATAAAACCTCAAGAGTTTTATTCTGCTTCCTAGATCAAATATGGAGCTCACAGTACTGTTCTTTCACTATGTTTGGTGGCAATATTGGTTGCTAATAACATATTTAATCTATCAACAATCACTTCACTGAAGATGATAGCATGTTAAATCAATTCTCAGATTAAAAGAAAGAATAATTAAATGTCTTGCTGTTTGGAGATAGCTGAAAGAATGAAAGCTACTGATAGAGGCACTGATTTTCATAAGGAGACTGGAGCAAGAACTCTGGAAAAGTAAAGCTGTTTCTGGAACAGATAAATGCTACAGCAAGGGAATTGCCAAGCTGTATGGACAGTCTCAAGGGGAAAGGATTGAAAAGATAGGAAAAGTGAGTTTAGCTTCTTTTTGGCAGATATCTAGCTGGAAAGATAGCAGGAACTTCTGAAGAATAACTGCCTTTTGTTGTTTAATGTTGCTTCTAACTGAAAAGATATCTTGTACACACTCAGTGGCTCAGTGGATGTGCTGAGACTATTGGTAGATTAAGGTTACCACTGACAAAAATCAGTAGTGTTATGCCATGATGCTTATATACCAATTATATTTGGCTATATTCATATATTGTATGTATGTCACAGCCATTGGTCACCACAAATTTGCTTTCTCTCTGACATTATCTATAGACAGATATAATAAGAAAGGATATCAGTGTAGAGGATGTCAGACAGCCAAAAATCCCCTAAGTGTGGAGAAGTTTGAAAGAACACTCATACTGTTGTGAGTATGCCTCAGGAACATTTGATTTTGTCCTCTCTTATCCCCATGAAATTTAAGAAAGGAAAAGACTTCTGGTTAAATACTGTAAAGTTGCTAAATTCCAGCTAAGTGCAGCAAAGTTGTCTGAAGGCTTCTTGTCAGCTGCAGATGACCTGGATTTTCAGTGATTCTTCACAACATTTTCTTCCATCAAGGAACTGATTGTTTGATCTTCTTGGCATCTTTGAACAAGTAGAAGATAAAATGATATAGTTATCTTCCTCATTCTCTTTCCCTTCAGCTAAACTGTCAAATCATGGCTCATGTCTTTCCACAGGCAGTTCTTGACTTTGGACAACCCAGAGAAAAGGGAAGAGTACAAGAGGATAAGGGTTTTTCTAGAATTTACAGGGGAGGTCAGTAAAATGATAACAGACATTCAGTCAGACACAGAGTTAAGAAGAAAGACATGATCTTATATATGAGTATATATATATATATGTATATATGAGTACAGACTGGGTGAAGAGCTCATTGTAAGCAGCAGTGCAGAGAAGGACTTGGGGGTCATGAGAGATGAAAAGCTGGAGATGAGCCAGCAATGTATATTTGCAGCCCAGAAGGCCAACAGCATCCTGGGCTGCATCAGGAGAGGCATGAGCAGCAGGGCTAGGGAGGTGATTCTGCCTCTCTACTCTGTGCTTGTGAGGCCTCNGCTAATAAATGAGCAAAGCAACCTTCAGAGATTTGCCTGCTAATAGAGATGGGTCTGCCAACATACAGCACAAGCAAATAAGGAGTCATCTATCGATTGCAGGGATATTCCAGCAGCTGTAGAGATCACAGACAGTCTATTTACTGGCAAGCTCCTGAGCATTTTAAAAATGAAAAGGATGAAGTCATTCTTTTCAGGCTTTGAAGGGTGTGGATAATATACAGCACATGTTAGGAACATATTATGGAGAGTAGCAAATCAGTTCTGAATATAGATCAGAAGACTCTCTGTGTCTATGCAATCTGTATATTTTACATTCTGGTGGAAATTTATACTTAATATGAATAGCAATAAGATACCACAGATTTCATGAAGAATGCCAGTTGATCTACTAACAGCTTCTCTTTAAAAAGATTCAGAATAATCTAAACGGCACACATGGTTTTTTGCTGTTTCTTCATACTACATTATTATTGAGCAAAAAGAATACAGGATATTCACTCTTTGAGTAATATCAGAACCATCAGCATGTGAAATGTAGGAATGCAAATATTCCAGAGAATGACCAATATGGGCAGGTATTTCACTAAAGAACTAAACATTGCTGAAGAAGACAGAACTACAAAACACAGAACAACAGTTGTCATTTTTTTAGTGTCTCCATACTGCATTTAAAATGTACATCCAGCTGCTTCATTTTTTAACACTTTCCCACATCTCTCTACTTACATTCTGAGCTCAAAGTTCTTTAACATAATTTTGTTCTTTTAATAAGTTTTCTTTGTTTTTTCCATGGGTTTTTTCCTCAAGCTTTTTATATCAAGCTGCATTTTCTGGAATACTCGATTTGCTTTAGCACTTTCCAGATCTTTATACTTTGTGTTTCATTTCTTTCTTCATGACTTCACTCTTTGTGCCTCATCAGTCTATCAGACTGTCACAGGTATTTTTAGACAGCTGGTATCTAGGCACTCTATTACTATTAAAGATATTAGAAAGTGATCTAAAATATGCTGTAAAAAATATATTCATCAGAAAGAGTTATGTGGCAGATATATAAGAAGTAGTGACAAAGGGCTGGTGGCTCCAGCTCCCATGGAAGACAGATGTGCAGGATAAACAGCCCTACAATGAAATGAAGCAGGAAGTAGTGATCAGGCACAATTCCATTTTTATGTGATGCCTCTTCCATACTAACAGGCATGATAACAGCTATTTTAAATCAGTGGGTCCACACAAGTACCACTAGGCAATAGTCTGAGCAAATATTGGGAAGATATATAAAGTATCTGATCATGCAACTGAAGGGAGTTATGAATTTGGTCAGTGAAGATGAGATACAGTCTCATTTTCCCATGTCTGGTCTAGAAGGCATCATTTACCACATGACTAACAGAGTACCACCAATTCCAGTATATGGGGAAAGCTGAGTACAGCCTTGAGAATGCACACTTAGGTAGATATAGTGCTAACAAAAGAGCTAATAGATCATATTAAACCAATGGAGAAGCTCTCATTCCCATATCCTCATTATTATCACCAGCTTTTCCATGCAAAGTGATAAAAAGCATTTATCATTTGTCATCAAAGGAACTGACTCACACAAAATCAATCCTGATTTTTCTTTTCTTCTGCTACCAGAACTCCAGCTGTAAAACTTCCTCATAATCTTTCTGACTTAGCAGACCTCAGGAAGGATGAGATTTCCTTTGTTGTTGTTGTTGTTTTCTCCTTTTAAGTACTCCACAAGGATAGTATTACCCATCCTCCTGCTGCTTTAATTTCTCAGATAAACTAAGAGCTCTCACAAACTGCTTTGGTGACGATGGACAAATGTCTTTTCTAAACCTCAAGCAACTACTACTTCTCATCACCACTCTCAAGAAAGAGATGAGACAGAAAAAGGCATCATGGGCTTGAGGTGATATCAGTGAGTAGTTGTTACCTGATAAAATATCACTTAACAGTTGGAAAATGAGCCAAAAAAACCCATTTCCTGCACCTGCAGAAGAAGAAACATCTATCAAAAGACAGATTTGTACTCCAATAAAATAATTCTAAACATTAAGCTAATAACTTACACTTCATTACCATTTAGAGAAAATACTTAAAGATTTCTTTGTTTGTTTTTTTAAAGGATAGGTAAATTGCTCTAAGTTCAACTACTTAGAATTTTACCTGCCTACCACTTTTATTTTTAATCTCTCATGATTATTACCTGCTACTATATTCACTGTCTTTTTCCCATTTTACATCTTTTTATTATTTGCTGGTTTTTTGATTAGGAGTTTGCTATCTATTTTGTATTGAAATTGTGTTTGCACATTGCTGTTTCCCAGTTTGTTGCACTCTGGAGCACTGTTGGAGTTAATCTTGAAACTTATAGACTAAGTCTGCCCTTTTAAATATAACAGGGCCACAAACCATTGTCAAGTCTTGTGTCACTCGGTGTGATTTCACAGTCTAAAACAATCCACATATTGTTGTTGCTGCTTTTAAGATGATACAGAAATTGATATGTCTATCACCTGGCAATTCTGTACTTGCCTGAAGATAGAGGCAAATGTGGCAAATAATCCATGTACACACTTGCTTTTGTAGATGAAGTTGTATTAAAAATGCTTAAGATATGCCTAAACTGTCCACACTACAGGTCACTTTCATCCAACAGAATAACACAATCTGCCCTTTTCTACTTATATCATAGCCTACTGCTTGAAAAACACTCCAGTTTTTATATCTTGATCCTTTCTAGTTTGATTAAAGCATATAAATTTTGGAGGTATAAATCTGAATTTTCTATCCAAAATGGTTGCTCAACTTATTTTGCTCTCAGTGAAGTGATGAACTGCATGAATTTATTTTATTTATATATTTAAATCATTCCATCAGTGTACATGAAGGTGTAAAATACAGTGAATAGAAACACAAATGATGATGGCAAGGGGAATATCTTTTTTAGAGGTGTAAAAGGGAGAAAGAACTCAATAAAAGCCTTGGAAGACTACATACAAGTGAATGGTTATGAAATTCAGCATTTTTCTGTAGGAAAGGGATAATCACAAATTAACAATATTGGGGAATCTTAATATGTTGGGGGGGAATGCACTCATTTCTCCTCGTGTATATTACATAGTCATCATGAATTTAAAATCAATACAAGCCTCTTTTGTACTTAGTGCTGAAAAGACCAGGAGAGGAAGAGATATCTGCTAGTAGCAGCTAGGAAAGCTCTCTGATGTTATGCAAACCCAGATCTACTGTTTAGGAGCATCTAGTAGATATAAACATGATTAGATTGGTAACATTGCTACAAAAGACTATAGTTGCAATGAACCAGATTGTTTACTCCTTCAGCAGAAAGGTCTGATCGGCTTAAATTGTTTCCTTTTGTTTCAATTCCATTTTGTTTCCTCTTTTCACGGCAAACTGTAGTTCAAGTTAGGGCTATATCAGCATGCTTTTCTTCTAATTGCTGGTAATTAAATATTTTCAAAGAAGATTCCCCCCTTTAAATTTTTGTTTTCTGCTTTTCTAGGTTTTTTTCTTTTTTCTTTTTTCTTTTTTTTGTTTTGGTGACCAGCAACTACTTTACTCAATTCCATCTTTATTTATACCCCCACCTTTTCCCCTCACAACAACTAAGCAAGTTTAGACAGAAGCTACACCAAGGCTTTTGTTGGGCATGACTGAAATACCAAGGTGTCAAAGATTGTTTGCAAAATGAGGCAAGTTGCTGGAAGTAGGAGGGAAAAGAATTAGGCTAGGTCCTGGGGGCCTAACCTTAAATTCACAGTGTGTATCTTGTGGCATAGGAGTGAAAAAACACTGAGGTCTTCCTAATATCTCAGGTGGTTCCTCCAGGTGGTTCAAGAAGTGTTTCTCTTGTACAGTCTTATAAAAGCATGTTTGCTCTAGATCTACTAGGACCTACTAGTGACCTTCCAGGACCTAAAGGGAACTTCCAAGCAGGCTGCAGAGGGCCTGTTTGCAAAGGCCTGCAGGGAAAGGACAAGGGGCAATGGTTTGAAATTGGAGAGGAGTAGATTTAAACTGGACATTAGGAAAAAGTTCCTCCCCACGAGGGTGGTGGAACACTGGCCCAGGTTGCCCAGGGAGGTGGTTGAGTTGCCATCCCTGGAGGCATTGCAGGTGAGGCTTGCCAGGGCTCTGGGCAAGCTGCTCTAGTTGGGGATGTCCCTGGCCACTGCAGGGGGGTTGCACTAGATGAGCTCCAGAGCTCCCTTCCAACCCAAACCATTCCAGGATTCTATGATCTTACATCATGGCATAAGGAAAAAGAATTACTGAATTTCAAATGTGCTAACTTTTCCTCATCATAAAGGAAATGAAATTTGGGACTGTCAGAAAGGCTGGGTTCTGTGTTTGATCCAGATGCTTTTTAGCTGAGATTCTGAGGTTGAATATTATCTTAATCTTTAGAGCCTTTCAAGATAGGCACTACATGTTTGGTGAGGAAATTTTTTGCATTGTTTTACTTTTTCATGCAGAGACCATAGCTGAAAATGCAGTTTCTTATTTTGAATACTCATCTTCATCCATTTGTATAATTCTGGTATTGCTGGAATGTCTCCATCTTTGTGATGGTAAAAGCTGTATATTAAAGCATGGCCATATATTTCTGCTTAGGCCTTTAAGAAACATAACTTTTCATGTTTATCATTGTTAATGTAGTTCTGTTAAGTCTTGCATTTGCTTACTTCCTAAATTCAGTTAGAAGCTCTCTCTTTGCTCATTTATAATATCAACGGGGGCAGCTGCTACACATTTGCATTGAAGAATAAAAGACTTGAGTTTAGTTGTATGTCTCATCCCACAGAGAATGACTGTGGAGATGTGCATCCATGCATGAGTGCATCTATATCTGGGTGAAGAGCTCATTGTAAGCAGCAGTGCAGAGAAGGACTTGGGGGTCATGAGAGATGAAAAGCTGGAGATGAGCCAGCAATGTGCACTCACAGCCCAGAAGGCCAACAGCATCCTGGGCTGCATCAGGAGAGGCATGAGCAGCAGGGCTAGGGAGGTGATTCTGCCTCTCTACTCTGTGCTTGTGAGGCCTCACCTGGAGTACTGCATCCAGTTCTGGGCTCCTCAGCATCAAAAAGATGTGGAGCTGTTGGAGCGAGTCCAGAGGAGGCCACAAAGATGATTAAAGGTCTGGAGAAGCTCCCCTAGGAAGATAGGCTGAGAGAGTTGGGATTGTTCAGCCTGGAGAAGAGAAGGCTTTGAGGGGATCTTATAGCAGTTTTCTAGTACCTAAAGGGAGATTATAGGACAGAAGGGGAGAGACTTTTTAGGAGGTCAGACTGTGATAGGACAAGGGGGAATGGCTATAAGCTGAAGGAGGGGAAATTTAGATTGGAGATTCTGAGGAAGTTCTTTCCCCAGAGAGTGGTTAGGCACTGGCCCAGGTTGCCCAGAGAGGTTGTGGCTGCTCCATCCCTGGCAGTGTTCAAGGCCAGGCTGGATGCAGCCCTGGGTGACCTGGGCTAGTGATTGGCATCCCTGCTCAGTGTGGGGAGGTTGGAACTAGATGATCTTTAGGGTCCCTTCCAACCTGCCCATTCTAGGATTCTATGATTCTAGGATTCTATATGCTCACTGCCTTGATTGAATACTATATTCACTGATGTCACAGCAACTTCCACTTCAGAATCTGAGGTGCTAAATTGATCAATGTGGATTCAGATTCACTACTACAAAATCATGAAGATGAATAAGGAGTACATGTTCTAAGCTTAATTTAGAATAGGTTAAAATATGAATCATTACATTTCCATTTCCTTTCTGATGTACTTAATGCACCAATTTTTCAAGCAAAAAGGTTACATTTCATTACTGCTTCTGAATATATGTTTCTTGTCAGGAGGCCTATGAAATTTCTGGAAAATGGGTATAGAACAACATCAAAAAAAGCTAACCAAAAAATTAATTATTGCTGTCTACGCTGTGCAAATCCTGACAGGTGTGAGATGAACTATATTTTAAGGTTTTGCTGATTGTGCCTCTCCTGGAATACACCATGGTCAATGATTGTGATGATAAAGTAAATTTTTATTAATGGTAGCAGTCAAAAAATTAACAGAAACAACAGTCAGCAGTAACACTGAAAAGGCTGAAAAAAGGAAATCTTTATCACTGAGCATTCTCATGATTTAAATATAAAGGAAAACAGGTCATTAGTAAATTATTAATTTTTAGATTCTTGCTTTATTATTCATAATTACTAAACTATTCTCCTGACTGTAGCAGTCTCCTACCAAAACAATACTCTGGAATAGATGCTACAACATTATCTTCCAATCCTCTCACCCCCCAAATTTGAATCATTTGGCAGAGCAATGAAAGCCAGATAGAGCCATACAGGAATCACACTGCATATCAACAGTCTCAGCATTTCAGTGTATTCTGTGCATTTCAATGTGTTGCTCTGTGCTATCAACTGTCCCATTTCTGTGTGAATCCACTATGCATACATACACTCTCATTATTTATGTTACAATGGTGTCTAGTTGCCCTCTCTGAGACTAGAGTGCTATAAATTCCTCTAATTAAATGAGAAATAACTCCTGCTCTTGGAAGGTTACCATCTAAAGAGAATAGATGGGTGAACAACAGAAGAAAGGAAGTATTGTTAGCTATATACTAAAGACAAGAAGCTGAGGCATAGACTCAGGAGATGCATGAATAACATTTTCTAGGGGAAGACTGAAGGAAAAAAAAAAACCAACACCTTTTCACTGACTGAAAACAAACTTCTTTTTGGTCAAAAAACTACAAGTATTTATTTTATATTGAGAAGCATGTTTCATCCAAGATGGAAAAAGAATCTTCTCGACAAAAAATGTGGGAAGAAAGCACTAAATTTACAGGATATCACTCTGTTTCTAAGGAATATGTCTTACTCCCTTCTACCCTTCATCTTAGTGATAGAGATCTCCTAGAATTAGTTTTCTCTTTATCTCAGCACCATCTTACCAGTCATGTTCTTAATCACAGGACTCTTGTGTATGTTGATGGAGAATGAAATCATTTTCTTTTTTTCTGTTGACTTCAGTTCAACTTTATATAACTATCCAGAACTTTTCTGTTTCTAGTCATTAATAGAGTTATTTTTCTTTTTCAAAGCACATATAAGTATTCCTTTTAATATGGAATGGTTTTGGTGGAAAGCAGTTGGAATCAATCTACACCAAGATATTTTGCAATATCTTAAACGTTAAAAAAAATGTGTTCAAAGTCCTCCAGGATGAGGAGAGTGTTGAGAGTGGTTCCAATATTTTCTGGAAATTATGTGTTATATATATGGTGGAGTTTACATTCTAATGGATTAGATAAAATAGACTTTACTTTCCCTTATTGTCATCATCAAGGTTCCAGAATTGCCAGCATAAACTATTTTTTTGATGTTTCTGAAAATTTTAAACCGTACATCCTCCTCCAATTGACAACTTTTGGTTAAAAGCATTCAAAAGTTTTGGTGAATAATAAGGTAATTTGCTCAAGTCCCATGTGAATTTTCTGGTAAGGACAGAATATGAAGCATGTGTTGCTATGCTCTAGTCAGGATTACTTGTACGTTGGTTATCAAATTCAAGGTAGAGAAAATGTGGCATATAACTTGAAAAAAAATAATTGCAATTTCATGAAGCTTAATTCAGATTGCTCACAGAGGTCAGTTATCATTTTCATTACATAATCTTCTGTTCTCTTTGATTTTTCATGTTATATCAAAGAGATTCATGTTTGACTTTTGAACCAAAATGCAGCGTGACTAAGAAAAGAATAAGAATAATTTTGAACTTCAAAGTCTTGAATGGCATGAAATTTTGTTTCCAAGGAAACTGCAGATTTTACTTTGGTAGAGGCTACACCACAAAGAAGGTGTAAGAGCCATCTAGGAAATTGCCTGTACAGAGGTAAAAGCCATGTACAAGAGTCTTTGGTTTAGTAGTCCCCTCCTTCCTGCCATGGAACAGAAGTGAAGCTCATTTTGTTCTTCTCATATGTATGAACAAACAGACAATAGTTCTCTAGTGTTAAAATGTAAGAAAATCAGAATGCAAGTACTGTTGTTATCCATGAGAGAGAAAACTGAAATCTGCAACTATTTCCAAAAATCACAGTGAGGCCCATTCTTCTCTATGGGAATAATGGAAATTTAGACTATCTCCATCCTCTTGACTGGAACCACAGGCTTGCCTTCATTCACACATCTTTGCATACTGGGAAGTGCCCTCACCAATAAGAATATATGTCACTCTATTAAAGTTCAGTGTTATACTGATTTATATCAGCTGGAAATGTGATACCTAAATTATAGTGTCTCTAGTAATATTCAACATTGGTCTACTTTATAGCATATCACTGAATACCACTAAAACCAAATGCCTAAATGTAAAGAAATATCATATTTATATTATCTGCAATTTTTCTTACCCAAAAGAAAGTCCCAATAGTGGATTTTCTTTGCTGAGAATATAATTTTTTATAAAAAAAACTCTCACCATTACTTCTATAAGTATAATTCCTGTTTGTTTCTTTCTCAGCTGATTCCCAAGTCCAATTCATTTTGCATGATCTAAAGCAGTAATTAACAAAATGATGAGTTCTTTCCTTTGTTGTACAGCATGGTGAGATTAGACAGTACACTTTTCTCTTAATGCTCCTTTTCCTTAACCTCTATTGTGTCCTTCAGTTCACAAATATGTCAGATTTGGTGGGACAAACTCTCAGATGCTCCCTATCTTTTGGAATACTCAAATATTCTTGGAATCCTCTAAATTTAAAGTCTCCTTTATATTACTCAGAAAAAATAAAACTGTTGCAGAAATCATATTATTTCTGAGGAGTCAATCACTCTTAGTGTGAACTTCACCTTCTTCCAGTGATTGCTTCAATACCATCAGCCTGTTGTATCATCCTCATGCTGTGAACTGCTTGCCACAGTTGCATGTAAGCTTTATTTCAAGTGCATATTGATGCTAACTATTACTTTGATTAACTCTGAGCAGTGAATGACTGTCCATAACCACGAGGGTGGTGCAACACTGGAACAGATTTTTTTTGTGGTATTATTCCTATTTTTTTTCCTGTTTAAAAACCCTTGTAGAAACAATGCATGAGGGCAGGGAGAGGGATAACTTCCTGAAAGATTTATAGTTGTACATGTCTGAGATTTATATTCAACAGAACCGTGCCCTTACCATAAGGCACATCTGCATTGCCCTTGAGTAAATCACCTGCTGTTTACTGGTACACTTGGAATGCTTACTACGTTGTTATTAATTTAATTAATGAAAGTGCCAAGCACATTTTTGGCTCAAGCCTTGGGGTATTTCTGAGTTTTCAATGCAGAATAGACCTTCTGTGTGATCTATGATCATTATCCCTACCCCTTGCCCTCAGTGTAGCCTCTCCTCTCCGTGACCAAGCAATCTTCTTGTGGCAGATGTGAAGAGTTTTCAGAGGAGTAATTGTTCCTGTGCCCTTATGGATATTACACTGAATTATGCATTAGCCTCTAATTTAAACTTACTCCACTGATATTTTTCGCTTTTGTAATCTCTGTAAACATTTGATCTGTACCTGGCTGAAAGCTAGAACTGTTGTAGCTAAAATTGCTGTTGAGACAGTTATTGCTGTTTGCTTTCACAGAAATATGTTCTCGATTGAAGCTTCTCACTGAGACTATGTGGGGGTTTTGTTGTTTTCATATCTCCTCTAAAATATTTTGGCTTTTTAAAAATTTGGTGGATTTTCATCTACTTTACCTGCTTTCCCACCCATTCAAAACACCACTTCCTTTTCCATTCTTTTTCAGACATACAAACTGGCTGTTGGTTTCTATTGTTGCTTTTGTGATAGACCAGGAGCTAATCAAAACTATGCATGTAATTTTTGGTCCCATTTAATTATAAAAGAACTTGAGGACTATTTCAGCTCTTTCAGAAATTTTACTACTCCAAGTAAATAAAATTCAGCAATAATTCTTTGAATTTGGAGATTTTATTTCAAATACTGTCTTGGTTCAAGTAATTTTATACATACCATAAATACAGATGATATTTCCTTTCTTACTGCTTTTCACTTTCCATTTGAACTAAAGTTATTAAGAAGATCTAACAGAGAATAACAGTAAGTCAATGACTTAAATGTTAAGATAAGCTAGATAGTAATTCCTATTAATAATGCTGTGAGAAAGCTGGGAAAATCACCTCAGCAAAGAAGTTCCCTAGTAAATGCCTGTTGTTCCCTGCAACAAGAGTTGATAATGAGCTACAGCAGAGCTGGAATAGAAAGTATTCCAGTAATTTCATGCAAAGGAATGTGATCTTAAGCAAGAACCCTCTTCAATTATTTACCATGGCATCTATGCAAAGCCCTATGGCCTTATCTTTTAACTTTGTAGTGACAAATACAAAAATTTGTATTTTTGCTGCAAGAGCAAAAATAATAAATATTTATAACAGATTGAGACTGCAGGACATGAATTATTATTTGTTAAACTGTACAAAAATGCATTTTGGTTCTTTTTTAATTACTTGTTTAAAATAATCAATTGAAAATAATTACATGTGTTACTTTCACTGCCTTAGTCTTGATACTTAGGCCATGCACTTTATTATATAAAACATTCCTAGATACTTGTGGGTTTAATGTTATTAGAGTAGTTGCTTGGAGGACACTCTTGATATTAAGCATAAATTTATTAAAATTTAATAAGGATCAAATTCTAAATGTCTCAGGAACAAAGCTCTTTCACAAGTTTGTTTATGGACAAAAATTTGCACACCAGCTGGAGCCAAGAAGTTTTTATCCTCTGACATGTGATAAATTAACTTTCACCTTCTTTTTTAAAGAAGAGAGTATAGAGGTCCTGCAGAATGCAGATACTCTATTATAAATACTCAATGTTAATAAATTCACAGTGGAACCTAGAGTATGTGTAAAGGAATTGGTTTTTTTAAGAAGAAATATTAAACACATCATCAGCTACAATATTCAAGTCTTTTATAGTCCAGTTAGAACTCAAATAAGAACATCCATTACAATGACATTAAATGATAATGAATCTGTTAAACATATTTTCAGGAAGCTGGACAAAACTTCTATTTATTTGGCCAATAGAATAAAAATCATCATCCTGTCTTTTTGCTTAGTGAAAATAATGTTCACAGCTTTAACAAAAATACCTTTTTAAAAGATTTGTGAAGTAATGCATAGTAGTTGTCTTCTAGACAAACAAGTGGTCATTGATTTAAAAGGTTGATCCTTTGGAACGTGATAAATCACTGTTCACATTTTTAAAATGTCAGCTTGCAATTCTTTCCCATGCAGAGTATAACTAAAAAAAAAGGTGAACTAAAAGCTGTGATCCTACTTGTTCTAAAAAAGACAAATTAATTTAGTCTTTCTTACAAATACACTACTTAAATCTATTCATTTTCAATACTTAGCTTAATATTTTTACGTAACTGAGATAAATGATGTTTGTTTGTTTGTTTGTCCTTGGCTTCTCACTGCTTAAATTTCTATAAAGAGAAGTTTTCAGGACATAGAATGGTTAACTGTTAAATTGGGGCATTAGGCATATAACTCTGTATTCAAGATTATTATGTCAGGAATTGCTTCCTGTTTGAAGATGAATGCAAAAGTGGCAGTTTGATGTATTGCAAGTTTCAGGACTATAATTGGATTGCTCAGATGGAAAAGATGTCTTAGTTGACCTAGAGATGAGTGGTATAGTGAGTGACAGTGAACATCTCATAGCAATCTTCATGGTGGTCTAACTTTCACCTGTATTCTGCTGGTCTTTGAGATGTTGGCTAAAAGCTTGATCTCCTTTTAATAGAATAAGATGGGGAAAGGACAGAGTAAAGATTGGATGTCTCCCTGAACTCATTAGTCATGAAAAAAGACAAACAGTAGAAGGACAGGGGAAGTAGAAGGTCACGTGGAATGAGTGTAATACAAAGGCTGAAGAAAAAGATAAATTAAGAAGAAAGAGAAAGAAAGCACAATGTTTATCTGATGAAAAGCAGTGAAAGCCAATTATAAAGAAACTCTCATGTGATCAGCATCATGGAAGAGTAGGTCCAATGACTAGAGATTCAGTTAGAGACATTAGTAAATCTCAGACATGACAAAGGAGACAAGCAAGGAAGGTATACATCTACTGAACATAGCCAATGCAATATATTTCAAGATCTTGTATTAATAAGAATTGAAAATCTGATGCACTGATCTTGAGCCTGGAGGAAAAGGCACTTGAATACTAGCCAGCTTGCTTGGGCCCCTTACCTTCTAGAGCCCTGTCCCACNCCATCCATGGCATCCATGACAGTTTATGAACATTCTTTTAATCAATATTATCAACATCACAACAACAAATAGGTAAGAGTAATTTCAAGCATAATGAGGAGAATATTTTTTGGAAAAAAGGAATACTAAACCCCTAACTGACATCCCTCTTAAATGTACATTCTTCCTGAAAAGAGTGAGAAGACTGGGATTGATGGAAGCTACTCATTACAGGTAGAGAAAATTATTGACCAGTTTGCTGTCAAAAGTTGCATTTTTGCCAAGACCAAGATGTTTCCATGGAAGAATTCCAATTTCTAACTAACTCTATTATAAATACTTACTTGGGGAGCTGAAAGGTCTGGTCTTCCAATCAGCATTGTTTCTCCCAAGATTTTAATGTAAGTGGAATATCTTGCAGAATTTGATTCTGAAGGAATTATATATCTCTCTATAGAATCTACAGAATAAAATTCCATTGCTGAATATGTCTCTGCTGACTGACAGAAATGACAGAAGAGGCTCTGTCAAACAAGGAATACAAACTAGATACTATTTTGTGAATCCATGATCCGGAAGAATAGTAATTCCTGCACTGTTACACTTAAGGTTTAGGGGGTCAACATCCCTTAATCTGATAAACTAGATAGGTACAAAAATGCACAATTTTACCAGTCAAGATGAATTGTGCAAGATACAAACCAGAACTAAAACCAGTCTGACTGGAAGCTTCCCTTAAAAGCTGTTCAAGAATAGAAGAGATATCTTTAAGAGAGATGAAAATTGCATACAGAATATTTTCTACTAAGAAGTACTAGTCAGATACATTTTCTGTTTTCATTAAATAAACAAAAACAGAAAATCTGATTTTAATAATCTGAAAAATGGGATTGGAACAATATTTTTTAAAATGAAATAAATAAAAGTCACTAGTAGTGAGGAGATGGCATATTCCTTGAAAATAGTTAAATACAACTGTTTCCTTTGATTTATCTGATGGTTTCAGATATACAGTTGTTTTTTGGAGCTGTAGGTAACTGTGATATCATCTCTAAAACTGCATGGCACATGTTGGCTTTTAAAATAGTGGCTTCTGGAAAAGCCAGATTTGGATCATTACACTGTGATTTAGTAGAATCTTATTCCATGAGTATTCCTCCTCAGCCAGATTATGGACATTTATTAGCATTCATATCCAATAATTCATGTGTTCCATCCCACATAAAGGCATTGTGTCAGTTTTGCTGCAAGTACAATATGGAATTAATCTATAAAAGTACTGATATAAAAATCTGATTTAGAGTTGTGTGGTTGAATGTTCTGAACAATTTAGAGCCCAAGATAAAGGATTATAAGTCTAGGGTGATATTTCTGGCAGTTACAGTGGGTGCTTTTTATAGGATTTTTGGCTGTGCAGACTCTTTACTCACTGCTGTACACTACCCAACTAGATCACATTGCTGCTGAGTGGGCACAAATATTCTATGCACAAAGGTAACTCAATTCTTTACACAACTTTGTGGCCCAGATCAATATAAACATTGATATATCTCCACCACATTCTCAGTGCTTGTGTGACAGAAACCTTGTCTCCTGAAGCCTACTGTCCTACAAAAAGAGTGCTATCAATAGGGGGGAAGAAGATCAAAAATGGATAAATTTTTCAATTCCCTTAAATTTGTTAACAGTTTAATCAGCACTTATTTAATATTCAATGAAGGAAAATCATTTGAGCAATGAAAGTCTTCCATTTTCTTTTTTCCATATTCTACCAAAGCTATTTTGCTACCTAGAAAATGGCTTATCATCATTGCTATGCTGTGCATAACAACGGATGCAAATGATCAGACTATAGAGCTCAATAATTCATAGTGAAGGATTTTTCATTTTATTTTAGAACACCTTTTATGACAGCATGCTCTGGTAGAGCACATTGATTAAACAACTGATAATGCCACATTGTAAAACACTGAGATTCTTGGTACTTTGTCAGGAATTAGCACTAAAAACTGAACTGGGATTCTCCTATCTGAATATAGTCTTATTGAAAAAACTTCAGTCAGTGTCCTGTTCTTACTTATTCTCTGAGATAACTGTGCAGCATGTTGTACCTAACAGAAAAAAAGAAGATAAAAGTGAAATGTCACTAGCTTTCTGGTAGTGGTTTTTTTTTAATTTTTTTTTCTGATGTCATATATGAGTTCACTATATTGAAAGAATGCTTTTATGTTGCTTCAGTCCATTACCCTGTGCTGATCTTATCACAAGGAAGTTATTCACTCCTTTCTTTGATAATTAATATTGATTGCACGTTAGTGTGTGAGCAAGTAAAATGGCCTTCAGTCTCAGTCAGTAGAAAATCTACTTAGAAATTTAATAGAAATTTTTGTTCACATCTTTTAGCTTGCTTAATGATGCACCTCTCTTGCCCAAAGCAGTTATTGTAGTTAGAAGGTGATGAGTACAGGATGTAACTAGTTTTATCGTTGCCCAGCCACAATTTCATTTGCTTGCTAATGCTTCCACCTGAATCTTTCCAAGCTGCTTTCCCTGAGAGAAGATATAACATGAGAAAATGAATGGATATTTTGAAGCCCCCAAAGACCATTGTTTGATTATCTGCATTGTTCCTCCCAGTGTTGTTCTGTAAAATCTACTATATATCCTTTTCAGGAAGGTCCCAAGGAGGGCCTGAACAGAAAATCCAGGTCTGAAGATTCCTGAATTGTATTAATATTAACCTCCAACTCCTAGTTTTTCATCTCAGCTCCATCATGACATTGTTGGGAAATGTATAACTCATCATACAAAACAATAATCTGAATAAACTAAACTGATAGATCAAACTATTTTACATTACAGAGAGAAAAGGAAAGGAGAAAATGTGGAAAAATAATTACAATGTCTTAAAATCAATTTTTTTGAAGTGAGGCATAAAGTGATTAGTACTGGAGAAATGATTTATTTTATCATTTAAAAGTTTCATCTATTTTAACCAGAAAACCACCTAGCTACATACATTTAGGAACCAAAGCAGGCATCTAATGGGTTCATAAAGAGAGCTTAGGAATTTAGGAAAGCTCAAAAACCATGCCTTTGACATAGGAGAACAAAGAGGTCCTAAAATCATGTCTGTTTTGATAAGCATAGATTTGAAACTGAGTCCTAGAAGACTGTGTCACTTTATTTAAATGTCATAGAATGGTAGCCACTTGCTAAGCTGAGCCAACATTGTCCCTAAGAAAAAGCTATATTAAAGTGTATTTAAGTAGACAACAGACATCCAGTGAAAAAGAATATTAATTATTAGACTATAAACTGCAGTAATTTTTATTATTACCAACAGCTTTTTCTTTACAAGAAAACAATTATTTTACAAATATATTTTATATTAACCTATAGACTGAATAAATCTAACCTGCACTCTGCAGATTTGGGGTCACATTTACATCCTTGACACTGGAGCACATCTCCTGGTTACTGTATGGATATGGTGAAGATACTTTCTGCCTTTGATACCATGGTTGTTTCTGCATTTCCCACAAATCAGATCAGCTGAGGGACTGAGAAACAAATGCTACATCAACATTTAGCTAGACAGAAAACTATACTTATATTGTATGGCTAGGCTTGGCGAACGAAGCTCCAGGGAGNTATAAAATGAAGAATAGATGACAAAGAGAGAGGAAAACTGTCATAGCAACATATAGCACAGTTTGGGTAACACTGATAGGCACTGGAACACCTGGCTGGCCACAGTTGCCCAGGGGCACTCTGAAAATAGCTGACCTAATTGCAGGTGCTGGGATTTCTGTTCAAGTCAGCAATTGCCATTGTTAATTCCAAATTATGGTAGATTCCATTCAAGCATTGTCATCAGCAGAAATTACTTCCATGCACTTTACTGGTCTCAGGTACACTCTCTTTTACTCTGCCAGCAAATTGGCTACTCTGCCAACAGAAATATTCCCATGTGGGAGGAAAGAAAGAATAGGAGCTGCCTGTCAGCTTGTGTCATGTGAGAGCAAGAAGGCTGCAAGGATACAATCACAAAAGAAGATAGGTAGCCCTCCAGCTATTCCTAGCTTGGTCATGGTTCTCCAAAGTACATAAAAAATACTGAACTAAAAGTCTCAGGTGAGGACCATTATGAATTTATGAACATCACTTCTGCATCAAATAGAAGAAATCAATGTATTTTCTAGAGAAATGTAATTTTCTAAATTCTCTTACAGATTTTATAGCTAAAGGAGGTATTTAACAACATCCACTCTTGGTCAGTGAAGACCATTAAATCTCAGGGAATCATTGTTTTCTCAAAAACACCATGTGAAAGAGCTAACATAGTTAGAAAAATAGCTAATTGTCTTGACTTAAATTCTCCTTGACATTAAGGATACACATTTGCTACAGATAAAATATTTCAGAGATGAATTATTTTCACTGTTAAAATATGTCTCCTTTCTAATCTTGGTTTGAAGACCTTTAGGTTGATTCTTGATATATCTACGTGTAATGGAGCAAACAGCCAGTTCTTCTTTCTCTATTTTGGAAAGGGCATATTTTAATCTGTAGGTAGAAAAACCTCTGTTAAACAGATTTAGGACTAGCAAATAACTCTGATTTGCAAATTCTGTCCAGTGGAAAAATATGTCTGTTCCTACATGCAAAAATAAGAGAAAAATAAGAGAAGCATGGAGGCTCAGAGATTAGAATATTCCTACAAGAATCCTGGTTTAGCTGAAGAGATAATAAATGCCAGAATTTCCTCCTGATTTTACTTAATCCTAAATAGTGTAAGCACATGATGCCTGTCCTTGCAGATGCATTTTTTCCCAGAAAACTCAAACCGTTTCTGGGACTGAGATGTAATGAATAGTATTTTGCTAAGAGGATGGTGAATCTATTGACAGGCTATTATTGGGACATCAGAGAGAAAATGTTTCTCAATTTGTTCTTTTCTGGTTTTCACCTTATGTTGTAGTGGTTTGTGCAGCTGCTCCTCTTGCCATCCAAGTACTTATCCTCTGAATCCAGATACAGAAATGTGCATCAGATTACCACTAGTGTATTGATGTGCTTGCACTCATTGGTATTGCAAGCTGTGAGACTGAAATGGAGACTGTTAACTTGAAAAGACTAGGTTATCCAGGAAAAAATATTTTAAGAATACTGAATGAAACGTGATGAAGTGAGAATTCCTAAGAGCTGGGCTTTAAAGTGTAGCCATTTCTGTGCTGAAGTATTAATTCCAAAGTCTAGCAGTTGAAATGAATCCAGTGTGAGAGGAAATCCTTAGCTCTTTAAAGGAAATAGAGTTTGACGCTAGATACCAGTAGGACTAGAAAATTCTAAAGCAAATTTAAAAGAGCTTTCAAACACCTATAAATTGCTTGGAGAACTGAGACAAAGAGATCCTAAAGGAACATCCATAGTTAGAGAGAAAAATGCAAGACATTTTGTCTTTGAGGCTTTTAATTTGAATTGATAAAGCCAGTCCGAAGATGAGCGTTCGTAGTGCTGAAAGACTGTGGGAGCTCTGCCTGCTTGAGTTTAGCACAACATAGCTCTTAAGAAAGCTTAGCAACATGAACATTTGTCATTTGACAACAGTATTTTTATCCTGCTATCTGAATATTCAGGAACTCTTCTGAGAACAACAAATTTATCCTGAGAAGTAGAAGATAAGGCTATGAATCAGCAGGTAATTTTTTTAGCCAATGAAAATATTGACTAAGCCATCATTCTTGGATTTTATATTCCAAATATACTTTCATTCCAAATCAACTATTATTAAGAGTTTATTGAACTCATAGCTAAACAAAGAAGTCTGCTCAGCATACATATCTCCAGAAGGTATAGGCTTGCAGCAGGATTAGTGAAATACCATTGTTTGTTTCATCATCATCTTGTGCCAAGGAGAAAGCTATTCTTTCTTTAATTCACAGTTATCTATTTCCTTCAGTCTTAAACAGAATGTTTTTCTGTCAGTTGTATAAGCTGATGTAAAGTTATTTACAGCATTTTACTAAGTAAAACTACAAATATCAATACCTATGACAAGTAAACTCAAGTCTTTCCAACAGAAATAGCTTTTTGTGTCTGAAGTAAGGTGCCATATCTACCCCAATTTAGGTTTTTTCATTTTCAAATATGAGTGTGATATAAAAGTAAGCACTGAATTCCAGTTCTGCCTCACTGATATGTTGAATGCTGGAAATTAGTACTAGTCTTCCCATCAAGGACTGTAAATCAGCTATCACGTGTGGTATTTGGGAAGCTGATTGCTGGCTCAAGTGTCTTATCATAAAAGAGTTTTCAATTCAGTGTACTGACATTTTAATTTGTCTGTTCTTTAGTACTCAGAATTAAGGAAAGGGCATCACTCGAAGCTATTTCTCCAATAACATTTATAAGCAACATGCCTTTTGACCTCTGAATTAAACTCCTTGCATACACATTATTTTGCAGTGCTGAAATACTCCTTAAATTAAATCTCCAGCTGGTTTACTTTGCCAGTGAGAAAATGCAACTCTTGTTCAGCAAAAAAGAGATAACTACGAAACAAATTACTGGGTTTTTTTCCAAGGAAATTAAAGGTTTATGGAACACCTTCATTCTTCATTACTACTCTGGAATCCACTTGTTAGCTCAGTACAAAGCATCTTCATTTATTTTTATTTATATACATAACAAGAAATATCAAGGTCAAAGTTTCTTTGAGGTAGAAAATGTTGTGAAAGAGCTTAAAATTTATTTACTTCTCACAGTCCTATCAAACATAATCTATTAAGCCTCCCAGATGTGCAACTGTTAAGCATCTGACCAAAGACCTCTCAAAATGTCTTCATTTTTATTTTCTCTGGACTCAAAACAAATGTGTATTTGTAACCAACAAAAGGACTAACATAGTATTCTCAAGGACACCAGAGATCATGACCAAACATGGGTATTTCATTATGATGCAGTGAAAAAAATTCATTAAAAAGGAGGACAATTTGAAGTAGTTGGGGCAGGGAAAACAAAAGGGTTATCTCACTGGAACCCCCAACTCGAAAGAATATTATTTATCCTTATAGAAAAATCCTATGAAACTTTAACAGTAACATTGCAATAATGGCTTGGTCTTGTTCAAAATGGAGTCAGTAGGTAAGTTGCAGTTATTTTTGAAGGAATTAAGAATAAATGCTTATGTTATTTCCCTAAGTAACTTGAGGATAGAGTAATAGCAGTGATTAACTGTTTTCTTTCTCGAGGTTGGAGACTGAGCCACACTTGGGTCAATCAGTCTCTCTGTTTTCTCTCCAGTAGGGAGAGCTCCATTTACTCTGCTGCCTTTGCATCATTCAGGAACTAAATAGCTTCAAACTGCTTGATGCTCATTTAACCTCTTACGGCCACATGGAAGACAATCAATCTTATCTACTTTAATGTCTAAACATTAAAGCAAAAGCAGTGAGAAGACACAAAGTCTGACTCAAAGTTTATATGCATAAATTAAGAGAAAAGGTGTTTGTTAGGTCACATAGTCTCATAAATGAGTTCCTGCAGAGGAGGCAAGGAAGTGAATTTCAAGAGTAGTGCCAGTTCTGTGGTCACCCCTCGTATATATTTAATAAATGTGAAATAGGACTGCTTTCAGTGAAAGCAGAGAATGTAATAGGGCAGATGAAGCCAACTTTAAGAAATGCCTCCCTCCATCCTGTCTTCCAGTTTGTGGTGTACAGATTCTTTCTTTTGTATACTCCAATCCTGTGCAATTTATATATGGTCCCAAGAGATTTCCCACAGCAGAACTCAATATGCATATTTTTATCACCTGTTTAATTCTCAGCTATTCTAAAAAAAAATTAAAAAATCCATGTATTTATGCTTGTGACTGGAGTGGCAGTCACTATTAATGAAACTCCAGATAGATAGAAAAAGAAAGGGATTTCTTAAGTCCTGCACAGAGCTGAGTCAAGCCTGAACAAGTTGACTATGTTCCAAAGCTTGATGGAGACTCAACATGTGTTGCAAAGTCTAGCAGAGATATGTGCAATAATCTATGTGGCCTTTGAGACACTAGAATCAAATGCAACCTCATTTGGGGCTTATGAAAGCAATGCTAGCTGTGGCTTGGCCCCCTGCTAATGCAATTATACAACTGTCATTTTGTTTAGAAGAATGCATGAACTGATTTTCCATGTTACTGTGGACTTATACATCTAAACTGCATGTGGTCCTGGCCTGGTAATATCTCCATGCTGCCATACTATGTCACCCATTGTCACTAGCTCTGATTTGCATTGGGTTGTTTCTGACATAAGCACTGTAGAGAAGTAATATACAAGTTATAGAGCACTGATCTGAAGCCACAGGATATTTCAGGTGGTTTTGTAGGGGTTTTGGCTTTGGTTTTGTTGTGGGGTTTTTTTGGTGTTAGTTTTTTGGGTCTGGGTTTGTTGGGGGTTTTTTGACAGACATATTCAGTTATTCCAGAAGCTTCATCTTAAAAATACTCCAGCAGGCAGTCATAGACTGGGGCAGATATGGGCTGCTGGCTTGGCACTGACTGCAGGAGACCTGATAGAATGGCTGAAGGTGATGAGGCAGAAGGAAAGGTTCCATTTCTTCTCCTGTGTAAGTCTAAACCATATCTGCAGACCAAATAAATGTCATAATGTGACACTGAGTCCATGTGTCAATGATAGGATCTTGCCTGTAGGTATGACACGATTAGCAGAGAATTTCTCTCATGTACCAGCTGAAAATATTTTGATAGGTAAATATCATGTATTATCAACACTGGTTTAGCCACAAATCAAAATCACAACACCGTGGGGGCTGCTATAAGGAAAATTTACTCTTCCCAGCCAAACCCAGTAGACAGTCTTAATCTTTCCCTTTTTAACATTAAACCTTTATTTTTATCTCACTGGTCCCATTTTATAATTTATCCAGGTTAACAGGGAAACGTGAGCATCCTAAAAGGCTCCAGGGCTATCTTCACCTTCTGTAGGTGGCCCATCAATGTCTAGATACATGAGTGATATAGATCACTGCACCAAGTTGTGCATCTCTGGTTAAGATAAGTCTTGGAAATGCTGCTGGATCTTAATATAAATTAAATGGACTGCTAAACCTATCATGCCTTATAGAGTATAGAAAAGACAGTTGGCTTCTTGACTCTGGGAAACCAAAAGCATCTGCAAATATCAGTTGATAAGTCAAGTTTAGTTACATATTGGCCATCACCCAAGCCCAGTAGCATTTCATTAATCTGAGGTATTGGATGTACATCTGAACCAGATATTACATTTAGCTTCCAGGAATCAATACAGAAATCAGATATGCTGGTAAGGTTCCGGAACTAATGTAATTAGGCTGCAGCACTCTCTCTGTGCAATGCTCTAATGACTAACTGTAGCATCTCCCATAATTTGCCTTTTACTATATTCCATAACTGTTGAAGGTTTGAGTCATTTGTAAAACTCTTCCAGTCTCAGGTGTTTGTGCTGTAGAAATAATCGCATTCAAGGGCTTTTAATTAGCTATCTAACTTCTCCATGCTACCCAAAAGCTGAGTAATCCTGAATAGTATTTCTGGTCCTTTCATCAGACTTCTAAGTTTCCAGCTGCTTCTGAAACAAGCTGCTTGCTAAGTGTCTTTTATGTCTACCACTGTTCCAGGATAGTAACATGACAAATCTGAGCCCTTTGCCAATTTCTCATCCTCAGAATTTTTTGCTATATTTTCCTTTGTGCCCTTAACTTCAAAAGACTTTGGACCAATTATTAATTTTCTCCAAAAGGAAACACCACCACCTGATTGCCCATTCCTGTATCAGTAACAGGGTAATCTTGTTAAAGTATTGCTCTGAGTACTGCTGCTGACCATAGACTTTTTTTTTTCCAGTGAAAGGATAGAAAATACTTTGTGTGTTCTATCCTAGTACATGCTGTACCACATTCTGATTTGTGGTCCCTTGTTTCTCCTAGGACTTCAGAAGATGAGTCAGCAGGCCTGACTCACTTCAAAATTACCTAGAGAAAACATTTGTGAAGTTATTAACATTTTTTCTATGAAACTCCCATGCAAGTACTGCAAGGAAGTTTTGATGCAGTTGCTGTATCTTTTCATAGAGCCCTGCACTGTGGATTTCAAAGATTTTATAGCACTTTAAGTATGCACTTAGAAAAAAAGAAAACACATTCTATCAGCTTCTATTGACAGTTGCAAAGATATCACTGCAGACACCTTGTAAATCTAAATCCCAAGTGTTTAAAATACAATAAAAAAGAAATTCTGTTTTGGTTTTTTTTTGAGAACATGATTTTTGAAGGGGGAAGGTGTAAGTTTGGGAGTGCTGAGTAAACAGAACTATCCCATTTCCTGGAAATCAATTTTATTTTACAGAAACATTTGTATGTATCGATATAAATGCCACACTGAAACAGCTCATTACAGACATTAGCAGAATCAAAGAACACAAGACAAACTTACAGAACACAAAAGAAGAACCTTAATATTGAGAACTGGAAGTTGAACTTCACAGTATCCCAGTATCCCAGTATGTCAGGGGTTGGAAGGGCCCTAGAAAGATCATCTAGTGCAACCCCCCTGCCAGAGCAGGATCACCTCGACAGTACACAGGAGTAAGCTAAAGAGAACTATATTCAGAGAAGTGTTCACAAATGATTCTGTAGAGTCAACACTCACCACAAACAAGGAAAAGGGCATGCAAAGAGAAGTGCATTCATCTTGCAGTCCTCCCTGAGAAGACTTTTGAGTAGCCTGACAGAGGCTACCACCTCTTTTCCTCCCCAAAGGAGACTGAAGCATCTCTATTGAAGGTCATCTCTGCCATATCAGAGTCCAATAGCCCTGCACCAGGCACCAGCTGTTGTTTTCACTTAGTACTGGTGTCAGTGTAAATTTTGCTTGCTTATCAGAAAGATTCGGATTATCAGAATATTAGGAATGTGGTGAAACTCAAATTTATTGAATGGGCCAGATGATAGATATAAAATTAAGTTTTTTTCAATGAAAAAGCTATTAGCCCAGAGCAAGCATGGAAAATGAGCTACACTGCATCCACTAGTCTGACAAAATCTTCAAGTTTTCATGAGACAAGTAGTTAGGGTGATTGGTATTAGGCTATTACTAGCAATTAGCCTTTATAAAAAAAAGATAAAAACAATTATGTCAAAAGGATTAACTAAAAAATGAATGCAGGCTGAAAGAATAAACATATTCAGCTGCCTGACTCACAAAACTCCATGGCAGTTTTTTGCCTTTGTGTCAATGGCAATGACTGTTAGTCAAATCAGGACAGTGAAATGGCCACTGTCAGCCAATATTTGCACCAAGGAAGGAGGATTCTGGGCTTTGATTAATTGGATAATCCTCTTCGAATGTGTTTATTGGGCTTTACTTATGGATATAATGAAGAACAACCCATGTGCCATGAATCCATCTTTCCCATACTAGGAGAACCTTGTGTATTAGTTTTTAGCTGAGAAACTAGGATTTAGATTATAAAAGCCATTACTTAGTACCATTACCTGTTGGATGTTCTGACTTCTCTGCCTTTTGTCTAGGATGTTTCTCTCATTTGTAGATAAGGGAGGAAAGTTTTGCTTGTTTTTCTCTTTTGAACAGTGTTGCTGCCTGAAGTGTCAGAATGATGCTGATCTTGGCTTTCTAGTCATGTTTATCACACAAGCCATCAAAGCAGGCAAGGAGCTTGCACTGAAAGTACACTGTGGTTATCAAAGACCCAAAATGGGTACACAAACAAGATCTGTATGTATGATACAGACAAGTAAGCTGAGGTGTCTGTACCAGACTAATAGTGCTGGAGAGTAAATTTGTAAAGGCACATTGAAGTTTGTTATTGAAAAGATGCTGTGGGTCTAAACTAACATTCACCTTGGCACTCAACTTGAGCTCAAACTTGTGCACATCTTTGTGTCTCTGCTCAGGAAATGAATCAGTAATTGATTTTTAATTTTTTGTAAATCTTTCAGATAAACCAGTACTAGATTAACAAATGCAGCAACTGAAGTAATATTCTCCTCGACAGTCTGGGCAGGTGGCTCTTGCAGCCAGATGGAGCACTGGCCCTTATGTATAACACCAGCATATGGAGCTATCACAACCAGTTGCATCCTTCTGATGATCCCCTCAAGAATTTATTATGGTGGTTTTCCCCAAAACCTAGTAGCAGTATGTTCCTGATAGAGCAACCTTAACCAGCACATTTCAGAAAATTAATAGCCAAAAGGCTTTATGGCGTGCAGGATTGCTTCAAAGACAACTCTAAAGGGTTTTTTTAAGGTTGAAATATTTCTCCCAGATGCTTATCTATAGCTCTGCAATATTCAGTAAGAAAAGTACTACCTAGCACTTTGTCTCCTAAACTAACAGAAGTGGGAAGAAAATGTATTAATCACAATATAATGCATATCCTAGTTCTGTGATCAACACTGAATCATACTATATAACTGTGAAAGCATCAGATTAGAAACTATAAGAGATAGGGGGGAAGGGAAGCTTGGACTAGCATTGTAAAAGCATTTTTATTAGTGCTTTATATTACATATTAGACTAATACTTAGCATCAATTTTAAAAATCAACTTTCTAGGATTATCTCCAAATTCTACAGAAGTCATCCCATAAAGTGAATATAGCTGTTCTGGAAATGTTTCCTCATGATTAAAACATGATTAGCTTATAAAGAGTAACAGAATATTGAAAATAGCCTGAAAATGTATAGATTAGCTATCCTCTCCTCCCCCACCCCCATCTGTTTGACCCAATCTATATGGTTCAGACAGCATACAGCAGGAAAGAAACTCATTACTTATTTCTGTGGGATGATTCATAAAACATTCAGGATGGTTCCCTCCTCCTAACATCAAAGTGAATAAGGTTTGACAGGTGCAACTAATAATAGTTAATTCTTTTATTGCCAAAAATCAATGCATACTATCTATTCCTACCATGAGAAAAAACTTTTTTACAGTAAGGGTGATGGAGCACTGGCCCAGGCTGCCCAGGAGGCTGTTGAATCTCCTTCCCTGGAGCCATTGCAGAGCTGCCTGGATGCATTGCTGTGTGACCTCATCCAGGTGATCCTGCTCTAGCAGGGGGATTGGACTAGATGATCTTTCTAGGGCCCTTCCAACCCCTAATATTCTATGATTCTGTGATTCTATATTTTGACTTCTAAGTGCCTAATTAATGGGATACCTAACCTCCTAATGTTACTTAAACACAAGAACAAGAATTGCTGGGCATTAAGATGAACATATTAACTAACTCACCAAAAGTTCAAGATTACAAATCATTCTTTTACATCATTCAAATACACAACACACTTTTGTATTTTGTATGGAATTTTCTCTTTTTTTTTTTCTTCCATTTACTGAGACTTTCTAATCTCTCCAACTGGCATTTTTTGGTTATCTTATAGATAACCACTCTATAAGAGTGGCACTGTAAGAACTTGAATTCATGTTCTTTTGTTGATGTTTCACTTACATTCTAGACAAAAAAAATTACTGATAACTTTATGAAATAACTTGAGAAATAAGAGCCACACAAAAAGAAAAGTGCAAAAATGCAAGGGGAATAGGTGAAGGTTTTGTCAAGAACTGAGGCTTGGAAAGGCAAGTAATAATCTTAGAAATCTAAAGCTGTGTAGGAAAATCTTTAGGACATACAAAATACAGAAACAGAGGTGTTAGGTTCAGGAATAATATCATTCAGGCACAGTCTGAAAATCCCTTGTAGGATTTGAGATTTTGAAAATGTAAGAACTAACAAGAGTTTTGGAGCACCCCTTAATACTTCAAGAGCAAAATGAGAGAGTAGAACCCCAAGATCAGATAAAGGAAGGATGAAAGAAACACAGGCTTCAGAAGACTAGAGGTTTTCAGAAAACTCTAGGATGAAAGACTTGCTTACACGTAGCTCTGTTAGCCTGCAGTCCTTCCAGGCTTTAGATTGGGTTTAAGGAACTGCTGAAATACATTCCTAGCTGAAAGTGCTAAAACCTGATGAGTGACAGACACAGAGGGAAACATGAAGAAAAAAACCATGATCCTGCCCTGGGTTTGAAGAATGCTGTTTGGAGATAGTCTAATGAAATAAATGAAGATGATCAATATGATCAGCGATGATATGCCTGATCTGTTTTGTCTGAAAAACGAAGTATAGATAACTTGCACAAACACAAGCTCCTGACTCTGAAAGGATCAAAGAAGATTTTCATGTCAAATATATTTAAGTGAAATGTTAGAGAGAGCACAGCTTTCAGTAGGAAGACTTGAAATCAAATCTCAATTATTGAAGGCCTTAGCTTATTGAATCAATTTTCTTTTTTCACTGGAATGAATGTATATATAAAACTATTTGTTAATATTTTTACACTTTTACTCAGGTTTTACAGCATAAGATACAGGCAAAATTTGACTTGTAACTGAATATATTGTGCTGAGTGTCCTGCACCTTGTGCAGGAGTTTCTAATAGCTTTAAGTCTGTTAAAGCAACACTTACGTCTCCTACAAGGACAGGCTGAGGGAGCTGGGATTGTTCAGCCTGGAGAACAGAAGACTTCAGGGGGACCTACTAGTGACTTTCCAGTCCCTAAAGGGAACTTCCAAGCAGGCTGCAGAGGGCCTGTTTGCAAAGGCCTGCAGTGAAAGGACAAGGGGCAATGGTTTGAAATTGGAGAGGAGTAGATTTAAACTGGACATTAGGAAAAAGTTCCTCCCCACGAGGGTGGTGGAACACTGGCCCAGGTTGCCCAGGGAGGTGGTTGAGTTGCCATCCCTGGAGGCATTGCAGGTGAGGCTTGCCAGGGCTCTGGGCAAGCTGCTCTAGTTGGGGATGTCCCTGCCCACTGCAGGGGCCTTGGACTAGATGAGCTCCAGAGGTCCCTTCCAACCCAAACCAGTCTAGGATTCTATGATTCTATGATTACCAAACTGATGTTTTGATGTGAGGGCAGGAAAAGCAAACAAGATGTAAAGCATTGTGATGTATATAGCAGCTTTCCAGTACCTAAAGGGGGGTTAAAAGACAGAAGGGGAGAGACTTTTTAAGCAGTCAGACTGTGATAGGACAAGGGGGAATGGTTATAAACTGAAGGAGGGGAAATTTAGATTGGAGATTAGAAGGAAGTTCTTTCCCCAGAGAGTGGTTAGGCACTGGCACAGGTTGCCCAGAGAGGTTGTGGATGCTCCATCCCTGGCAGTGTTCAAGGCCAGGCTGGATGTGGCCCTGGGTGACCTGGGCTAGTGATTGGCATCCCTGCTCAGTGTGGGGAGGTTGGAACTAGATGATCTTTAGGGTCCCTTCCAACCTGCCCATTCTAGGATTCTATGTGCTCTTATCCAGATATCATTGTTAGGCAGCATAAAGTTGTTCAATTTGACTGAAATCACATGTGGATCAGGAGATGCATCTTAATACACATCTCTTTGGTTGTTTTAGTTACACAGATCATCCCTGTCCCACCTCTTCTATTTTCCCTCCTAATAAGACTTATACGCCAAGTTAAAATATTAGAGACAAGGTTTAAAAGTCTTCTCTACGCCTATTTTAAGGCTCAGACAACTTTCTCTTTGCAGTATGTGTTTAAAGAGAGGAAAATAAGACACTGAAAAAGTCTGAAGTGAGTTGATGGTTGCTGAAAAACTTTTAAATTTTTTTTCTGTAAATACTGATGCTAAATAATTTTCCTAACTCAAAAGAAAACTCTTATGTGCTGGGAAACAGGTTTTATGGAATTTGTCAAATAATGGACTTTAAAATGTCTTTTGATTGTCTCTTCTTCAACTTAATCTGACAAACTGGATGAACTCATGATCAATTTCTCAGTTTCAGAGACCTCAAGGAAAATCGTTATATTTGTGTTAGCAGAGTGAGCCCTGAATTGGTTTTTGTATTTATAGGTCTATTTACACTTATATTTGGTTTCCTGTTCCAAATCTGAAATCATATAACTTCAAACAAATCTAAGGCTTTTATTTCAGTGAAATAACTTACTACAGTTTATTTTCCATAGATATTTAGGGCTCTTAATATTTACCAGTCGTAATTAAGATCAAGTGTTAGTGATGGAGACCACAAAAGGATTTGTGTATGAGGCTAGAGAACAGCTAATTTGGTATAGCAGTCTTAACAGCCCTGGTGGCAATACTAATGCCATAGTTAAGTTTAAAAGAATGTAATGAACTAGAACTCCAAAGAAGTGGAGAAATTATGTGCTGAAAGCCTATGCCAAGAATATTATTTAGACATCCAACTTTCTATTAAGTGTCCTGAAAGTTTAGTATTTGATCTCCGTTGTATCCTGCTAGTCTCTAACTCAGAGTGACAACATAGATATGCTGGACAGAGATAAGAAAACTGCAGGCATGGTTATCGTCTGCAACATGTATGCAAATCCCACTGAGGTGACTTACTTTACAGAGGATAGGGTTTGTGTCCATGACCATAATTGTCTCTTGCTAGAAACAGTTATATTTGGATTTTAAAAAGTATTTGTTAAAAAACACATCTGCACTCTTGCTCTTGCTGAATACCAAGGGAGGATGTAGAAATATATTACTTCTGCTATGCTGAGAACTGGCTGAAAGGCAGTAATGTTTGACAGTGAAAATCAGTTAAAATTGAGGGCTTTTTTTTTCTGTAACAGGATTTAGCAAAGGAGGAAAAAATGTGTTCTACAATTCTTTCCTTCAAGGACTTCCATCTCTTTGAACAACATAGCACTATTGTGCTATAAAATCCATGAACCTCAGTTCATTTCCTGAAAGTCTCTTCACTGTGCAGGAACAATGATCAGACTGTCTGCCAGTGCCAAGCACAAATTCCCTCCCCAGCCTCCTTTGTATAGGCTCAGTTCCTGGCTGTTGTGAGAGTCTAGCTCCCTTTCCCCTTTTCCCCCTCTCAGCTGAGGCCAATAGTCTATTGAGTGGAGCTACTGCCGCTGCCTGTTTTGGGAAATGGCAGATAATAGATGGAATTAGAGTTCACCATGATTCTCAAAAACTGCAATACCACAGTTGGTGCTATAAGCAGTGTGAAGTGGGGTGTCTTAGCCTTTGGCTTTATGCCCTTTTTTCAAAGCATTTCTCCTTGTTGAGAAAGAACTTGCTATGATATCTCTTCTTTCAGACACAATAACTGAATCCTAGAATCCTAGAATGGTTTNATGAGGTCTCACCAGAGCAGAGGAAAGTGGCAAAATCACCTCTCTGGATCTGCTGACCACGCTTCTTTTGATGCAAGAAACTCCAATGTGTCATTTCCCATTTCAAAGTGATTTTTTTTTTCTCCCAGTATACCTTTACTAAGTATCAAATGGATTTCTGTATCTAGATCTTCCTTCACTGATTTGTGTGGTACTTAGTAAGGAATCATGGGTAACTTTAATAATTCATTGCATAGTATTAGTGCTAGACACATATTTAGTGGTGATATAACTCATCAATTGCAGACAACTCATCTAATTTTTGCTGTTTTATTTCTGTCTTAAAAAACTAGAACTCCATTAACTTTTTGAGAAAGAGTATCCTTAATATGGGAGAACAGTGAATCTTAGGTGGAAAATTTTACTTTAATGAAATAAGTTGTTTAGGATACTTTCTATTCCATAGTATTTTGTTTTTCATATCCCATACTTTCAGCAAATGCTGACAGGGTTCTTTGGGGTTCCAGGGGTAGTCCTGAAACATTTCCAAGGGCGTGGCAGCTATCCACAGCTATCAGTACAGACTGGGAACTGATCTGTTGGAGAANCTGTGGAGTCTCCTTGTCTGGAGCCATTGCAGAGCTGCCTGGACACATTGCTGTGTGAGCTGGTCTAGGTGATCCTGCTCTGGCAGGGGGGTTGCACTAGATGATCTTTCTAGGACCCTGCCAACCCCTGACATACTGGGATACTGGGATATGCATCCTCCATCTCAGCCAAACCCAATACAACAAGACAGACCAAAACAAACAGCAAAGGAGACACCCAGAAGAAAATGGACAGATTGAACAAAACAATAGGTTGAAACCAGTAAGAAATGATGGCAAGTAAATAAAGAACAAGTTGGAGCCATTAGACACTGAAATAAGAAGATAGAAGCCAATGAGTACAAGTATCTTGCTCATCAGAATAGCATCAGCAGAAGCTGGAGGCTGGAGGTAAAAGATCACAGCCACAGGCAGCTTCTAATGAATGCAAAAACTAGCACATTGTCCCCAGGTGAAAAAGAACTCAGGAGAGGTGGTGAGGACTTGAAAGCCACTGTGTTTTTTCCCTTCTGCTCCCTGAAAGAGCCTTTCATCTGGTACCTAGAGCACTCCTGGGAAAGTGGCTTTGGTCCCTGCACCAGATGAAAGCTGATAACTCTGTCTTTTGCTTCCCAGGGAATGCTAGGAGGGGGAACAGAAGCCTCTCCAGTGACATGGGCATTGGAGAAATGGAGGTGAAAAAGAATAACAACATCCTGGTCAAATCTGTGGCAGGGAGGAGGAGGAAGTGTAGGATTATTTTGGGTGATAGATAGTAAGTCACCTTAGTGCTCTGAAATGCCCAAAAGAATTGGAAGAATAGTTCTTGTAGTCAATATTTCCCATTAATTCTGTGGTTTCCTGCTCAGCTTGCTGGGTAGTTATATCCCATCCCAGGGCACTGACTTGCTTCAGTCTCTGTGCTAAAATGTAAGCTGCTTAAAAGAGGTCCTTGGCTTAACAGGCAACAATTGCAACTGTTTCACTGAGAAAACATATTTTTATTTTTCCAAGAATATTTCAAATACCATTGCCCTGCTAAAATTTAGAAACTGTGCCTGAAGTAGTTTGGGTTTTTAAAAATAATTTTTTATATACACACACACACATATAAAATCTGTATTTAGCTTTTATTTTGTAAAGTAAAGGCTGATGCTCTCTGCTTCATATACTGTGTGTGTTGATAAATTACTGCTTTAAAATTGGCCTCTGTGCTTTATATATATGTATTCTTGATATCTTGCAAATCTTGGGAGTGTGAAAGAGAAAATTATTTTATTGTTGCTGGATTTTTTGTTGGTTTATTGTTTTGGGGGTTTTGTAGCAGCAAGTCAAAAGAGAAAATTAGGTAGATGCAGAGTATAAACTTTTAAAGGCCAGATGTGAAATCTTCATCACTCCTATGTATGATTGAAATATTTCATCTGTTCAGGAACTGCCTATTTTAGGATGACATTAGTTACCACAAATTAGTAATCATGCTAGATAAATTTGAAGGAAAAAAAGAAAGATTAAGGATGTAGTGAACAATTCAGATGTCTTTGCCTGTCATAACAGCTGTTAGAAATGTCTGTTAGATGCTTTTATCATTTCTGCTTTCATCCTGTGACTAGCATGATAGTAGAAAAGAACTGTAAGGGCTTTTAAATTTTCTTACAGAATTTATCTCATAGGATGAGTTACTTTAGACAAGAGGTGAGTAAGAGGGCATGCAGGAAGTATACTGAATAAAGAAGAAAATGGAGACAAATTATATAGTCAGACCTTCTCTAACAATGAAAGAACATTAAAAGAAACTGGAAGATAATACACTGTGAAGCTAAGTATATTTGGAGAAAAACACTACACTAGAAACACTACAGATGGTATAGACTTGATCCCTTACTGAAAATATGATGAAGTTTCTCATTGGGTTTAATGAGCTTTAGTCTCATGTTGTGAGATGAATTTGAAAGCTGAAAGAGGGAATTTGAAAGGGACTTGTGCCTAGTGAGAGAAGAGCACACCTCGTTCTGCCAGGGTTGAGTTTTGCTGTGTTTCTGCCAGTGGAAGTCTTTGCATTGCAAGGCATCAGCTCAGAGCTGGAGAAAAACTCCTTCCCTTTGATCACAGTGGAGGAGGAAGAGAGATTTCTAAGTCCTGCCAAAAGATTGATCTGTTTCTCCCCAGCTTGAATGCCAACAACAGACAGAGCAGCAGAATTTTTGTTACAACATATGCACCTGAGGCTAAAAGGGATCAATTTCAATATGCAGAAGATCATCTGACAGATTTCAGAAAATAATGGATGTTAGGACTTGCCCGAATAGATGGGAAAAGTCCACTTGGGCAGGTGGGGAAGATACTTAAAGCAGTGGAAACTTTCTATCTTCAGTGTTGTTTTTTCTTTTTTTGGACCTGTAGGAGGAAAGGGAAACACAAAAAGGAAGATGAACAAATAGCTCAAATGTTAATTGAAAGCATGAATAAAGAAGGGTTTACTTTGCAGCCTAGGGAAATAACTTCGTTAGGGCTGAGGTTATCCCAGTATCCCAGTATGTCAGGGGTTGGAAGGGCCCTAGAAAGATCATCTAGTGCAACCCCCCTGCCAGAGCAGGATCACCTAGAGCAGCTCACACAGCAATGTGTCCAGGCAGCTCTGCAATGGCTCCAGACAAGGAGACTCCACAGCCTCCTGGGCAGCCTGGGCCAGTGCTCCGTCACCCTCACTGCAAACAAGTTCCTCCTCGGGTTAATGCTAAACCTCCTGTGGTCCAGCTTGCTCCCATTCCCTCTTGTCCTACCATTGGATGCCATTGAGCAGAGCCTGGCTCTCTCCTCCTCACACTCACCCTTAACATATTTCTAAGCATTGCTGAGGTCTCCTCTCAGTCTCCTCTTGTCCAGGCTGAAGAGACCCAGCTCTCTCAGCCTGTCCTCCTAGGGCACATGCTC